>CM062296.1:771433768-771781568 GCA_031216915.1 Pictodentalium vernedei
TTTGAACATTGGCTTTCTCGGGTATAGCAGCATCTGATCATGAAATATAATCTTTTAACAAATGCTCAATTTGTAAATGTTACAAGGGTTTAATAACAATTGTAATGATCTATCATTACCCATGGGAATCCCGGGAAGTGAAGCAGTGCCTGTTCACTGCGGTAAACAGGCTCTGTTTTACTGGTAAAATAGGACCCAGTCACCAATGCTTGGAAGGTGCAAACCCTCTCTAAAATGGGTAACATGGCTTATTAACGCTCACGTCTGGTCTTGAGTTGATAACCATGTTGTGGTCATGATTAGCCATTGTGCAAAAATATGTGACCTTAAACATCAATAAATAAATAAATAATGATCTATCGAAAAATTATTTTGAGGAACCCTCATCCCCACCCCCACTCCAATTTAAAAGGGTTAAATGAATTTAAAGAAGAAATTTTTTTTTTTTTTTTTTTGGCAAGCAGTTTCAACATACCATATGTGACCCATGAACTCATTCCGATGAGGGGTCACATGATATGATTTTGTTGAATTTATTTGCAAAATCTTTTTTTTTCAACTGCTCAGTTATATTATGTTGGTAGATGTGGACGATTTGTTAGATAATGTGTTAACACTCAGTACAAGGGTGGATCTGTGCGTACATGTTTTCCCTATTTTCATGCCTGTGAATTACAGTACAGTCTCCGTGGACTGGTAGTCATCCACATATGTCTTTTCCAGGTAATAAAAATCAGTAGCAGTAAAATTTTAATTAACCCTCTGCACACTGATGTCTAAATATCAAAATTTCAGCGTGCAGATTTCTCCCATAATGCAAATGGGAAATTAACCTATTCAATCTTGTTTGACAGAGCTCAATGAGCTCTGTCAAACAAGATTAAATTGGTTGAACTCCTAGTTGTATTATGGAAAAATTTGTGGCATGAAATCTCAGTACTTTGACATCAGAGTGCAGAGGGTTAATGAAGCTCCAAGTTGTAGCTGGTGCTTCATTAATTAAATTGTTGATGATTATTCCTATAATTATTGTTTGGAATCTAATATTGTTGCATCCATGGAAATATTACGCACCTGTGAAAAGTGACCAGTCCACGACGACTGTACTATATGCATTCATGTAAAAGAGTATATGTTGGAATTTACTCATTAGAAAAGCTGCAGAATTGAAGCAAAACTATCAATACATTTGCACTATGAACGTCAGTCAGTATTGACAGCACACTAGAGAGGGTGACATCAATTTGTTATACAAATGTTTCTAATGATTTAGATAAACTGTCCACTTAGAATGTAGTTAGAAACCATGAAATTCAATTTCTCGATAATTTTGTGTTCTCTCCAGTATATAATTGAAACAGTTCATGCGGCACTGCAGAAAAGCTTACACTAACAAACAGATAATTCAGCTTGATTAATGACAAAGTGATAATTGTGTTTAAGCTTAGCTACCCTTGCAAGACTCATTAAAACTTTCTAATTCAAATGTTTCTGATTGAACAGGTCAGTGGTTCATGCTGAGTAGCTTTTTTTTAAAATTTTCACAGAAAGTTCGAAACAAAATCAATCACTTAACTAAAGAAGCAGATTTTACTGTGATCAGTAAATTTGAGTCTATGTGAAAATGGTGAAAGCATCAGAACTAAACTATGTAGAAAGAATTTATGGAGACTAATTTTCAGGAGTAAATATATTTAACTCTTAACCCGCCAAGTACCGGTATTTTAAAAATATTTTTCAGCAAATTTATTAATGGCTGCTTCAAAGCCGCCATGACTAAATGTGTTGCAAAAATTCATGTAAATTTAACTAAAGAAATCAAATGGCCAAAAAGTCCTTCCAATTTACAAGGAGAAAATTTGTCCAAATTATTCTTATTTCAGTGGCAGAGATTTTAGGCTCTGGGCAGGAATATCCACCAGTAGCATGCAAGGAGTTAAAGAAATCTCAAATATGTTTTTTGTAAAGATTTAAAGATTTTCATACAGGAATCAGATAAAATATTTCAAGAAACTCGAAATACCTTCTATGCACCATATTTAATGTGTTCTTAAAAGGAATCAGAAATGGATATTGAAGAAGTTGGAAATACATTGGTGTATACTGCATTTGAAGTGTTTCATGCAAAAAAACACAAATGATTTGCAGACAAAACTGATATTCTGCACTTAGTGACCACAACCATCATATTTCAAATCTTGGATTGTTCCCAGCTCAATCCTTACGAGCAAGTTTTTTCTGCTTTCAACTTTTGAGGAGGAGTGGAGGGGGGGGGGGGGGGGGGGGGGAGGGGGAAGAAAACACAAAAACAATAGTCTGTGTGTTTCACATAGACTGATAATGTCAGTAACTCAAAAAGAACTTTGGCGGGTGTCAAAATAAGTGTATTTTCTTTATGGACCTTCCTGTATGGTAAGAGCTCAGGGATCTTAATTGGAAACTTTTGAAGTGAAGCAGTACTTGCTGACTGTGTAGGCAATTGTTACATTACTGATTTGCTAAGACCCAGTAACCAAGACCTGGTAGTTCTAGTTGAAATTCAATAGAAGTTCAAAATATTGGCCCAGGTCACTGAGGTTTCTCAGTGGTCATACTAGTAAAGTGCATTTTTAGCTCAACTTTGACGAAGTCAAATTTGAGCTTTTGTCATGGCCCGTCGTCCGTCTGTCCGTCCGTCCGTCCATCCGTCCGTCTGTCCGTACGTCAACAATTGGCTATGGCTCGGGCTAGAGGTCGTATTTATGAACCGATCTTTACGAAACTTCTTGTGTACCTTTGTTATGACCCTGGGACGGGAACGAGTGTTTTTAGGTGTGGTCCAAAATTCAAGATGGCTGCCAGCGGCCATTTTGTACCGATGATGCAATAATCAGTTTTTTGTACAGAACTTCTGTATGAAAGTTCTGATTTGAATAAAGTTTTGTATAAATGTTTAGTACCATGGGATACATCACATATAATACGGGTTTTTTTCTCGTGCGTAAATTATGCAAATTAGACTGACTTTGATTTATTTAGTGTTACTTTCAGAGCTGTAAGTGCCAAGCTGGTATGGCTCGGGCTAGAGGCCGTATTTATGAACCAATCTTTACGAAACTTCTTGGGTACCTTTGTTATGACCGCGGGATGAGAACGAGTGTTTTTGGGTGCAGTCCAAAATTCAAGATGGCTGCCAGCAGCCATTTTGTACCGACGATGCATAAATTTTTTTTTTGTACAGAACTTCCATATGAATGCTCTGATTTGAATAATTTTTCGTCTGAATGTTTAGTACCATGAGATACATTACATATCATATGGGTTTTTTTCTCGTGCTTATATTATGCAAATTAGACTAACTTTGATTTATTTAGTGTTACTTTCAGCACTGTAAGTGCAAATCCCTATACGGCTTGGGCTAGAGGCCGTATTTATGAACCGATCTTTACGAAACATCATGGGTACCTTTGTTATCACTGTGAGACGAGAACGATTGTTTTGGGGTCTGGTCGGAAATTCAAGATGGCCGCTGGCAGCCATTTTGTACAAAATTAGGGGCAATCAGATTTTTGCACAGAACTTCCATATGAAAGCTCTGATTTGAATAATTTTTTGTATGAATGTTTAGTACCATGGGATACATTACATATAATATGGGTTTTTTTCTTGAGCGTAAATTATGCAAATTAGGCTAACTTTGATTTATTTAGTGTTACTTTCAGCACTGTGAGTGCAAATCCCAATACGGCTCGGGCTAGAGGCCGTATTTATGAATTGATCTTCATGAAACTGCTTGGGTACCTTTGTTATCACTGTGGGATCAGAAGGAGTGTTTTGGGGTCCAGTCTGAAATTCAAGATGGCCACTAGCAGCCATTTTGTTCAAAATTAGGTGCAATGAGATGTTTGCGCACAACTTCCAAATGAAAGATCTGGGACTTAGAAAATTTTGGACCAAAATCCGGAAATTAGTTTTTTGGTTTTTTATGCGTTTTGGTCAATTTTAAGACAAAAAAAAAAATAATTTTTTTTACACTGAAAATTTGGGGTCCGGGTGGGACTTAGAAAATTTTGGACCAAAATCCAGAAATTAGTTTTTTGTGTTTTGATGCATTTTGGTCAATTTTAAGAAGAAGAAGAAAAAATTTTAGTCTGAAAATATTTTGTTTGGGACTGAAAATTTCCACACAAAAATAATAATCTACAATGATTGGTCTTAATCTGTAGTCCATTACAGTCACCTTGTAATTCTTTTATTATTGTTGACTGGGCCAAAACAAATACTAATTCCTGTCATATTCATTATTCAGTTGTCTTGGTCACAGCAAGAACTAATTCCTGTCATATCCAAGTTGAGCTACAGAGTCATTGACTCTTTCATTTTCAGAATTTCGGGAAATCTCACTTTTTTCCTCCCAGTGCATTCCAGAAGTTTATACATGTATTTCTACACACAGAAAAGTGTGCGAGTGTATTTCATCACACCAAAAAGTGGGTGGAGCAAAACATTTTGAAAGTGTGTCATTTTCATATCCAAAGCATGGTATGACCTATGAAACTGAGACCAACACCAAATGAGTCGAAATTCAATGGTCAAGCTCACCTGGGGGGTCATTGAGTATAAAGTATTGGTCATGGTCACTTTGGGTACTTATATCTGCTTGTTTACATTTTTCAAGTACGATACCCAACGGGAAAATAAATTACTGAGCCAATTAATTACAGGGCCGATTAATTACAGGGACTTACTGGATTTTGTCTGCTGGCATAATAAATATGTTGTGGGAACATTTAGTAGACGGATGTGGTGTCATGTGAGGCTCTCTTTGCTTAACATGACAGCATATCCGACCACTAAACATCCTGTAACTTATAATATGGGGTTGCTGTTGGCCATTATTGTTGGTGTATTCCTTGGTCCTCATTTACTAGTTACAACCATTCATTGGTTAATCTATCAGGCTGGCATAATAAAATAGGACTCGGGTCAACAATGCCTAAGGTGTGAGTTCTCTAAAATGGGCAGCATACATATAAACGATTGGCTAATCTTGACTTCATTTGTGTCATGGTCACATTGCCCCTCTCTTTTGCCAGAGTTGTGCCCCTTTTCATCTTAGAATGCTTGGATTTTGTCCAGAAAATTTCTCAGATGTTTATAGGTCGATTCCTTGAAACTTGGTATGGATGTTCACTGCCATGGGAACCTGTGCACCTGCGATTATAGTTTCAATCAGACTTATTAGCTCAGCTTTGGCGAAGCCAAATTTGAGCTTATGCCATGGTCAGTTGTCTGTCAACAATTCAATACAGCTCGGACTAGAGGCCGTATTTATGAACCGATCTTTACGAAACTTCTTGGGTACCTTTGTTATGACCATGGGACGAGAATGAGTGTTTTGGGGTCCAATCCGAAATTCAAGTTGGCCGCTGGCAGCCATTTTGTACAAAATTAGGTGCAATCAGATTTTTGTGCAAAACTTCCATATGAAAGTGCTGATTTGAATAATTTTTTTGTATGAATGTTTAGTACCATGGGATACATCACATATAATACAGGTTTTTTTCTCGTGCGTAAATTATGCAAATTAGACTAACTTTGATGTATTTAGTGTTATTTTCAGTACTGTAAGTGCAAATGCCAACACGGCTCGGGCTAGAGGCCGCATTTATGAACCGATCTTTACGAAACTCCTTTGGTACCTTTGGTATCACCGTGGGACGAGAACGAGTGTTTTGGGGTCCGGTCCGAAATTCAAGATGGCCGATGGCAGCCATTTTGTACAAAATTAGGCGCAATCAGATTTTTGCACAGAACTTCCATACGAAAGTACTGATTTGAATAATTTTGTGTGTGAATGTTTAGTACCATGGGATACATCACATATAATACGGGTTATTTTCTCGTGCAGAAATTATTCAAATTAGATGAACTTTGATTTTTTCAGTGCTACTTACACACAGTAAGTACACATGTCAATACGGCTCGGTCTAGAGTCTGTATTTATGAACCGATCTTCACGAAATGTCTTGGGTACCTCTGTTATCACCTTGGGACGAGAATGAGTGTTTCTGAGTGCGGTCCAAAATTCAAGATGGCTGCCAGTGGCCATTTTGTACCTAAATTAGGTCCAGTCAGTTTTTTGTACACAACTTCTATACGGCTCAGGCTAGAGGCCGTATTTATGAACCAATCTTTACGAAACTTCTTGGGTACCTTTGGTATCACCGTGGGACGAGAACGAGTGTTTTTGGGCATGGTCCGAAATTCAAGATGGCCACCAGCAGCCTTTTTGTACCAAAATTAGAGCAATCAGTCTTTTATACAGAACTTCTGTATGAAAGTTCTGATTTGAATAAATTTTTGTATGAATGTTTAGTAACATGGAATACATCACATATAGTACAGGTTTTTTTCTCATGCAGATATTATGCAAATTAGATGAACTTTGATTTATTCAGTTCTACTTATACTCTGTAAGTGTACATGTCAATACGGCTTGGGCTAGAAGCTGTATTTATCAACCGATCTTCACGAAACTTCTTGGGTACCTTTGTTATCACCTTGGGACAAGAACGAGTGTTTCTGGGCGCGGTCCAAAATTCAAGATGGCTGCCAGTGTCCGTTTTGTACCGAAATTAGGTCCAATCAGTTTTTTGTCACAACTTCTATACAGCTCGTATTTATGAACTGATCTTCACGAAACTTCTTGGGTACCTTTGTTTTCATCTTGGGACAGGAACGAGTGTGTTTTTGGGTGCCTTTGTTATCACTGTGCTCTGAGAACAAATATTTTGGGGTTGTCAGATCCACTCTGGGACTCAAAAGATTTCTTTTCTAGTTTAGCATCTGACTGTCACCCACCTTTACAATACTTTACCTATACATTTGTTACAGGCTATGGTCAGTATTTATGTACAGATCGTTACAATACTTTATATGTACCTTTGTTATCAGGTCATTACCTTGATGTTTGTCATTGCTGTGTCACATACTATACATGTACATGTCTTAACAAGTTGAGCTACAGTGTCATTGACACTTTCATTTTTGTCAGAGTTGTGCCCCTTTTCATCTTAGAATAATCATGGCAGCGGAGGGTTTGGACAGGCCCATCTGGGACAGTCACACCTAGTTTTTTTCAATTTTTCCTACCAAAAAAACGCATTTGGCCTTCATTAAAATGTGCTCAGTCAGCTTGTTCCTTTAAAAAGTTATAAGCTCCTTCCAATGAGGGTCACAAGTTATGTTTTTATGGAAAAAATGAAAATGTTTAATTCTTCTGGATATATTTTTTACAAGTGTCATCTTATTGACATGTTACATAAAGGGTTAACTCCAAACCAAAGTATTTTCAACATATTTTTTTTATCAAATCTAGTCATGGCTGTTGAGAAGTAGCCATGACTAGATTTGATGAAAAATTCATCTAAATTTAACTCTGAATGGGCCCAAATTTTATTTCAGTGGCAAGAGGAATTTTGTCTGGGGCAGGAAAATCTGCTTGCAGCAAGCAAGGAATTTAAGCAGCCCAGACAGTTTCAAAGTACTCAGAAAAATGACTGATTTCAACAATCTTTAGTGCCCCTACATAATCTCATGACAAAGATTTTATGTCTGGATGAGAATAGTTTTGTATGCAAATGCTTTCCATTATGAACTCTCACTGATTGATTGAAATTGATGCTATTTGTTACCCGAACCATTCTCTCGTTTTCTCATCACAGCTTGTAATATACGCAGGTTTCAAGGGAAATTAGCCCTATTCTGTTTCAAATGACATTGTTAACATATCTATCCATCTTTTACATTTTAGGACAAATGCATGTCAGTGCTGAAGACCTGTGGCTTTCCTTGAGAGATGAATCTAATTACAGACTTCTCAAAGAAGATCTTGCCATTCCAAAAGAACTTAAGGTATATATGCTATAAACCTCGCGCCAAATCAATCATGCAAACAGATCCAAGAGAATATAGAAAACCCACCAAGCAACGTTTTTGGTTTCAAAACATCGTTCTTGATCCTTGATTGGTATTTGCTCTTTAAACTCATTTCAGTCCACCTATCATGAACAGGTAATTTTGTCAGAATCTTTCATTTTTTTTCCAAATAGATCTGATGGTCTATTAACTCTTTGCCAGCTGCAGGCTGTATTTATCTGGCCAGTATAAATATACTGTTACCCAGTAAAGATATGTTCCTGGTTATTGTTGACAAAATAAACCCTTGTAAATAGAAATAGGAGTAGTTTTCTTTCAAATCTCTTCTTAATATCACACTTTTTTTAAATTTCTCATCAAATCAAGTCATGGCTGCTTTACAGCAGCCATACCTTGATTTCATAAGAAATTCAAGAAAATACTCAGCAGATTGAGAAGTAAATGAAACAAGCTCAATTTTCTCTTTTCATTTCAAGTCATGAGCTGTGTTTGTGGAGCAGAAAATAAAATAAAAAAAGAGGGAAACATAAGTATACATAACTACACTTCCTTCATGTATATAGATTTGACTGGAAGTGAAGTGACTACAGAATTGGACTTCAAACCGAAAAGGTTCATCGTTTGATCCCCACCAGGGATAACTTCATTGTGCCCTCAATCCCGATTGCCCTGGTGGGGGCACGGTGGAGCAGTGTACAAAGGTGTCCTGCATGTCAATGGTGCACTTGTCTTCAACCAGTGCTTCCCTGCTTCTGTGGAGTTAGTATGTTGAGAAGTCTGGCAGTCTCGCCATTGCTCGGTGGTTCTCACTGGGTACTCCAGCTTCCTCCGCCCATAAACCTGTGTGACACAAGGTGACCCTGGCTGTCAAAAGTGTCATTAAATCCCCCCCCCCCCCCCCCACCCCCCCAAAAAAAAAAAAAAAAAAATAGATTTTTACTAACTTTAGCAACAGACCTGTGTCATGGGACATAAGGCCAAATAAAAAAAATTAATTGATTCTCGGGCAATTTTTATTTCAAATCAGTGAGGGAGGGAGGATTTTATTTTTACTTTTTTTTAAATTTTTTTTTCATGTAAAAGGGTTGAGTATACTCAGTAAATCTTTTTGCTGTCTTTCCACTTGAAAAAGAGAAAAGGTTGTATTTTAGTGTAATTATAATATACCTTTTATAACTACATGTAACTGCAATAACAACAGCTAAAACGATTTGTATTTTATTGTTCTTTTTAATGGTATAGATTTGTCAAGCATCATGATCCATTAGAATGGGCCCCAGTAACCAATCTTGGGGTACGAGTCCTTTAAAATGGGAAACATGGCTCTAAATGATTGGTTAAACTTGAGTTTATATCGGTGTTGCGGCCATTATTAGCCATTGTGCAGAAATATGTGACCTTAAACACCAGCAAATAAATAAATAATTAAATCATGATCCAGTATACCAGAATTTTCTTTGTTACAGTTTATGGGAGAGTGCCCCTGGGCACTCTCCCATAAACTGCAACAAGAAAAACCAATTTACTGCTAACACATCTAAATAATTATATGTCGAGAAATGTGAAAAAATGACCATTCCAAGTTTTCACAAATTCTTTAAAAAACATGAGATAATAAAATGTCTAATGAGGAGGTTCAAATCCAACGAGGGAGGGCCTGAGAATCAAAACATTATTTTTTTTTAGCCTAATACATTCACATTTTCTGATAATTAAATGACTTTAAGCTCCAATATGTCTGAAGAAGCGGAGTTTTTTATGTGTATCCACAAAATACTCCATGTTATAGAGGATATTCACGAAAATTTGATGAATACCGAAAATATCTTGCGAGTGGCTACAAAGAAATATGAGGATCTTCACGAGCGACGCAGTCGCGAGTGAAGATCCTCATATTTCTTGTAGCCACGAACGAGATATTTTCGGTATTCATCAAATTTTCGTGAATTTTCTTTTTATTTAATGCTCTACGACTACAAACTCTCCAATTTGTGGCCTTTATTTGCCATTAAGGCGCAAAATTTATGTGCCGAACCGGCGTCCATACAAAAATTACAACAACCAAACTCCAACCATTGGAATGTGTGAATATCCGCACAAAAAGTAGTCCCGTCTTATTTCTCCCCTAACTTTACGATTTACCAAGGCTGGCGAATTGAAATAATCGCAATGTGTTTCGAAGAAATAGAACAATAACAAAAAACACCACTTTCTTATTTTCAATAACAAGACACGTCATTTTATTTTTTTTGAACTCAATGCACTGAAGACGTGTGAAGTTGAACTGAAGAAATTTGAAAGTGATTTCGGCTTTTCGCTGGAAGGTGAATGAGAAAGTCAAACTTTGAAACCGCTGATTTAATGAATTGATTTAGTCACTGTCACTATCAATTATTCGAATTTGTTTGTATTTGGGACTCTGGAATTCATTACTGATGTGCTGACTCGTTTAAAGTACATGTGATTCGTCATCCGAACCTACGATGAAATATCGATTTCTAAATATCATTTTGATATTTCGTTTTGCCGACCGACAGGGGAATATGACTTAATTTTTCAGCGTGAATTGATGCCTGAGCATTAAATAAATTCACATTTTCTGATAATTAAATGACTTTAAGCTCCAATATGTCTGAAGAAGCGGAGTTTTTTATGTGTATCCACAAAATACTCCATGTTAAAATTTTTTTTTACCATTATTCTTTTGTTCTTGGCTATTATTGCATAATTTATTATGATGGTATGATGTTTTATATGTTCAAGCATGTGCAGATTAGCCTGATCATCTGATCAATTGTTGGAAAGAGCTCTTTCCAACAGTTAATCAATTAGTAGAGTTACAACTGTGTTATAAATTTTTAATTTCCTCATATATAAATATATACATAGGTCCTCCATATATAGTAAAAGTGGGTATGATCGGATAATGGTTAACCCTTTGCCCAACGTAACGGCTAAAACTGCCAGCGCTATTCACAAAAATTGCCAATTTTTATTATTTTTTCATTTTTTGTCTCAAAAACATAGGTTATGACCCCTCTTTGGATCAAGCTCGTTCCAATAGGGGGGGAGGTCATAACCTACGTTTTTGAGACAAAAAATAAAAAAAATTAGTTATTCAAGAATTTTTTTTGCAAGTGTCGTCTGCTTTTCATGTTAGGTAAAGGGTTAATGAGCCTGTAGACTAGAAAATTGAAAATTATGAGTCAGAATACTTTTTATTCTGGTAAATCATTGATTTTTTTCTTAACTTGACGAAGTCAAACTCAGATGTTTTCATTGTGCATGCAGATGTCTGTGCATCTGTTAGTCTGTACATTTGGTCACAATTTGTTCAGCACAGGACACAACCTGCAGTTCTTTTCCGATCATTACCAAAGTTCCTATGCATGATCAGGTTCATTCCTAGAATAGAACGCCCCATTGTGTTCATGGTTGGCTGCCCACAATGGCCAACACAGCTTCCATCTATGATTTCAGTACAGGCTACAGGTTGCATTTATACATTATTTTTCTTGAAACCCGACATGTTGATTTAGTATAATAAGTAGATGAGAACATCCTATTTTGGTCGTGGTTAGCCAGCCATAATGGTTGCCATGGTGGCCATTCTGGCCACCAAAACAGCCTGCAGGTGGCAATTATTCACCCTCACCCTCCTATCTCAAGCGTGGTATGACCATTGGACCTGGACGAACACCAACTGACCTCTGGTTACATTCCCGAAGTTCATACCTGTATTTTTACACCCATAAAGTGCACACAGCCTATAATTTTAAAAGGTCACATTCATTTTTGGTCATCACATTTTGTTTGCATGTCTTTACCTTGTTACCATTTCTGGGAGAGTGCCTGTCAAGCCTGAATATAAACAATCTGTCATTTGCAGAATGAGATCCCCAGAAGGTGAATTTGCTGATGCTATCCCATACAATGGGCCAATTCATCCTCTGGGTACATCTTTCTGTTTAGGCTTGAGGCCTAGATTCAGATTGAGATTCACTAGGGATAAATTTAGTGATGCTACCCTGCTGTTACATTACTGTACCTGCACTTCAGAGTAAGACCCAAATATGGGCTCCAGCACTCTACCAGTTTATTCATTCCCGAAGTTCATACATATATTTCATCACTCACTTTTTACAACATGATATAATGTAAGGCAAAATAAAGTGAGACATAAATTTTGACAGATGGTCATGCTGATATCTTTTTGCATGACTTTATCAACTTGGAACCTTTGAAAATCAAGGTGAAACTCATTGGAGGTTCAGAATATGTGCCATGGTCTTTTGAGTCACCTTGTGGTTATTGATTGCATATTGCAGGGATATTTGTATCAAGAGTTAGACCCTTTTTAAGTTTTTTATTTTGACTGGTAACAAATCGTCTGTAATTATGTCACAATTTACTTGACTGCGACATTAGTGAGACAATTACAACATAAATCCCATCAGTATAATAATAATAATAATATACACATTTATATAGCGCCAAAATTATAGTTCAGAAGATATAGAATCATATTCTAAAGCACTGTACATGTTACTGAGCTCATGCAAATATACAAACGGAATATATACAGTATCTTACAGTCCAGAACATCACTTATCGGCTTTTTGAAACAGGTATGTTTTAAGGCTTCCACGTTTACACGCGTAAACGTGAACGTTTCGTTTATGGGCATTAAACGTTTACAGTTCTGGTAAACGTATACACGGAATGAAGTTTAATAGAGTAATTTCAAAATTGCAGATTAATGCAGAAAGTCAAAGAAACAAAAAAAAAATTTCCAACTTTGCAATGCAATATTTTGGTAATGCTTCAGAAAAACTGTGTACTGTTCCGACTGGCGCCGCCGCCACAGTAACCAAACGAAATCATCTTCAAATCATGTGATATCATATGTGACACAGTCACGTGAGCCGCATGGCACGTGCTTATCTTTGGTGTTTCCTTCGAAACATGTGTGGGATGTTTCAGTTTATTCGGATTTACATGTATATTCCCAAAGTGATACACAATTGTTCTCGATGATTTCGTTCACCTGACATGGATTATTAATTTATTATTCACACATGGGATGATCTTAGGATCGATTTATGAAGTTTGACAGACAGACTGGCACTTGCTGTGTTTGAAAATTTGGATTCCCCTGCATGGTTTGTAGACTTTGTTTATTTTTGCGACATTGCATTCCACTCTCAAGTCCGGTATTGTCACTATTGTGTGCCATGGCAACTCGCTCCAACATTACTGTTTGAAAAACACAAGGAATTTCACCCCGAACCCACCAGAATGAGCTCAGAGACCCCCATAAATTTCAAAATTTACCTGGGGGAGAATTCCCCAGACCCCCCCCCCCCCCCCCCCCCCCCCCCCCCCCCCACATAGACCGAGCGACTTTGCCTTCGACATCTGCATGCTGTGATCGTTCGTCTACGTCATTTTGGATGAACTGTAAATCGGCTGTCTCAATAACATAAATTATATGCCCTGTACGCAAAGATATGATGAACTTACTGTGTATTATTACACACTTCTATCAAATATTGACTACTTGCATTGTTAGTACGTGTAAACGTTTACGTTTCGTTTACAGACAGTCGTTTAAACGTTTACAATTTTGTCTAAACGTGGAAGCCTTAGTATGTTTTGAGATCTTTCTTGAAAAGGTTGACATTTGACAGTCTTTTTAGGTGTTCTGGTAAATTATTCCACAAGTGAGAGCCAGCAAATGAGAATGACTTATCTCCAAATGCCTTACACCTATGTTTTGGAACATGTAGCAGCATTTTACCATCGGACCTTGGGTTGTATTGACACACATTCTTGGTATTAAGGAGTTCTTCTAAGTAGGCTGGTGACATGTTGTTTTGTGTCTTAAAAACTAATAATAAAGTTTTGAAAAGTATTCTGTACTTGACTGGCAGCCAGTGCATATCCCTCAGAACAGGAGTGATGTGTTGAGATCGTGATATCCTACATACCACTCGGGCTGATGCATTTAGTACCATCTACAGGCGAGAGTACTCATATTGTGGAAGGTTGAACAGTAAGGCATTACAATATCCAAATGTGAAGTTACAAAGGCATGAACTAGTGTTTTTGTGGAGTCTTTGGTGAGGAACTGTCTTATCTGTTTAACTTGGTATAGACCTCTGAAAGCCTTATTGCACATATTTGTAACATGTTTGTCCATAGACATGGTAGAGTCGAAGAAGGCACCAAGATTACGTACACTGTTACTTGCACAGATGGCGGAATCTCCAACCTTCACTGAATTGATGTCAACTTTAGTGAGTTGTTTTTGTGATCCAATTATTAGGAATTCAGTCTTATCATTTATCATTAATTTGTTTGAAACCATCCATATACGAATGTCCGAAATACATGATTCAATAGTTTCTAGAGCTTTAGTTTGATCCTTGATTGATGGTCGAAAAGAGAATTAGACCTGTGTGTCATCAGTATAACCATGGACATCAGGCAGGTGAGATTCAATGATGGTGAACATTTTTGAAATATAGAATAGAAACAGAACAGGACCAAGGCAACTGCCCTGTGGGACTCCACATTCGAGATGGAAGTCTTTTGACAGATTACCGTTTATCGATACATGCTGCTGTCTATTCTTGAGTTACGATGATAGCCAGCTAGCAGCAAACCATTAAGTCCAAAATCAGAATTCATTGTCTCTAGCAGAGTTTTATGATAAACAGTGTCAAAAGCAGCACTAAGGCCTAAAAGAACAAGCAATGTTACCCTTCCAGACTCCATATTAAGGAGGATGTCATTCTGAACCTTGAGTAACACCGTTTCAGTCGAGTGAAATTTTCTGAATCCAGACGTGTTGGCCGATAACGGAGCATGCATATCACTATGTAACATTAGTTGGTCAGTTGCGGCTTTTTCACACAGCATAGAGACGAACGGTAAGTTACTTACTGGTCAGAAGTTCTTAAACACAAGTTCTGCACCTTTTTTCTTCAGAAGAGGATTTACAATTGCTATTTTCCACGCATCAGGCACATATCGTTTCAGCAGAGACATGTTGATCATTTTTGTGATTACAGGAGCCAAAGAGTCTACAGTTGACAATAGATGTTGGCATTGGGTCGAGTTGACATGAGGCATTTAAGGATTCTTTTATTAATTTGGTTACCTCGTGGATTTTTAAAGGTCAAAAAGTTGAAAGCTCTTTTTGTGATGGTCTCTGTTTGATGTCAATTTTGTCTACATTTATGTTCTTAATTTTTTCCTGATTTAATTTTATTTTTTGGATGAAGAATTCGCCAAATTGATCAGCTAGCTTTGATGGATTATCGTGTGGTGGAAATGACACACTTTGTTTTTCTGTACACAGATTTTTAACAACTTTAAACAGTTTTTTCTGTCACCATTACAAGCTTCAACACATGTTGTGTAGTAAGATTTTCTGCAATCTTTTTGTTTGTTGGAGAACTGATTGCGAATAGTCTTATATGCTGCTTCCTCATTGCAAGATTTAGATCTTTCCTGCTCTTGCTTTCGACGATTAGCTTTCAGAGTTCTCAGTTCGTCAGTAAACTAGGATATACTTTGGCGAATAATTAATGTTTTTGTTTTCAGAGGGGCATGCTCATCCAATAGAAAAGACAGTGTGTTGTTGTATGATTTTGCCAGATCATACAGGTTAGCACACTGAAAATTACACAAATCTGATTTTTCGATGTCACATTTAAGCTTGTTAATGTCAATTTCATTGAATTTTTGGAGTGTTACTTCTTTACGTGTCAGTGATGGTTTTTGAACACATAGTGTGCACTCAACAAATGAATAATCTGGATGGGATTAATGGCTCAGAAAGCTGAAAGTCATTAGTACATCTTGTGATGATAAGGTCAAGCGTGTGTCCAGAGTTATGAGTAGGCCCAGTAACCAATATTCCATACGGTTGAGATAAGATACAGTGTCATTAACACTTTCTTTGATAATCTTAGGGATAAATAATGGAAAATCATATATATTCTGAGAGGTGTCAAAAGAAGATGTTGTGGTCTTGTATGGTCAATGGAGAATGAACAACATAAAAACCTGAAAAAACTTCTGCTTTACTACAAAAATAGTATCTGTTACCCAATGCCTTGAGTATGAGTCCTTTAACTGTTAGAGTGCTGGAAGCCCATATTTGGGCTTTATTCTAAAGCGCAGTCTCCACAGCTTAAACGCTCCCTATGTTGTGGAGGTGCTTCATATATTCTTTGAAGTATTATTTGGAATGAGGCAAAGACTTGTGAACAAATTCTGACAATCAAAAATAATTCAGCACTCTACTGGTTAAACTGGTCAGCAGATGATTGGCTAAACTTGACTCTGTATTTGTGTTGTTGTCTTGATATAGACATTGTTGCTGAAAGTGACCTTACCCACAAATAAACAACTTCAATAGATTACATGAATGGTACCCTTAGTATTGAACTTGTGCCAAAATTGGTCTTTTAGCAGAACTTTTATGATTTTTAAACACTCACTCTCAAAGAGAATGGGTGATACACTGGATTACAAGTGTTTGTGCATCCATCTGTGCATTCTTTTGTGCATCCATCCATGAATCTGTCCATCTGTCTGTGCTGCGATATCTTGAATGTGAGTGGATGAATTCAGTGAAAGTTCGTATGAGTGATCCTTGGGACAAGCCGCTCCTGCACATTTTACAAAACAGTTGTCTGCATTTTTGCATCAGAGTTATTATATCCCCACAAACCGAAGTTTAGGGGGGGGGGGGGTATATAGGTGTCAACTTGTCCATTGGCCAGTCGGTCTGTTGTCGTCGGTCCGTTGCACATGTAAACTTGTGGAGCGAACTACTTCCACAGTTTTAGTCACATTTTCATGAAACTTCACAAAAATGATCAACATGATGAGGGGAAGTGTGTGACCTAAATTTTTTCCAGATTGGATTCAAGATGGCCGACTGTAAGCCATATTGGATTTTGCAAAATACTTGTGGCGTGAACTACTTCCACAGTTTTAGTCGCATTTTCAGGAAACTTTACCAAAATTATCAACATAATGAGCAATGCGTGACATAATCTTTTTCCCGATCGGATTCAAGATGACCGATTGGCAGCCATATTGGATTTTTTTTTTTACTTCGAAAAATTGAATGCCCCTTTTCAGTCCCCCACACAAGGCAGTATGCCATGGTGGGGGTATACTGGGCGATAGACCATCTCTAGTGGTCTTTACTTTTGAGTGATTTTTTTAAAAATTCATTCATCGGTCCAGCGCTGCAGTCGGGGGTATGAATTGCCTTCAGTAATAGGTCTTTTTGATGTTGAACTTGCATGCAGTTTTCAGTATGATAGCACTAACACAGGCTTTTTCTTTTGCAGAACTCTTACAGTGCCTTTGTCAGACAGTGCCTATCAAAGAACAAAAGGCCTGTAAAAAGGAACTTTTATGCAACTGAAGATGTAAGTTTTTCAGTAATTTCCTAAATTTTTATACCTCTACTGCACTTCAAAGAAGTGGTGGCTATATGGTCACCAACCTGGCTGTCCAACAATCCATCTGTTCAGTCGTCTTTAACCCTTTACCTAACATGAAAGGCAGACGACACTTGCAAACAAAATTCTTGAATAACCATTTTTAGCTCAACTTTGACGAAGTCAAATTTGAGCTATTGTCATGGCCCGTCGTCCGTCTGTCTGTCCGTACGTCAACAATTGGCTATGGCTCGGGCTAGAGGTCGTATTTATGAACCGATCTTTACGAAACTTCTTGTGTACCTTTGTTATGACCCTGGGACGGGAACGAGTGTTTTTAGGTGTGGTCCGAAATTCAAGATGGTTGCCAGCGGCCATTTTGTACCGATGATGCAAAAATCAGTTTTTTGTACAGAACTTCTGTATGAAAGTTCTGATTTGAATAAAGTTTTGTATAAATGTTTAGTACCATGGGATACATCACATATAATACAGGTTTTTTTCTTGTGCGTAAATTATGCAAATTAGACTGACTTTGATTTATTTAGTGTTACTTTCAGAGCTGTAAGTGCCAAGCTGCTATGGCTCGGGCTAGAGGCCGTATTTATGAACCAATCTTTACGAAACTTCTTGGGTACCTTTGTTATGACCCTGGGACGGGAACGAGTGTTTTGGGGTGTGGTCCGAAATTCAAGATGGCTGCCAGTGGCCATTTTGTACCAATGATGCAAAAATCAGTATTTTTATACTGTACCAATGACCCAGACTTAGCTGGTGCTAACTCTAACAAAACCAGGGCCAAACACAAATTTTGTCCCTCAATCCCCAAAATTTGCATCCAAAACCAAAAGAAATCATGTCCTATAGGACCTCCATACTTCGCCCCTACTGCGCATGCGCAGTGTCAAGGACGTTCCGAAATTGGCGCCAATTATCATTCTCTGTTTGGCCCTTCATCAGTCAACATCTCACTGATCTTTGTGCTTGTAAATCTCAGTTTAAAGGATGCCAGACACGTAATAATTGGAGAAATGGTGATTCTAAGGAGGATATAGAAGGAGGAGAGGAAAAAGGAGTGACAAAAAATAATCAGGGCTGTACTTAAAATTTTTTATGAAATTATGTTAAGTTGCCTATTTTCGAGGCATGGGCCTCTTGTTGTCATTCTTGCTAAAATGTTGCACTGCTTATTCAGTGTTTCCTCTCCCCTGGCCTTCTAAGTCCCCCCTTGTTATTCTCCCATGCTTTTGGCATATTTTTGAGAAAGTTCATTTCTAAAATTCTCTTGGGAGAGTTGCTTGGTTACAGAATGTTTTCTGTAATTTTCCCCATAGTTACGTTTTCACCCATGGGTGTATAAACGTTGTGTTCTGCATCTTCCATCTGATGTTCTGCAGATTCTCCCCTGGGAGTCTCTGTCTTGCATCAGATAGAGTGTAATTTTGATGACTGATTTCGGGCCAGTTTTTTCAGTGCCTGGAGTCATGTTTTCTGGTGTTTTACACTGTTTGTTTACATTGGCAACAGCTTTTTTTGAGGGGGGCTGTTTGCCTTTGGTGTAGTTTATCTCACTATTAGATACATTTCTATTATCCGTAAGTGTCTCATTAATTATTTAATATAAATTTAAAATTTTTGACCACACTTGGCCATCGGATCCATCGGGGCTCAACGTTACTTTTCAGAAACTTGGGCTTTGCTGAAAAAATATTTTTCAAAAATTATTTTGATTTGCAATTGTTTTTTCATTATTAATGGATCATGTTATTATGTATCTTTGTGTCAGGGGTTTGTGCGAGTAACTAGGACTTGTTGTTGACTTTTCACAATGAAAGGATATTGTTCAAATTGTAATGGGAAGAAATCTTCCTCTGACTTTCATGATCATTGTATTAATTGTAGTCAGTGTTCTCGCACTAATCCCTGTTCTATATGTCAATATTGGGATGACAAACATTGGAAACGTGTGTCACGGTATGTTGTTACTGGAGAAAGGGCGATGCCGGCTCTTTCTCCGCAAGGTCACTCTACTCTCTCAGTTTCTATTTCAGAGGAACAAGAACAGGGTGATGTTTCCATGTTATCTTCCGCAAGTGCGCTTCCGTCGTCACAAATGAATACAGAGCTAGCGGCAAAAGTGCTCATGGAGATTAAACAAATGTCGTCCGCTAGCTCGCCCGGTGTAGCGTCCATTCACCGAATGGTTCGGCAGCCGGGTTCGTCCGATGCGGTCCAGGAGGAAATGTTGGGTGATGCGAGCACTATAAACATTCAACGTGCACACCCAGTGACGGCAGATAGTAGGCGAGATCGGAGGAAGCCTTTGAGTCCGGTTCCTAGCTCGTCCAGGTCCAGCCAGGCCGCGAGCGAGAGAGGCCCCTCTCTCGTACAACAACATCTGGGACCAGATGTTGTGGTACAAAATGTGTCGCAAGTGGAGCATACGTCCGTCGCTTGGGACGCTCCGTTGTATAGGCAGTCCGCGGAGACTGCTCAGGCTTCTTCTTCTCGTCGGCGCACACGACCGCACCTTGGCTGCGTGACCACCGATATCTTACCAGCTTCGCCGATCAAGGATTCTTCGGCGACCAGGTCACACCATCCGGCAGCCAGGGACACGAGGCCGATGGACTCCGGACGTTCGCATAGAAAAAGTATGCGGGAGCCATCTGATGCGGAGGTGCCCTCGGCGAAGCAGCGAAAGACGGCGCCTCCGCAGGTCTCGATGCCGGACGTACTTGTGCAGATAGCACAACTTATCGCAGCATCCCAGCAGCCGACAGAAACGGTGTCGGATCGGGAATTATCCGACGGCGCTGGGTCGGTACGCTCCGCCGAAGCATCGGGAGCGGACGACCGGGAGCATCATGAGGTCCGACCGGATGGTGAAAGGGATACGGATGATTTGGAGCTATCCCTTTCGGAACAACATAAAGCTGCCGTGGACTTCATCCGGCACTTTCTCGCTCAAGTTGTTCCGTCGGGCCAGACTGCTGCGGTTCCGGACAAGAGGATTATAGCGTCATTGGACTCTGAATTTTTCGAGCGGTTCAGGGACATCGCTCCCGAGTTTCCGTCGCAGTCCAATAATGTTGCAAGAACATTTGAATTATTGAACGACGCTATATTTAAACTTGCTTCCAAAACGGGGAAAGCAGGTTTCTTGTCCGCCAATACTCTCAACCTGCCTTTCATTAATGCAAGGAATAAATTCGACACGGCAGGATGGGGTATTCCGAGAGTTCCTCTGCGTATGGACGACGAGGCGAAGACTTAGAGCTATCATTACCGTCGTCGGCTTCTATTCCAACCGCCGTGTTGGAAACAGCTATTTCGTCTAACAGAGCCAGTTTAGATGCCTTATCTTACGCAGATCACCTTACTAAGGCGTTATCACTGCGCCTTCAAGGGAAAGAATTTCAGGATATACAATCCTCTTTAAGACTTCTTTCAAGGGCAGTAGCTTATTCCACGTGTAACTCCGCCCTTTCAGTGACAAACCTGGAGTTGGTTAGACGTGACGCAGCCCTAGCTACATCCACACTCGTGGATACTAAGGTGAAGAACTCTCTCAGAGTTGCTTCGGTCTCCGGAGAACTTCTCTTTGACGGCAAGCTTTCTGCTATTTATGATAAAATTACAAAGAAAGCTTCGGATTCTCTGTTGTTCAAATCTGCTTCTAAGAAGTCGGATACGGCAGACAAGAATAAGACAGGCACTTCTGGGTCTAATGCGCCCAAGAGAGGTTCCTATAGAGGTTCCGGTGCGTCCTCTTGGTCTTATTCGAGAGACCGTCAAGGTAGCGACTCACGTTCGGGACGTCCTTCGGGCCGGGACAACCGGTCGGACGCCCCGAGGTCGACGGGACGAGGTGTGGGTCGTGGAGGACGTGGTTTCTCCTACCGCTGGCCTCGCAGGTCCAGGAGGTGATGGCTTAAACCTCTATCGCGTACCGGTTGGCAGAAGGTTGTCGAGCTTTTCACAAGAATGGGCGTCGATTACGGACGACCCTTGGGTGAGAGGAGTGACTTCGGAAGGTCTAAAGATATCCTTCAAACGAAAGCCTCCATTAACTCGAAGTCCAAAGTGGACTCAACTTCCGTCAAATCTGCAGAAAAGAGACGCTCTATTATCAGAGGTGCAGTCTCTTTTAATGAAGAACACGGTAGAGGTCGTAGAAAACCAGGAGACTCCGTGATTCTACAGCCATCTGTTTCTGGTTCCGAAACCAGACGGCTCGTTCCGTCCAGTCATAGATTTGAGCTGGATAAACAAGCTGATCGTCGCTCCGAAGTTTTATATGGAGACGATTCGATCGGTCAGAGCGAGTATTCGGGTGAACGATTATGCAACAAGCATAGATCTCAAAGATGCGTACTTTCACGTCATGGTACATCCGACATTCAGAAAGTATCTACGCTTCGCAGTCCTAGGAGTGGTGTATCAATTCCGAGCGATGTGCTTCGGATTGAATCTAGCACCCTGGGCTTTCACTCGGGTAATGAACTCGGTAATGATCTATTTCCGAGCTCATTCGTCTGCGGTAACGTCGGCCTACCTGGACGACATTCTTCAGAGGTACGGCAACGAGTTAACGCTTCAGAACGATGTTCAGAATCTACTTCTATTGCTCCGACGTCTCGGTTTTATAGTAAACGAGGAGAAGTCGGATCTGGTGCCGTCCAAGTCATTCACACATCTGGGAATGAGCTTCGAGACGCACAACAATCTTGTTCGTCTGCCGTTAACCAGAGCGAAATTAGTCAGTTGTTACGCTCGCTATTGTCTGCACGCAGACAAAGTCACAGCGAGAGAATTTATGAGACTGATAGGTCTGTGGGGAGCCGCTGCGGATCTCATTCCGATGGGGCGGTTACGCACGCGTCCTCTCCAAATTTTCTTGACTCAGAATTGGAGTGTGAAAATTCATTCGCTCGACATAGACGTTCTCTTGTCAGATCAAGTGAAACAAGAGATTCAGACTTGGGCAAACATTCAGTGGTTAACTCAGGGAGTTCCGCTGCAGTTGCCGGATCCGAGTTTTACCATTATGACGGATGCCAGTCAAACAGGTTGGTGTGCATCATTGATCCCAACGGATTCGAGATGCCAGGGTCTTTGGGATCCACAATTCCTGGGCAAGCACATAAACATCAAGGAAATGATGTCAATTTGGCTTGCGTTACGTCATTGGATGGACATTATTCACAATGCACATGTCCAAATCCTGTCCGACAGTACGACAGTAGTGGCGTATATACGGAATCAGGGAGGCACTCATTCAGTTCCGTTGTTCAATCTAACGGAAAGAATCCTTCTGTTTGCGCTAGAACATCAGGTTCTTCTTTCGGTCCGTCACATACCGGGTCGTCTGAATGTGCTAGCAGACTCCCTTTCACGAAAGGGTCGCTTGTTGCCGTCGGAGTGGACTCTCAACAAACAAGTATTCAATCAGATTTGCTACCAATGGGAACGGCCAATGATAGACTTATTTGCGACACATCTCAACAATCAGTTGCAGACGTATGTGTCTCCGTGTCCGGATCCAAGAGCATTTGCAGTGGACGCTCTGTCGATCCCTTGGGACGGAATGATAGGATATGCGTATCCTCCAGCGCCGTTAATTCAGCAAGTATTGCTAAAGATAAAACAATCTCAATGCAAGATTCTGTTGGTAGCATCTCTGTCTCCACAGAGACCGTGGATAAATCTACTCAGGTGTCTGTTGTGGGACCTACCGCGAAAGCTTCCTCCACGGGAGGATCTTCTTTCGCAGGGGAAATCACGTCAACTCCATCACAACCCGCAAGGTCTCAACCTTCACGTTTTTCCGTTGTGCGGTCCTTCTTGCATGGCAAGCACTTTACAGGACGAGCAGTGGACGCGATTTCTAACTGTAGGAGGACCTCCTCTTCGCTAAACTATGCGGCTAAGTGGAAGGTTTTTCGTCGTTGGTGTAGGGATCATTCTGTAGATATTTTCGATCCCTCTATACCAGACATTGCAAACTTTCTAGTATACTTGTTTGACGAAATCAAACTGCAGCCTGTTACTATTAAGGGTTATAGGTCTATGTTATCTGATACCTATGCACATCATGATAGTTTACAAATTGGATCTAATGTCTCTTTATCTAAGTTGGTTAGAAACTTCTCGATAAATAGACCCAGAACTCTTAGGTTAATTCCTAAATGGAATTTAGCTTGGGTTCTTCTTAAATTGAAGGGAAAGCCATTTGAACCTCTTGGGACAGTAGATTTGAAATTCTTATCTTATAAGACAGCTTTTCTCTTAGCTTTCTCTTCTGCTAGAAGAGTCAGTGAGCTTCATGCACTGTCGGTGGATGATTCTCACTATCGTAGTGTCGGGAACACTATCACCTTCACTACTAATGTGGGTTTTTTAGCTAAGAATCAGGCTCCTAATAAATATCCGGAACCTATTGTTATTAAGGCTCTTCTGTCTTCAGACGGGCGTAGGCCTTTACTCTGTCCTGTTAGAGCACTACGTATCTATAAACAGAGATCTCAGTTTATCAGAAAGGGACGGGAACGTTTCTTTCTGTCTTTGATGCCTAATAGAAGGGACATTTCGGTCCATTCTATTGCTAGATGGATTCAATTAACTATCCGTACTGCTGATGAGAGTTTATCTTCTTCTCAGCAGTCTGTGCTTAAGATTTCCGCTCATGAAGTAAGAGCTCTTGCTACTTCTTGGGCTTATGCTAATAGTATTGCTATTACAGATTTAATGAAGGCTGCTTATTGGTCTCAGCCATCCACATTCACGAATTTTTATCTCAGAAATATTGAGTCCATTTCTGGAGACCTGCATTGTTTAGGTCCGTTATCTGTTGCTCAGAATGTCGTCCACTAAACAGTTGCAACTATAGTTATGCAGGCTTTCTGTTCCGGCAGTGACTCCGTCCGGCTGCCCTCTTCGCTCTGGGCTATTTGACCCAGGGCAAGGGGAAAGGGGGGGGGGGGAGGTGGGTGTTCCCTTAGGTCACCTGCTTTATAGTGAAAAGCAAGGGAATGCCTCCTCCAAAGTCAGTATTTCTGAGTCGTTTCCGGGATGGTTTTAGAGTGTAATATTAATGTTAAAATTCATTCATGTCATATTTTTAAAGTGTAGCTCGGTGTGAAGCATTTGTATATGTCAAGTGTCAAACGGGCTTTAAGATACGATACTCGGACACTTTTAAAAGATTATAAAGAGTCTCAATTCTCTGGACTAACTTTATTTATTGGCTTACTTTAAAAATAATTAGTATAAGGGTTATACTGGATGTTAATAGAGAACATGAATGTTATTGTGCTCAATTATAAAGGGTATTGTATCTTTCTAATTTAATATTAAATAAGAAAGATACATATAAAGCCTAATACTCCTTTTCTCCTTAAGGGGTTGCCTCTTTATTATATAGTTGAGCTTATTGGATTTTCCTCTATGTCCTAGGCCCTCCAGCCTGTTTACTATTCAGCTAAGTCTGGGTCATTGGTACAGTATAAAAATGTTAAAAAATTTATAGTAATTTATATATTTTTTATACTTACCAATGACCCAGACGGGGATGGCCCTCCCAGGAGTTGGGAACTCTTGCCTCCCCGCTGAGTACATAGCGCTGACCAGGCACTGCCAGTAAGAATGATAATTGGCGCCAATTTCGGAACGTCCTTGACACTGCGCATGCGCAGTAGGGGCGAAGTATGGAGGTCCTATAGGACATGATTTCTTTTGGTTTTGGATGCAAATTTTGGGGATTGGGGGGCAAAATTTGTGTTTGGCCCTGGTTTTGTTAGAGTTAGCACCAGCTAAGTCTGGGTCATTGGTAAGTATAAAAAATATATAAATTACTATAAATTTTTTAACTTTTTGTACAGAACTTCTGTATGAAAGTTCTGATTTGAATAAAGTTTTGTATAAATGTTTAGTACAATGGGATACATCACATATAATACGGGTTTTTTTCTCGTGCGTAAATTATGCAAATTAGACTAACTTTTATTTAGTGTTACTTTCAGAGCTGTAAGTGCCAAGCTGCTATGGCTCGGGCTAGAGGCCGTATTTATGAACCAATCTTTACGAAACTTCTTGGGTACCTTTGTTATGACCGTGGGACGAGAACGAGTGTTTTTGGGTGCAGTCCCAAATTCCAGATGGCTGCCAGCAGCCATTTTGTATCGACGATGCCGAAATCTGTTTTTTGTACAGAACTTCCATATGAAAGCTCTGATTTGAATAATTTTTTGTATGAATGTTTAGTACCATGGGATACATTACATATATTACAGGTTTTTTTCTTGTGCGTAAATTATGCAAATTAGGCTAACTTTGATTTATTTAGTGTTACTTTCGGCACTGTGAGTGCAAATCCCAATACGGCTCGGGCTAGAGGCCGTATTTATGAACCGATCTTCACGAAACTTCTTGGGTACCTTTGTTATCACTGTGGGACGAGAAGGGGTGTTTTTGGGTCCAGTCTGAAATTCAAGATGGCCACTAGCAGCCATTTTGTTCAAAATTAAGTGCAATCAGATTTTTGCGCAGAACTTCCAAATGAAAGATCTGATTTGAATAAATTTTTGTATGAATGTTTAGTACCATGGGATACATTACATATAATACAGAGTTTTTCTCGTGAATAAATTATGCAAATTAGGGGTCCGGGTGGGACCAAAATCCGGAAATTAGTATTTTTATACTGTACCAATGACCCAGACATAGCTGGTGCTAACTCTTAAAATATAGGGCCAAACACAAATTTTGCCCCCCAATCCCCAAAATTTGCATCTAAAACTAAAGAAAACATGTCCTGAAAGGCCCTCCACACTTCGCCCCTACTGCGCATGCGCAGTGTCAAGGACGTTCCGAAATTGGCGCCATTAATCATTCTAAGTTTGGCCCTTCATCAGTTAACATCTGACTGATCTTTGTGCTTATAAATCTCAGTTTAAATGATGCCAGACACATAAATATTAGTGAAATGGTGATTCTAAGGAGGATAGAGAAGGAGGAGAGGAAAAGAATGTGTGACAGAATATTATCAGGGCTGTAACTTAAAATTTTTTAATGAAATTATGTTAAGTTACCTATTTTCAAGGCAGCAGCCATTTTGTTGTCATTCTGATTATTTAGTTACACTGTTTTTTTAAGTGTTTTCCTCTCTCCCTGTCCTTTAAGTTCCCCCTTGCTATTCTCCCATGCTTTTGGCATAGTTTTTGTAATTATTATTACTAAATATTCTTGGGAGTTTTAGCTGAATAACAGAATGAATTCTGTTCTTTCCCCATGTTTACGTCTTCACCTACGGGTGGTAAGGCGTTGTGTTCTGCATCTACCATCTGATGTTCTGCAGTTTCTTCCCTGGAAGTCTCTGTTTTGCATCAGATAGTGTATTTTTGGTAACTGATTTCGGGCCTGGGTGCCTGGAGTCTTATTTTAGTGTTTTTACACTCATTGTTTACATTTACAACAGCCCTCTGTGTGAGGGGGGGATTTCTAAGAAATAATATCTTGATGTTATTTTAATCATAACTAGATACATTATTATTGTTCGTAAGTGTTGAATAAATTGTTTAAAATATTTTTAAAATTTGTGTCCACACTTAGTCTTGGGATCCATTGGGGCTCAACGTTACTTTTCAGAAACTTGGGCTGTTCTGAAAAAATGTTTTTTCAAAATATTTTGATTTCAATTATTTTTTCTATATTAATGGATCATATTATTATTATGTATTTTGATTGCCAGGGGTTAGTGCGAGTACCAGGACTTGTTTTCTTTTCACATTGAAAGGATATTGATCAATTGTTTTAAGAGGAAGTCTTCCTCTGACTTTATTATCATTCTATATGTGGTCAGTGTACTCGCATTAACTCCTGTTCTGTATCGTATGATTTCGATGACAATATGGGAAGCGTATGTCACGGTATGTTGTTGGGGATTTGGACACTCCGGTCCTTTCCCCGCAGGGTCACTCTACTTTATCAATTTCTATTTCAGACGATCAAGATTAGGGTCATGTATCTGTGATGTCTTCCAACAGTGTGCCTCCGTCGTCACAATTAATGAAGGGCTAGCGGAAAAGTGCTCATGTAAATACGCCAATTGCCTAAGAGGACCCTAGTAGGTTCGACGGCCTTTGACGTCCGCTAGCTCGCCCGGTGTAGCGTCCATTCACCGAATGGTTCGGCAGCCGGGTTCGTCCGTTGCGGTCTAGAAGGAATTTTGGGGTGATGCGAGCACTATAAATTAACCTAATGCACACCCAGTGACGGCGGATCGGAGGGAGAACGCAGGAAGCCTTTTAGTCCGGTTCATAGCTCGTTCCGGTCCATCCGGACGGCAAGCGAGAGAGGCCCCTCTCTCGTTCAACAACATCTGGCCCCAGATGTTGTGGTACAAAATGTGTCGCAAGCGGAGCATACGTCCGTCGCTCGGGACGCTCCGTTGTATAGGCAGTCCGCTGAGACTGCTAAGGCTTCCTCTTCTCGTCAGCGCACACGACCGCACCTTGGCTGCGTGACCGCCGATATATTACCAGCTTCGCCGATCAAGGATTCTTCAGCGACCAGGTCACACCATCCGGTAGCCAGGGACACGAGGCCTGCAGACTCCGGACGTTCGCATAGGAAGTGTGCGGGAGTCAACGTACACGGAGCTTCCGGCGGCAATGCATCGTAAGACCGCTACTGCACAGGCCTCGGGAACGGACGTGCTTTCCTTAATAGCACAGTTTATCGCAGCATCCCAGCATCAATTGAATCTGTCGCATATATTTTATCCGACGATGCTGGGTCGGGACGCTCCGCGGAAGCGGGTACGGACGTCCGAAAGTTTCATCCGGTCCGACGGGATACCGAAAGGGATTCGGAGGATTTCGAGCTTTCCCTTTCGGAACAACATATGCTGTTGTGTATGTCATCTGACTTGGTCTTCTACAGCTTCTTTCGTCGGACCAGAATGCTGCGATGCCGGATAAGAAACTGATAGCGTCGGTGGACTTAGAAATTTTTGGTTCGGTTCAGGGACATCGTCCCTCAGTTCCGACATAGTCCAATAATGTCACACAAACTTTCGAATTATTGAACGACGCTATATATATTATTATTTTATGCTTGCTAACCAAGCATTTCTGGTTTCTTGTTCGAAGAGTTATGGAGATGTCTTTCAAAAGTGTGCCTCTGTCGTCATAGTTAATGAAGAGTTAGCGGCAATAAGTGCTCATGGAATATGTCTATCGCCTACGGAGTGACATTCGCTAGCTCACCCGGTGTAGCGTACATTCATCGAATGGTTCGGCTGCCGGGTTCGTCCGTTGCGGTCTAGGAAGGAGATTTGGGTGATGCGAGCACTTTAATTACTTTAGTACTCACCCAGTGACGGCAGATTGAGGACAGATCGGAGGAAGCCTGTTAGTCCGGCTCCTGGCTTGTCCAGGTCCGTCAGGGCTGTGAGCGAGAGAGGTCCCTCTCTCGCCCAACAACATAGGGGACCGCATGTTGTGGTTCAGATATTTTACATTCGGAGCATATGTCCGTTGGTCGGGACGCTCCGTTATATTGACAGTCCGAGACACTTTCCCTAATGCTTCCTCATCCTCACAGCAGGGCACACGACCGCACATTGGCTACGTGACCTCGAGTATCCGATCAGTTTCGGCATTCAGTGATTCCACGGCGAATAGGTCGCACCATCCGGTAGCCAAGGGACACGAGGCCTATACACTCCGTTCGCTCGCATATTGGTAGTATGCACGGGGTAACGATCACGGAGCTTCCAGCGGCAATGCATCGTAAGACCGCTTCTCCTCAGGCCTCAGTGACGGACGTGCTATCCGAGTTAGCACAGTTGTTTCGCAGCATCCCAGCAATTGACAGTTTCTCGGTCGAATCAGGAATTATCCGACGGCGCTGGGTCGGTGCGGTCCGCGGTTGCATCAGGTACGGATGACCGAACGCTTTATAGGGTCCGACAGGATGGCGAAAGGGATTCGAAAGATTTCGAGTTTTCCCTTTAGTAGTATCGGAAGATGCCTTTCATATCTTCTGGCATTATCTTCCAGTGATTATTATTTCGGACTTCATTGCTGCGATCTTGGATAAGAGACTTATAGCGTCATTGGACTCGGATTTTTCGATCGGTTCAGGGACATTGTCCCTGACTTACCGACGCAGTCCAATATTGTCATTACAACATGTGTTTTATTTTTCGACGCTATATATATATATATATACAAGCCTGCTACTAAGCATGATAGTTTAGTTTCTTGTCCGCGTTGCTCATTTCTGCCATTTTATCATTTATACAAATAGTTTATTTTGGCAGAGCAGGGCATACCGAGAGTTCATATGCGTCTAGACGGTGTGATTAAAGACTGCATATATTCTTTTTCGCCGTTTATGTCTTTTCCAATTTCAATGTTGGGAACGACATTATGTATAGTAGACTTAACTTAGACGCTTTATTATACGTAATCCGCCTTACTGAGGCGTTATCATTACGTCTTCAAGAAAAGATTTACGGGATATTATTCTCAATGTAATTTCTTTTGAGGGCAGTAGTTTGTTCACGTATAACTCCGCCCTTCAGTGGCTGATTGGAGTTAGTTAGACGTGACGCAGCCCTAGCTACATCCACACGCGTCGATAGTAAGGTTAAGAACTCTCTCAGAGTCGCTTCGTTCTCGGAGGAGCTTCTCTTCGACGGCAACTTTTCGGCAATCCATGAATTGCCCGATTTACACGTTCTCTTGTCTATCTAGTGTTACAAGAGATCCAGACTGGGGCAAACATTCGGTGGTTGACTCAGAGAGTGCCGCCGCAGTTGCCGGACCCGAGTGTGGCTGTTATGACGGTTGCCAGTCAAACAGATTGGGATATAATACTGATCCCTACGGATTCGAAGTGCCAGGGTTTTTGGGTTCCGCAGTCCTTTAGCAATCAGTTTTCTTCCGCGGAATAATGTTTTTTAGGCTTGCTTTATGTCATTGCATGAACATTATTCAGAAACGCATGCCCAAATTCCTGTCCTTTAATTCGACAGTAGTGGCGTATCTCCGGAACCAGGGAGGCACTCTTTCGTTTCCATTATTCAATTTAATGGAAAGAATCCGTCTGTTGGTTATAGTACACCAAGTTCAGTTTTGGTCCGTCATATTCCGGGTCGTCTGATTGTTTTATCGGACTCCCGTTCTCTTACGGGTCGCTTGTTGCTGTCAGAATGGACTCTCAACAAACAAGTATTCAATCAGATTTGCTATCTATGGGAGCGCCCAATGATGATTTATTTATGACACAGCTTGCTAATCAATTGCAGACGTATGTGTTGGCTTGTCCAGATCTCTGAGCTAATATTGTTAACGCTCTATTGATCTATTGGATGGAATGATAGGATACGCGTATCCTCCGGCGCTGTTGTTTTAGCAGGTATTGCTAAGATAAACAACCACAATACATTTCTGTTGATAGCATCTCTATCTTCACAGAGATCATGAGTAATTTACTCTCTTGTCTACTGTGGGTCTTAACGTGAAATCTTCCTCTATGTGAGGATCTTTTTCACTGGGTAAATCGTGTCATCTTTATCACAACCAGCAAGGTCGCAACCTTCATGTATTCCGTTGTGTGGTCCGTATTGCATTGTAAGCACTGTACTGGACGAGCTTTGGACGCGATTTCTTACTATAGGAGATCCTCTTCTTCGCTATTCTATGCGGCTAAAGTGGAGGCTCTTCCGTCGTGGTGTAGGGATCATTATGTTCATATTGTTGATCCCTCCATACTACTCATTGCTATTTTGTAGTATACTTGTTTCACAAGATCTACTGCAGCCTGTTATTATTTAGGTTATAGGTTTATTTTACCTCATACCTATGCACTCTACGATAGTTTACAATTGAGTCTTTTGTCTCTTTATCTAAGTCAGTTAGTAACTTTTTAGCTCACCTGACTTTCAGTCAGGAGAGCTATAGTGATCACTCACCGTCCGTCGTCCTGCGTCCGTCGTCCGTCGTCCGTCGTCCGTGAACATGGTGTTTGCGTCTTCTCCTCCCAAACCGCTGAACCAATTTAATTGATATTTGAGATAATAGTTCGTTATGACATCGCAATTTGATTTTGTTCAAATCAAGTTGCCCCGCCCGTGGGTAGGGCCACACCCAAAAAGTGTGCTGAAATCTTAAAAAATCTTCTTCTCATGAACCAGCAGTAGCAGGGACTTGATATTTGGTGTGCAGCTTCCTTTTGAGGTGTAGACTCAGATTTGTTCAAGAGAAGTTTGTGGGGCTATACTTGGCGTCGTTATGGGAGGGGCAAAATTTTTGGCCCCGCCCAAAATTTCTATTTTCCAAACCGAGAGGCTGATTTGAACCAAATTTTATGTGAGGGCTTATTGGGTCATAAGTAACTAATTTATGCTGATTTTTTTTTTCCCGTAGCCCCATGGGAACCGCAGGAGCTAAAAATAGAAAAAAATTAAAACGCCCATATCTCCAAAACTGCACGGCACCGAGAATTTTTATTTGGTGTGAAGCTTCCTTAGGACCAACAGAAAGAATTGGTAAAAAAAAATTGCCATCGGTTTTATCATAGGGTACAGTTTCGGGACATTGAAAAAGTGCTGAGTAAGCACTTTTTAACACTGTAGGCAATGGGAAAAACATTAAAAAATCTTCTTCTCCAGATCCAGCAGGCAGAATCTTTTGATATTTGGTATGCAACATTGGAGGGTGGATCTGATTCAGGTTTGTTCAAATCGGCCCCCTGGGTTCATATTTGGGCTCAGTATAGGAGCCCAAATTTGAACTTACTGCATTTCAGGCAAATTTCTTTGAAAATCTTCTTCTCCAGATCCAGCAGGCAGAATCTTTTGATATTTGGTATGCAACATTGTGGGGTGGATCTGATTCAAGTTTGTTCAAATCGGCCCCTTGGGTTTATATTTGGGCTCTGTATAGGAGCCCAAATTCGAACTTAGTGCATTTCAGGCAAATTTCTTAAAAAATCTTCTTCTCCAGATCCAGCAGGCAGAATCTTTTGATATTTGGTATGCAACATTGTGGGGTGGATCTGATTCAAGTTTGTTCAAATCGGCCCCCTGGGTTTATATTTGGGCTCAGTATAGGAGCCCAAATTTGAACTTACTGCATTTCAGGCAAATTTCTTCAAAAATCTTCTTCTCCAGATCCAGCAGGCAGAATCTTTTGATATTTGGTATGCAACATTGTGGGGTGGATCTGATTCAAGTTTGTTCAAATCGGCCCCTTGGGTTTATATTTGGGCTCTGTATAGGAGCCCAAATTTGAACTTAGTGCATTTCAGGCAAATTTCTTTGAAAATCTTCTTCTCAAGATCCAGCAGGCAGAATCTTTTGATATTGGGTATGCAACATTGTGGGGTGGATCTGATTCAAGTTTGTTCAAATCGGCCCCTTGGGTTTATATTTGGGCTCAGTGTAGGAGCCAAAATTTGAACTTAGTGCATTTCAGGCAAATTTCTTCAAAAATCTTCTTCTCAAGATCCAGCAGGCAGAATCTTGTGATATTTGGTATGCAGCATCCTTAGGGGGGTGAGATTCAAGTTTGTTCAAGCCATGTCCCTAGGTCCATATTTGGGCTCAATGTGGGAGCTTGAATTGTAACTTTGTTCGAAATGAGGAATTTTCTTAAAAAATCTTCTTCTTCAGATCCAGCAGTCGGAATGGTTTGATATGTGGTGAGTAGCATCCTTGGGGGGGAGGGGGGATTCAAGTGTGTTAAAGCCAAGTCCATGGGTCCATATTTGGGCTCCCTGTGGGAGCCCAAATTATAACTTAGTCAATATGAGGAATTTTTCTTTAAAAATCTTCTTCTTCAGATTCAGCAGTTGGAATGTTTTGATATTTGGCATGGAGCAACCTTAGGGGGCTGAGATTCAAGTTTGTTCAAGCCAAGTCCCTTGGTTCATATTTAGGCTCACTATGGGAGCCTGAATGACAACTTAGTTCAAAATGAGGAATTTTATTTAAAAATCTTCAGATCCAGCAGATGAATGCTTTTGATATTTTTTATGCAGCATCCTTAGGGGGGTAAGATTCAAGTTTGTTCAAGCCATGTCCCTAGGTCCATATTTGGGCTGATTGTGGGAGCTCGAATTGTAACTTGGTTCAAAATGAGGAATTTTCTTTAAAAATCTTCTTCTTCAGATCCAGCAGTCGGAATATTTTGATATTTGGTGTGCAGAATCCTTAGGGGTGTGAGATTCAGGTTTGTTAAAGCCAAGTCCCTGGGTTCATATATGGGCTTTCTGTGGGAGCCCGAATTATGACTTAGTTCAGTATGAGGAATATTCTTTAAAAATCTTTTTTTAGATCCACTGGTCAGAATATTTGGATATTTGGTTTCAGCTTTTCTTAGGAGGAGCAGAAGCAACTTGTGGAAATCAATTCTCTGGGTTGCTATTTAGGCTACCATGTCAGGTGAGCGCCCTCAGGCCCCCTGGGGCCTCTTGTTGATAAATAGACTTAGAATCTTTAGATTAAATTCCTATACGGATTTTAACTTCGGTTCTTATTTAGCTTAGTAATCATTTGAGCCTCTGGAAACAGTAGTTTTCAAATTCTGACCTTTTAGACAGTAATTTTGTTGGTTTCTCTTTTACTGTAGAGTCAGTGAGTTTCATGCACTATCGATGGATGATTTTCACTTTCATAGTTTCGGAATCAATACTTCCGTTACTATTTAGGTTGGATTGTTGCATAAGAATTAGGCTCCTATTATCCGGAACCTATTATTTTAAGGTCCTTCCGTCTTCGTATGGGCATAGGCCTTTACTCTTTCCGGGTACAGTTTATGTATTTATAAACAGATATCTGTTTATTACAAAGGGCGTAAGCTTCTTCTGTCTTTGATGTCTAGTAGAAGGACGTTACGCTCCATTTTATTGTTAATGGATTCTATTAACTATCGGTACTGCTTATGGTATATCATTATACCCCCGCTTCGAAGAAGTGGGGGCTATATAGGAATCGCCCTGTACGTCCGTACGTCCGTCCGTCCGTCCGTCTGTCCGTCCGTCCGTACGTCCGTCCGTACGTCTTTCCGGACATGAAATTCTTGTGTGCACAACTCCTCTTACATTTATCAATCAATTTGGACAAAACTTTTCAGACATCATCACTACTAAGTGAACATGCGCATATTCCAAGATTTTTGATCTGCGACAATTTTAACCAGGTTTTCTCCCTTTGACTTGGATTTATTGTGTCTTTCCATCCGAACAAATTCTTGTGTGCGCAACTCCTCCTACATTAATGAACCAATTTTGATGAAACCTTTCAGACATCATCTCTACTAAGTGAACATGTGCATATTCCAAACTTTTTAATCTGCGACAATTTTAACCAGGTTATCTCTCTTGAACTTTGATTTAATATGGGTTTCTGCATGAAATTCTTGTATGCGCAACTCCTCCTACATTTATCAATCAATTTGGACAAAACTTTTCAGACATCATCACTACTAAGTGAACATGCGCATATTCCAAGATTTTTGATCTGTGACAATTTTAACCAGGTTATCTCCCTTTAACTTAGATTTATTATGTCTTTCCGTTCGAACAAATTCTTGTGTGCGCAACTCCTCCTACATTAATGAACCGATTTTGATGAAACCTTTCAAACATCATCTCTACTAAGTGAACATGTGCATATTCCAAACTTTTTGATCTGCGACAATTTTAACCAGGTTATCTCTCTTGAACTTTGATTTAATATGGGTTTCTGCATGAAATTCTTGTGTGCGCAACTCCTCCTACATTTATCAATCAATTTGGACGAAAGTTTACAGACATCATCACTACTAAGTGAACATGCGCATATTCCAAAATTTTTGAGCTGTGGCAATTTTGACTAGGTTATCTCCCTTTAACTTAGATTTATTATGGGTTTCTACATGAAATTCTTGTGCGTGCAACTCCTCCTACACTTATCAATCAATTTGGACAAAACTTTTCAGACATCATCACTACTAAGTGAACATGCGCATATTCCAAGATTTTTGATCTGCAACAATTTTAACCAGGTTTTCTCCCTTTGACTTAGATTTATTGTGTCTTTCCATCCGAACAAATTCTTGTGTGCGCAACTCCTCCTACATTAATGAACCGATTTTGATGAAACCTTTCAAACATCATCTCTACTAAGTGAACATGTGCATATTCCAAACTTTTTAATCTGCGACAATTTTAACCAGGTTATCTCTCTTGAACTTTGATTTAATATGGGTTTCTACATGAAATTCTTGTGCGTGCAACTCCTCCTACATTTATCAATCAATTTGGACAAAACTTTTCAGACATCATCACTACTAAGTGAACATGCGCATATTCCAAGATTTTTGATCTGCGACAATTTTAACCAGGTTATCTCCCTTTGACTTAGATTTATTATGTCTTTCCGTTCGAACAAATTCTTGTGTGCGCAACTCCTCCTACATTAATGAACCGATTTTGATGAAACCTTTCAAACATCATCTCTACTAAGTGAACATGTGCATATTCCAAACTTTTTGATCTGCGACAATTTTAACCAGGTTATCTCTCTTGAACTTTGATTTAATATGGGTTTCTGCATGAAATTCTTGTGTGCGCAACTCCTCCTACATTTATCAATCAATTTGGACAAAAGTTTACAGACATCATCACTACTAAGTAAACATGCGCATATTCCAAAATTTTTGAGCTGTGGCAATTTTAACTAGGTTATCTCCCTTTAACTTCGATTTATTATGGGTTTCTACATGAAATTCTTGTGCATGCAACTCCTCCTACATTTATCAATCAATTTTGACGAAACCTTTCAAACGTTATCACAACTAAGTGAACATACGCATATTCCCAAATTTTTGATCTGCGACAATTTTAACCAGGTTATCTCCCTTTAACTTGGATTTATTATGGGTTTTCAAATGGGATTCTTGTGTGTGCAACTCCTCCTACAATAATGAACCGATTTTGAATACATGTTGCACATTGTAAATGTGTTTTTCCAAATGTAAACCATATATGTGTGGGCTCTTTAAGTATTCAGTGTTGTTCTGTGGAAGGCCACATGCAAATACAAATTTCAACAACAAAAAATGATCTTTATGTATACATTTCCTTATGGCCTTCGCCTACATGATCAGAAGTGCTTTCCTTTAAAAACCCAAAGCGGGGGTATTAATCACCTTCAGTGATAGTTCTAGTTGACCTAGCAGTTGTGCTTTAGTTTTCGGCTTTTGGGCTTACATTAATAGTGTCGCTATTATAGATTTTTGAAGGCCGCTCATTGCGCTCAGCCATCCACATTCATGAATTTTATCTCAGAAATATCGAGTCCATTTCTGGAGGCCTCTATTGTCAGGTCTATTATCTACTGCTCAGAATGTCATTCACTTAACAGTTGCTACTATAGCTAGGTAGGCTGTCTGTTTCGGCAGTGTCTCCGTTCGGCTGCCCTCTTCGCTCTGGGCTATTTGACCCAGGGCAAGAAAAAGGGGGGGGGGGGGGGAGGGTGTTCCCTTGGGTCACCTGTTTTACTATGAAAACAAGGGGATACCTCCTCCGGAGTTAGTAATTCTGAGCTGTTATTGGGATGGTTGTTTAGTGAGAAGTTTAGGTTTTAAAATTCATTCAAGTCTTAGTTTTTAAAGTATAGCTTTTGAATATTGCATATGTCAACGGACATGATTATGCAATCCTCAGACACTTTTAGGAGTATAAGAGTCTCTATTCTCTAGACTTACTTTATTTATTGGCTTACTTTAAAAATTATTAGTATAAGGATTATATTGGATATTAATAGAGTACATGGATGTATGAAGCTCAATTTTCGAAGCTGTTGTATCTTTCTAATTTATCATAAATAAGAAAGATACATGTAAGGCCTATTACTTCTTTTTCCCTACAGGGGATGACTCTATTTTATTTTATTGAGCGTATTCCATTTTGCTCTATGTCCTTGGCCCTCCAGCCTTTTTACTATTCAGCTATGTCTGGGTCATTGGTACAGTATAAAAATGTTAAAAAATTTATAGTAATTTATATATTTTTTATACTTACCAATGACCCAGACGGGGATGGCCCTCCCAGGAGTTGGGAACTCTTGCCTCCCCGCTGAGTACATAGCGCTTACCAGGCACTGGTTATTAGAATGATTAATGGCGCAAATTTCGGAACGTCCTTGACACTGCGCATGCGCAGTAGGGGCGAAGTGTGGAGGGCCTTTCAGGACATGTTTTCTTTAGTTTTAGATGCAAATTTTGGGGATTGGGGGGCAAAATTTGTGTTTGGCCCTATATTTTAAGAGTTAGCACCAGCTATGTCTGGGTCATTGGTAAGTATAAAAAATATATAAATTACTATAAATTTTTTAACTTTTTGGTTTTTTATGCGTTTTGGTCAATTTTAAGACCAAAAAAAAAACAATTTTTTCTACACTGAAAATTTGGGGTCTGGGTGGGACTTTTTATGTTTTTATGTTTTGATGCATTTTGGTCAATTTTAAGAAGAAGAAGAAAAAATTTTAGTCTGAAAATATTTTGTTTGGGACTGAAAATTTCCACACAAAAATAATAATCTACAATGATTGGTCTTAATCTGTAGTCCATTACAGTCACCTTGTAATTCTTTTATTATTGTTGACTGGGCCAAAACAAATACTAATTCCTGTCATATTCATTATTCAGTTGTCTTGGTCACAGCAAGTACTAATTCCTGTCATATCCAAGTTGAGCTACAGAGTCATTGACTCTTTCATTAAAAAAATTTTCAGCAAAAACATAGGTTGTGATCCTTCATTGGAATGAGCTCATTCCAAAGAGGGGCCACAGGCTATGTTTTTGTGACAAAAAATGAAAAAAATAATGAAAATTAAATGGTGATTTTTGTGAATACTGCTGGCCGGTTTTGGTCGTTACATTGGGTAAAGGGTCAATTCTTGCATGTGAAACTCCTTAACTGGTAGAGTGCTAAATTATTTTTAGTCATCAAAATTTGTTCACAAATCTTTGCCTTGTTACAATTTATGGGAGAGTGCCTATAGGCACTCTCCCATAAATTGTTACGTGGAAAATCTATACAGACTAAATAATTTAGATTCAGAGATAATATGAAGGGCATCCATAGAGTTTCAAGCCTCTGAATTGGACTACCTCCACTTTAGACAAAAGCCCAAATATGGGCTTCCAGCACTCAACCAGTTAAACATTTATGTACCATTGTTGATTAAACTTCTCCAACATGACCACCAGCAAGTGAACTTGTACATTTTCATAAATTTGGCAATCTGCTATGATTTTAAGCAAGTTATCTCAAACCGAGAGGTCCACAATTTGATCCCCGCCAGGGGTAACTGCATTGTGTCCTTGGGCAAGACACTCAATCCCAATTGCCCATGTGGGGGCACAATGTCACTGTGTACTAAGGCGTACTGCACATCAGTGGTGCACCTGTCTTCAACCAATGCTAACCTTGCTTGTGTGGAATTCGAAAGTTCAAAGTCCACACGTAAAACTGTCCAAGGTGACCCTGGCCTGTCATTAAACTCCAATAATAAATAAATAAAATCAGCAAGTTATCTCTCCTCAAACTTAGAATATTTAAGGTAATGGTTAGTTAATTTTCAGTTGAGCATTATTTCAGGTTATCAGAACAAAATGCAGAATGAGGTTATTATTAATTAGTAATTATATCCTCATGGGGAAATGGCAAAATATAACCCTTTCCACAAGATGCATATTTTTGGTTGAGTTGACCTATGGTTTGGTGACCGTTGGTGTGCGTTCGGGCTGGCATCTCTGCGGCCTCGCACTGTTAGCGCAATAACTTGAACAAACCTTCTCCGTTTTGACTAATATTTGCCATACAGGTCTGTTTCAATAATATCTCAAAGTTCGAAAATTTGCCTGGCCCAATTTTTCATTACAGAGTTATGGCTTTAATTAGTCAATTTTTACAAATTTTGATCTTGTTGGCACAATAACGTGAACAAAGTTCCCTGATTTGACAAATATTTGGCATACAGGTCTTCTGCAATCATATCTTGAACAAGTTTGAAAACTGGCCCAGCCCGATTTTTCGTTGCAGAGTTATGGCCCTCAATTCGTCAGTTTTTATAAATTTTGAGCTCATTAGTGCAATAACTTGAACAAACATTCTTTGATTTGACTAATATTTGCCATGCAGGTCCTTTGCAATAAAATCTCAAGTGGGTTCGAAAACTGGCTCGGCCCAATGTTTTGTTACAGAGTTATGGGCCTTACTTAATTCATCAATTTTTATGAATTTTGAGCTCATCAGCACAATAACTTGAACAAACGTTCTCTGATTTTACTAATATTTGCTATACAGGTCTCATGCAATAATATCTCAAGCAAATTCGAAAACTGGACTGGTCAGATTCTTCGTTACAGAATTATGGGCCTTAATTAGTCAATTTTTATTAATTTTTAGGTCATTAGCGCTATAACTTGAACAAACGATCTCCAATTTGACTAATTTTTGCCATACAAGGCTTTTGTACAATTATCTCAGGCAAGTTCAAAAACTGGCCCGGTCTGCTTTCTCATTATAGAGTTATGGTCCTTAATTTGTCCATATTTACTAATTTTGAGCTTGTCAATTTTTACCAGTTTTTACCTCAATGCGATATCATTTCTGCTTTTCAATAGAGAGTGCATGAAGAAAGTAGCCACAACTCAACGCCTGCATCTCCAATGCGCACCTCTTGTATCTGTTTGTACTTACACACTGTTTCTTTGCATGTTTAGCTTCCCCCAGATAGTAGAACTTTCAATGGCCAGGGTTGTATACAGAACAGCTTATAACAAAATGTCCCATTAGTCAATGTTTTACCCTTGATAACGCCAGACTGTTGCCTCATTATGGCCAGATGGCTAAAGCAATCTGGCAAAAATGAAGCAATAATCTGGAATTTCAATGGATGAGAAAGTAACATGGAATGGTGTATTCTCCTTGCCCTACAAAGGAGGTGACCCATTTGCGGAGCCAATAATAAAGAAAATGTGTTATTATTTCCTGCAAAAAACAGAATGAGGCAAATAACGCTAAACCAAATATTAATTAACCATGGCCTAATATCGATTTCTATATGAGATTCTTCTGTGCACAACTCCTCCATTTAAGAAAAACTTTTCAGGAAATATCTTAAACAGGATACCACTAACAAGTGATCATGGATATATATATATTACAGCTGGGAGGTTTTGAGTTTTCAGATTTGGTTTGAGTTTCAGTTTGCTTTTAGGAAAAAAACTCAGTTTTAGTTCAGTTTTTCAATGTGTTTAGAACATGTAGTAAATAACACTTTAGACTCCTTAACTTGGAAAAATCTGCAATAGTTTCTATGACACTCCCCTCAAAAAGACTTGTCTGTAAGTATATCTATTGGGTTCAGCCTAACTTACCTTTGATCATTCTTAGGAGTTCTACTAGTATGGGAGCAGTTATTAAGCCTATTGAGTCAGAAAAAGCATAAATTAGGGTAACAAATTAATAAAGTTCATCTAAGGTCGCACAAAGTAGATCTTCTGTTTTTCAGGCCATTATTTGTAAAATTGCACGTGGGCGAGCAGTTTTTTATTAGCTCAACTTGACAAAGTCAAGCTGAGCTATTGCCATCACTTCTCGTCCGTCGGCGTACGTATGTACATTTGTACGTTAGTACGTCCACAATTTCCTTTGGCACACCTCACAGGTCGCATTTATGATCAGATTACTTTGAAACTTGGTATGCTTGTTTGGGGTGACCTCTAGATGGGAGCTATCGATTTTCTTCAATTTCCGTCAAAAAATGTTGCCGCGGCCAACGTTCTTACAACTTAGTTTAGTCAAACCACAATATTTCCCTTTGGCACACCCTACAGGGCACATTTATGATTTGATTGCTTTGAAACCTGGTATGCTTATTTAGGGTGACCTCTAGATGGGAGCTATCGATTTTCTTCAATTTCCGGCAAAAAATGTTGCCACGGCCAACGTTTGTAGAACTTAGTTTAGTCAGACCTCAATATTTCCCTTTGGCACACCCTACAGGGCACATTTATGATCAGATTGCTTTGAAACCTGGTATGCTTGTTTGGGGAGACCTCCAGATGTGAGCTATCGATTTTCTTCAATTTCTGTCAAAAAATGTTGCCGCGCCCAACGTTCTTAGAACTTAGTTTAGTCAGAAGACTCAATATTTCCCTTTGGCACACCCTACAGGGTACATTTATGATCGGATTGTTTTGAAACCTGGCATGCTTGTTTGGGGTGACCTCTAGATGGGAACTATCGATTTTCTTCAATTTTCGTCAAAAAATGTTGCCGCGGCCAACGTTCTTAGAACTTAGTTTAGTCAAACCACAATATTTCCCTTTGGCACACCCTACAGGGCACATTTATGATTTGTTTGCTTTGAAACCTGGTATGCTTATTTAGGGTGACCTCTAGATGGGAGCTATCGATTTTCTTCAATTTCCGGCAAAAAATGTTGCCACGGCCAACGTTCGTAGAACTTAGTTTAGTCAGACCTCAATATTTCCCTTTGGCACACCCTACAGGGCCCATTTATGATCAGATTGCTTTGAAACCTGGTATGCTTGTTTTGGGAGACCTCTAGATGGGAGCTATCGATTTTCTTCAATTTCTGTCAAAAAATGTTGCCGCGGCCAACGTTCTTAGAAATTAGTTTAGTCAGAAGACTCAATATTTCCCTTTGGCACACCCTACAGGGTACATTTATGATCGGATTGCTTTGAAACCTGGCATGCTTGTTTGGGGTGACCTCTAGATGGGAGCTGTCGATTTTCTTCAATTTCCGTTAAAAAATGTTGCCGCGGCCAACGTTTTTAGAACTCCATTTAGTCAGACCACAATATTTCCCTTTGGCACACCCTACAGGGCACATTTATGATTTGATTGCTTTGAAACCTGGTATGCTTGTTTGGGGAGACCTCTAGATGGGAGCTATCGATTTTCTCCAATTTCCGGCAAAAAATGTTGCCACGGCCAACGTTCTTAGAACTTAGTTTAGTCAGAAGACTCAATATTTCCCTTTGGCACACCCTACAGGGCACATTTATGATCGGATTGCTTTGAAACCTGGCATGCTTGTTTGGGGTGACCTCTAGATGGGAGCCATCGATTTTCTTCAATTTCCATCAAAAAATGTTACCGCAGCCAACGTTCTTAGAACTTAGTTTAGTCAAACCACAATATTTCCCTATGGCTCACCCTACAGGGCACATTTATCATTAGATTGCTTTGAAACCTGGTATGCTTATTTACGGTGACCTCTAGATGGGAGCTATCGATTTTCTTCCATTTCCGTCAAAAAATGTTGCCACGGCCAACATTCTTAGAATTTAGTCTAGTCAGACCACAATATTTCCCTTTTGTACACCCTACAGGGCACATTTATGATCGGATTGCTTTGAAACCTGGCATGCTTGTTTGGGGAGGCCTCTAGATGGGAGCTATCGATTTTCTTCGGTTTCTGTCAAAAAATGTTGCCACTGGCAAAAAAAATGACATTGGTACCAATGATCTTCAATTTTGCCATTTCATTTATAACTTACCAAGTTCAAGTTTGTCAAGTTGAGCTACAGTGTCATTGACACTTTCATTTTATTTTTTATTTCTGTAATTGTTTCTTTGCCATCAAAAGTTCATGTTCTTGGTTTATGTTATAGGCCTCATAATCTATGGAAAAGCATGGGTGGTGGTGTGCTTTGTCCCTTGAGAGCAAGAAGGCTTTGCAATAGCATTGCAAAGCCTTCTTGCACTCAAGGGACAAGTTTTTAGCTTGGGTAAAATATCGGACATAAACCATTTAATTTTTTTTTTTTTTTTTAAGTTTATATTGGTTATAAAGAGAGCATGTGGCAGCCAAAAGGACCATGCGGGAGGGCCTGAGAAACAGATTTTTTATTTTTTTTAGACCTAATCTATCTTGTGTTCCCATTGTCACATTTTATCCCTTATTAGCTCTGCCTGACAAAATGTCAGCAGAGCTTTTCCAATGCTAAGTTGGATTGCCTACATGGGGGCACGATGACGCTGTGTACTGAGGCGTACTGCACGTCGATGGTGCGCATGTCTTCAACCAATCTAACCCTGCCTGTGCTGCGGTGCAGAGTTCAGAGTTACGATGTTGGAGAGCTGACAGCTGCTCGTCGTTGCTCGGTGGTTCTCTCCGGGTACTCCGGCTTCCTCCACCCGTAAAACTGTCACGGTCACGATTAGCCATTGTGCATAAGTATGTGACCTTAAACACCAATAAATAAATAAATAATAAATAAATAAATAATGCTAAGTTGTCCTTCGCCTGTCCATCGTCATCGTTTTGTTTGTCTGGGACATAATTTCTTCACCACTCAATATTTTTCAATGAAACTTTATAACAATATGTAATATCAAAGGACAGTGTGTCGCGAATTATAATATGGTATGTGTACCTCAAGGTCTCAAGTCCTATGATAAGGTGACTCTTAGAAAAACTTTGACATTTGTTTGTCCGGGCCATAATTTATTAACCACAGAATATTTTTTAATGAAACTTCACAACAATATGTAATGTCGAAAGGCAGTGTGTCGCGAATTATGATATGGTATGTGCCTCTCAAGATCAAGGTCACAGGCCCTATGATAAGGTGACACTTAGAAAAACTGTCATTTGTTTGTCCGGGCCATAATTTCTTAACCACTGAATATTTTTTAATGAAGCTTTATAACAATATGTAATACCAAAAGACAGTGTGTCGCGAATTATAATATGGTATGTGCCCCTCATGGTCAAGATCACATGGCCCTATGATAAGGTGTCACTTAGAAAAACTGTCATTTGTTTGTCCGGGCCATAATTTCTTAACCACTGAATATTTTTTAATAAAACTTTATAACAATATGTAATATCAAAAGACAGCATGTCGCGAATTGTACAGTATGTTCCCCTCAAGGTCAAGGTCACAGGCCCTATGATAAGGTGACATTAAGAAAAACTTTGGCATTTGTGTGTCAGGGACATATTAGCTTCGCCTGACAGAATTTCAGTGAAGCTTTTCTAATGGCCAAATTGTCTCTCGTCCGTTTGTCCATCCATCTATCTGCCCATCTGTCACTTGTCCATCCGCCGTCGACATTTTGTTTGTCCGGTCCACATACTTTGTTCTAATCAGCAGATCTTGTTTATACTTGATACAATCATTGCTCCCATGACACAAAAGTGTGCTGCGACTTTGATCCAAGGTCATACCATCAAGGTCAAGGTCACAGACAACTATACTTTTATATTGTTATACAGCCCTTGTCTGGTCTGTATAATTGAATCTATGAGAGATCTTGTTCATACTTCATACAATTGTGTTACCCATAACCTAACCTTGTGTCATGACATTACCCCATTGTTATATCATGAAGGTTAAGGTCACAAGCAGTAACACTTGGATTCTTGTCTTGTATTTAGCTTCCCCTAAAAACAGTGATCCTCGGCAGAGCTGTCTAGGCGGAGACGCCTCTTGTTTACTTCTCAGTTGACAAGTCAATAAGGGAGAAAATGTGACAATGAGAACACAACATGTTCGCCACTTTGTTTGTTAGACTAAATAATAAGAGCCGATAAGCACCACTAATCAAGATTCCTCCCAGCAAGATAGTTTCAGCATTTTGTGAACAAACAATGTAAACTTTTCGGTTTTCATTGGGTCTATCAGTTTGGTTTTGTAGACCAAAAAAAATGCCCCACTCTGGCATGTATTTTCAAATTGTTAGTCTGCATCGATTTTAACCAAGTTATCTCTCCTTGAATATAGATTAAATATAGATTCAATATAAATTTCCTGAGTACGTGCACATTTGTCCCTGTCAAATTGCACCATTAGCATAACTCAATTTCTGTAGAAAAACAGCGTGACCAACTCTGTACAATTCTATACTAGTAAATAGAGATGATTAACCCTTTACCTAACGATCGCCCCCATCTACCCGCATAATATGCAAATTGAGCAGTTGAAAAAATTAAATTTTTCAAAATATTTCAACAAAACCACATCATGTGACCCCTCATTGGAACAAGGTCATTGAGCTCGTTCCAATGAGGGGTCACATGATATGGTTTTGTTGAAATATTTTTAAAAATTTTTTTTAAAAAAGTAATTAAAATAATAAATTTTAATATCGTCTGCATTGGGTAAAGGGTTAATTGAACCTCTAAAGTACCTTGAAAGTACTTGAATTTGTTTCATGAAATTGTGGGAGTACCTTGTTAACAGAGTTTAATCTCAGAATACTTGGGGACTTTTAGCGTGCTGACTAATGGATGAAGTTTGATAAAATTTTACATAGTGAAAATGTTGGCAAGTAAATTTCATGTCTGTAAAATATAGATTAGGCCTAAAAAAATAAAAAATCTGTTTCTCACGCCCTCCTGCATGGTCCTTTTGGCTACCGCATGCTCTCTTTTTTATAACCAATTTAAACTTAAAAAAAATAAAAATTAAATGGTTTATGCCTGATATTTTACCCAAGTTAAAAAAATTGATGAATTTGTCCCTTGAGTGCAAGAAGGCTTTGCAATGCTTTAGCATTGCAAAGCCTTCTTGCACTCAAGGGATGAAATACACCATCACCCATGCTATTCTGTAGATTGAGGCCTAAAACTTGAACCAAGAACATGAACTTTTGATGGCAAAAAAGTAATTACTGAAATAAAAAATAAAATAAAAAAAATGCTTGCCCGCATGCAATTTCACAAATAATGGCCTGGGAAACAGAAGATCTACTTTGTGTGGCCTTAAGGGACTTAATTCTGACTTTCTTTACTGCCTTGAAACAGGTACCCCAAATGCAGTCTTTAGATAAACTTACTAGTTCCATTCCAAATACCTTTTTAATTCTTTCTCTATTACATAGGCATCCAAGACTTGTTTTGGAACAACTGCATAACAACAAGGTGTAGAAAGAGAAAATGTAGTGAAAATGTGTAAGACTCTCCAGGCCTATAAAAGTTAACTCTTAACCCTTTGAACTCGTTAGACCGATTTTTCGGTCCAAGGCATAATTTCGTCTCATTTTTGTCTTATTATAAGAGGTCTTTTCACGAGGCATTGATGATAAAATACTAACTGCCATCTGCAGCCAGACGTCTGCAGGTTGCAGTTACTATTTTATCCTCCCTGTATATTGATATTGGACTGACCCATCTCACTGTATGTGTACACAAAGACGATACCATTTCAGGAAACACGGGTTCAAAGGGTTAAATTTAATCAGGAAAATGATCATTGTTCTTTTTGAAGTATATTTTGCACAAATTTCAGAATACATGCCTGAGTTAAGAGGAAAGATAATTGCAAGAATGATTGTCTTTAAGTCTATATTTTTCTCTAACAGGTACCAGAAATGAATAGGCTACTTGACAAATCCCAGCTGACAAGAGCACATAACTTGCGCCACAAGACAGAAATAATGTATCGGTCATCGCTGACAAACAAGGACAGAACAGAGGTGTTAATGTTCAATAATCCAATTCCAGATCTTAATAACTTGAAAGGAGAGCAGTCTGTTGTTCGCTACATGCCTTCATGGATAGATGATGCTTCTGTAAGTTTTTGAGAATCAGTCCTGTAATATTTTCAAAATGTTCAAGGTGCTGTTATTTTACAAAATTTCTACAGGTAGCAGTTCTATCTGATTTGGCTGTCTGATTGAGAAAATTTGAGTTCATATTTGATAGGAAATAACCTTTACCTAACACACAGGGAATCAAAATTTATTATTTTTATTTCTGTTTTTAGTAAATTTCTTTAACAATTTAAACAAAGCTATGTCTATTGACCCCTCGTTGGAATAAGCTGATGAGGTCGTTCCAATGAGAGGACACATGATGAAGGTTTGTTGAATTTTTTTTTAAATATTGCTTTTTTCACCTGCTCACTTTGTAAATTATGTAAATAAGCTATCTCAAAACATGCAGCCTGTAATGGCTCATCAGTGAATGTAGTTGCCTTATATGATTCAGTTGATAATAACTTGACAGATGTTCTCTACAAGCTGATAAAAGTAGAGCTGGTCAGTTTGTGGATTTTCTGGTTTGGTTCCAGTTTACATAGCAAATCGTAAAACCAAACTGAAAGACCCAGCAAAAACTTGCTGAACGGTTTTACTGTATTTGTGCTACTAGGAGGAAACTGAAATAATGGCCTCTATGGACTCTTGTAACTCAGTGTGTTGGGCAAATGGGCTTATACACCGTGTTCTCATTGTCACATTTTCTCCCTTATTTATTTATCCACTGGATGAGTCAATAAGGGAGAAAAAACATGACAATGAGAACACCACATAGATCAGATGAACTGTAGTATTCAGTTGTTACCATAATTTGTACTTTTTTCTGATTCAGTGGGCTTAACCCTTTACCCAACGCAGACGATATCAAAATTTATTATTTTAATTTTTGTTTTTTCAAATTTTTAAAAAAATTTCAACAAAACCATAACATGTGACCCCTCATTGGGATGAGCTGTTATGGTTTTGTTGGAATTTGGGGAAATTTTTTTTTTTTTTGAACTGCTTAATTTTTAGTCAAGTTGTGACGAAGTCAAACTCGACTCGTAGTTTGATGAATGGCAGGCGGGCGGGTGGGCGGGCGGGCTGACTGGCGGGCAGGCGTAAACAATTGGTTTCCGGATGATAACTTGAGAATGGTTCAACCCATGTTCATGAAACTTCATAGGTAGGTTGGTATAGGTGAGAGGAAGAACCCTATTTATTCTGGACTTGCTTGGTCAAAGGTCAAGGTCACAGTGACCTTGAACATAGTAAATTGTAAACAATTGGTTTCCGGATGATAACTTGACTACGGTTCAAGCCACATTCATGAAACTTCAGATGTAGGTTGGTCTTCGTGAGAGGAAGAACCCTATTTATTTTGGACTCACTAGGTCAAAGGTCAAGGTCACAGTCATCCTGAACACAGTAAATCAAAACAGTTGGTTTCCAGATTTAGAAATCGGGTCCTTGAGTCTGAAATTATTTGTGTTGTTCATGGTATTGTAAGTTTATATGAAAATTATAATAGTCCTTGCAATCATGGACAGTGTCCTTGAAAATTGCTTACCTAGTGCTTGAATTTGATTCTCTGATATCAGTGGGAACCCTGTTTTCTTATTTTGGCATAACCCTATATGCAAGAAATATGTATTTGAATATTACATATTGTGTTGTAATCTAGTGGAAAATTTCTACTGTTGATCACAAAATTCCCCTGCACTACAGTGGAGCCCACTTAATTGGATATCTCTTAATTGTATATCCCTGTTAATTGAATATAATTTCCCAACACAAAACCATTTACCATACCTCCAGTACAAATTTGACCTGTTAATTGAATATGGGTTATAGAGTAAACACCTGTTAATTGAATAAAAAATCTTGTAACCAGTCGAGAAATTACCCTGACTCTCCCCAGTTTTCCTTTGTTCATAGACATATTTGATCTCAGTACATCCAATACAGGCATTTAATCTATTATATCTTGTTTGACAGAGCTCAGTGAGCTCTGTCAAACAAGATACAATAGAATATCTGCTAAGTTTATCTCCAGAATAGAGGAAAGTGACACTATCCCTGTTAAATGAATACTCCTGTTAATTGAATAATTTTTTTCATTGGCAAAGTGGCTATTCAGTTAACAGGGTTCCACTGTACTGCTATTTTTTCTCATAACTTTCAATCTAATCCATAATATCTTGTTTGGCAGAGTTCTATGTGCTCTTTCAAACAAGATATAATGGATGAAATAGTCAATTATTTCCTGAAATTTAGGATATCAATCAAATTTTCGCTTGTTTAGGATCTCTATTAAATGGATATTTTTACTGGCAATATTGGTATTCATGAAACCCATAAGGGCCTGGAGATTTGTATAAATATTTTGCTACACTCTGACAGTCTACATCCTGTTGCTTTGCAGTTGTTTTAGGCAGGTCTTGGCTGCCTATATAGGCAGCCAACACTTGCCAAAAAACAACTGCCAAAATATTTATAATTTAACACGTGAGTTAAACCTGAGACAGCATGTTGGGGAACCTGTTCTGATGCAGTAAAAGTGTTCAAAGTTGGAATTAGCTCTTAGAGGTTAACAAAGTTCCACTGTATTCCCCCACCCCACCCAAAGAACTCAAAAAGAGAACCAGTTGTTACTTGTTAACTTTATTGCATGTGTTCTTATTATTTTACACACAGGAAACTTCTGAGGCTTCCTACATGAAATGGGTCAAATCAAACGATGCCAGAATAGAAGATGCTAAGGATGCAAATAGAGAACAGAGTTTCTCCAAAGAAACAAATGTATCGAGTAATGAAGATTCCGAATGGAAGTTCTTAAATTTACAGCGAAGGAAACCAAAATCTCCAACACCAAAATATCACTTTTTGACTGAAAGGGAGGCTCGGTGTAGGGGAGAATTTACGCAAAGATACGTTGATCAGAGAGAATCTAAAAATATTCCCAAACCAGCCGATGTTGATTTTAATAGGACAAAAGCACAGTCGGAGATGGGATTTTCTGTGTCACAAAGCTATTCAAAAGGTTAGAAAACTTATTTCATTGAGATGATCCAGTTCCTTTCTTTTTCATTTCCTGCAGAGCTCCAGAGTAAATGTTTGTACAGGGGTTCCCGAGAGGCCTTGGATTCAAGAAATGGCCTTGAATTTGATTTGGGCCTTTTCAAGGCCTTGACATCCTGGAAAATGGGCCAAGAGGCCTTGAAAAGCCTTGAATATTTATGAAATAAAACTGCTGACAGTGTATGTAATCGTAACTATTGTTTTATATTCTGTAGTTCATGAAGGCGTAGTCCTAACTAGGAATCTCTGGTCATTACCCACTTCTCCCACTTCCCTTCAAGTGAAGTGGAAGGAGGGGGTAAAAACCAAAGGGTCATAGTTAGGACTAGGGATGGTGGGACCTTCAACATCCTTGAATTGTTGGACCTTGAAAATGCTAAAAAAATGTTGATAAATAACCTTAAATAGCCTTGAATTTTATCAGTCCTTGTCTGCAGGAACTCTGTTGTAGAAAGGATATTTACTTCCTCAGCCTTTTCACATTGCATATTATCTCTCGAGTGCAACCGGGTTCCATCTTCACTGCTGTTGCAGTGAATAGCAGTGCAGATGGCACCATATTGTTTTCAAGTGACAATATTTTACCCGCTGGAAACTTTTGTCAAGTATATTTAAAACTATGAAAGGTGAATTTAATTGTTGCAGTGTGACCATGTGATATTTTCTCCACACATGCCCTGCACAAGTTTAAAAATATTTCATAATATTATCACCAAATATCTGTTTTCAGCGATTAAATAAGGAACAAATGGTAAAAAAACTTGCTCTCTCATCAAAACATTCAGGAAAAATTGCTGAGAAGTTATATATTTTTTTTAATAGTCTAACTATTAGGCCTAAAAAAATAAAAAATCTGTTTCTCAGGCCCTCCCGCATGGTCCTTTTGGCTGCCGCATGCTCTCTTTTTATAACCAATTTAAACTTTAAAAAAATTAAAATTAAATGGTGTATGTCTGATATTTTACCCAAGTTAAAAAAATTGATGAATTTGTCCCTTGAGTGCAAGAAGGCTTTGCAATGCTTTAGCATTGCAAAGCCTTCTTGCAATCAAGGGATGAAATACACCACCACCCATGCTATTCTGTAGATTATGAGGCCTAAAACTTGAACCAAGAACATGAACTTTTGATGGCAAAGAAGTAATTACTGAAATAAAAAATAAAATAAAAAACCGCTCACCCGCGTGCAATTTCACAAATAATAGCCCGAGAAACAGAAGATCTACTTTGTGTGGCCTTAAAGGGTTATTTTTAGCTCAACTTTGACGAAGTCAAATTTGAGCTATTGTCATGGCCCGTCGTCCGTCTGTCTGTCCGTCCATCTGTCCGTCTGTCCGTACGTCAACAATTGGCTATGGCTCGGGCTAGAGGTCGTATTTATGAACCGATCTTTACGAAACTTCTTGGGTACCTTTGTTATGACTGTGGGACGAGAACGAGAGTTTTTGGGTGCGGTCCGAAATTCAAGATGGCTGCCAGCCGCCATTTTGTACCGATGATGCAGAAATCTGTTTTTTGTACAGAACTTCCATATGAAAGCTCTGATTTGAATAATTTTTTGTATGAATGTTTAGTACCATGGGGTACATCACATATAATACGGGTTTTTTTCTCGTGCGTAAATTCTGCAAATTAGACTAATTTTGATGTTTTTTGGTGTTAATTTCAGCACTGTAAGTGCAAATGCCAATACGGCTCGGGCTAGAGGACGTATTTATGAACCGATCTTTACGAAACTTCTTGGGTACCTTTGGTATCACCGTGGGACGAGAACGAGTGTTTTTGGGTCCGGTCCGAAATTCAAGATGGCCGATGGCAGCCATTTTGTACAAAATTAGGTGCAATCAGATTTTTGCACAGAAATTCCATATGAAAGCGCTGATTGGAATAATTTTTTGTGTGAATGTTTAGTACCATGGGATACATCACATATAATACGTGTTTTTTTCTCGTGCAGAAATTATGCAAATTAGTTGAACTTTGATATTTCAGTGTGACTTACACACATTAAGTACACATGTCAATACGGCTCAGACTTGAGTCTGTATTTATGAACTGATCTTCACGAAATGTCTTGGGTACCTTTGTTATCACCTTGGGACGAGAACGAGTGTTTCTGGGTGCGGTCTAAAATTCAAGATGGCTGCCAGTGGCCATTTTGTACCGAAATTAGGTCTAATCAGTTTTTTGTACACAACTTCTATACAGCTCAGACTAGAGGCCATATTTATGAACCAGTCTTTACGAACCTTGTTGGGTACCTTTGTTATCACCGTGGGATGAGAGCGAGTGTTTTTGGGTGTTGTCCGAAATTCAAGATGGCCACCAGCAGCCATTTTATACCAAAATTAGTGCAATCAGTCTTTTGTACAGAACTTCTGTATGAAAGTTCTGATTTGAATAAATTTTTGTATGAATGTTTAGTAACATGGAATACATCACATATTCTGAGGGGTTTTTTTTCGTGCAGAAATTATGCAAATTAGATGAACTTTGACTTATTCAGTGCTACTTGCACAATGTGAGCACACATGTCAATACGGCTCAGGGTAGAGACTGTATTTGTGAACCGATCTTCACAAAACTTCTTGGGTACCTTTGTTATCACCTTGGGACGAGAATGAGTGTTTCTTGGTACGGTCCAAAATTCAAGATGGCTGCCAGTGGCCATTTTGTACCAAAATTAGGTCCAATCAGTTTTTTGTAACAAGTTCTATACAGCTCGTATTTATGAATTGATCTTCACAAAACTTCTTGGGTACCTTTGTTTTCACCTTGGGACAGGAACGAGTGTGTTTTGGGGTGCCTTTGTTATCACTGTGCTATGAGAACAAATATTTTGGGGTTCAGTCAGACCCACTCTGGGACTGAAAGATTTTTTTCTAGTTTAGCATCTGACTGTCACCCACCTTTACAATACTTTACCTATACATTTGTTACAGGCAACGGTCAGTATTTATGTACAGACCATTACAATACTTTATATGTACCTTTGTTATCAGGTCATTACCTAGATGTTTGTCATTGCTGTGTCACATACTATACATGTGCATGTCTTTGTCTTGACAAGTTGAGCTACAGTGTCATTGACACTTTCATTTATAAATTCAGCTACATCACAACTAATAAGTCTTGTGGCTTGGCAATAACTTCTGTTAATGCTTTGCTGCCTTCATGAGCAAGCAAGTCTCCACTAGAATCCAAAGTTCAAGTATAATGACTACTCTTTGAGATTGTATTGTTTAGCCATCCATTCTGAGGACAAAACATTTTGTTAAAAGTTTGTTTTAAGTTTTTAACTGACAGGCCTATAGTCAGAATTTGTTCGCACACACATGAGTACAATTGATTGGAATGCCAATTCAGAGGAACAAAGTAACATTCCAGTAAGACTAAAATCCTCATCCTCAGATTGGATGAGAGCCAGCTTAGGTTTTTCCATGTTTATGGCTTCAGTAGATTATGTTACCGTTGACATCACCATGCAAAAGATTTGGAATGAGGCTGCCCATTTCGCACTTATTCTGTTAACACGGCACTGTGTACTAAGGCATACTGCACATCTATACTGCATTGGTCTTTAACCAATGCTGACCCTGCTTGTGCGGAGTTAGCAAGGTCCGACATAAGCCGTAACCTATAGGTTAGGTTATGGGGGAAGTTACGTGTTTCTATAAACTCGAGACCTATTATTAGGTTACAAGAGGAAACTGATTACCTTAATAATTTACCTTATATCTACACTATGGAAACCTACAGGTTATGATATGCTAGGCACACCATAACCTATTTTAAGGTTACGGTGTATGAAGCTTATATCAGTCCCTGAGTTAGTACATTGGAGAGTCTGACAGTTGCTCGGTGGTTCTCTCCAGATACTCCAGCTTCCTTCACTCGTAAAATTGTCTGAACCTGCCTGTTGAAAGTGTCATTAAACCACAATAAAACAAAAAAACATGTATCCGGTCATTTTGTTCCTTCTGATGATAAACTGAGCATTTATGCTATTATTATCTTGTTTGACAGAGCTCATTGAGCTCTGTCAAACAAGATGTAATAGATTAAGCTCTATGTTGGATGTATGCATGCAAAAAACGTCTATAAATGTGGGTAATTCAGTGGTTGTCCGATAAGTTCTTCAGCAGATTACAAGATGCTTTATTCAATTAAAAGGAGCTTACTCCATAACCTATATACATTTAACAGGTCAAGTTTGTATGGAAGGTATGGTAAATGGTTTTGTGTTTGACAGTTATATTCAGGAATTATCATGATTATTCAAGATAGCTGTGGGAATCTCTGGGAAGTGAAGCCGTGCTAAACAAGTTCTGTTTTACTGGTAAAATAGGACCCAGTCTGCAGTGCTTGGGTGGGAGTCCTCTAAAATGGGCACCTCTAAAATGGGCAACATGGATATAAAGGAAATGTTACGGTCACGATTAGTCATTGTGCAGAAATATATGACCTTAAACACCAATAAATAAATATTCAATTAACAGATATGGAATTAAGTGAGTCTCACAGTAGATCTTTACATGTCTGAATCCGCAGTATTGTAATAACTGTGTTGTATTTTTTTTTTCCAGGGTCTCGAACACCTCAGTCAGCACCTGCGTTAACAAAACAAGAAGTACATGACTGGTATACGTCTCACTGGGAACCATTGAGTATGAATGCGTTGGAAGAATACAAAAAGTGGCGACAGACTGGAGGTGAAGGTGACTTCTCTCAAGGAAGATCTAAAATGTGGGCTATTACGACATAAAGACAGCTGTCATTCCAATGAAGCTTTCATTCATTGTGGCTCAACTGTCATTCAGTATTTTGTTTGAAAATATGTACTGGGACTTCTACTTGTGTATTTTAAATGTTGATGCAGTTCTTGCCTGATTTGCTGAATACTGGAAGATAAATTGACTTTGTTTATGCCACCTGGAATAAGGGAATTTTTCATCGAAAAAAAAAGCAATCAGTTCATTCTGTAGGTCAAAACTTATATAACTTGCTTTAACCCATTACCTAGCAAATTGGCATCATCCGCCCACATAGTTTGTAAATTAAGCATTTGAAAAAAAAAATCGAAAAATGTCAACAAAACCGTATCATGTGACTCCTCATTGGAACAAGTTCATTGAGCTTGTTCCAGTGAGGGTCAGGTGATATAGTTTTGTTGAAATTTTTTTTTAAATTTGAAAAAAACAATTAAAATAATAACTTTTGATATTCTGAATTAGGTAAAGGATTAAGAAGTCATTCTTAGCTTGAATACATAAAATATCTTGTAAAAGAGTTGGGTAATCCAAACAAGTACTCGTCGCATGAAAGCTCTTTGAAACTTTACAAAAAGATGTCCCCTCAATGAATTATACGTTCATTGACAAAATTAAGGTGGAATAATGTTTCCCACACCTCAGTACCATCCGATCCTTGCCCTTTTTATACTTACACCAAATCAAAAGCCAATAACTGTTGTATTTTTCACCTTGGCCTACAAATATGTGTATGTTTATGTCTGAGGGGCCGCGGTGGCATTGCCGTAACCGGTTCTCGTCAGATCACCGAAGTTAAGCAATGTCGAGTCTGGTTAGTCCTTGGATGGGTGACCGTCTGAGCGGTCGATTCAAACTCCTGCATTGTGTCCTTGGGCAAGGCATTCAACCCTGATTGTCCTCATGGGGGCACAATGACACCATGTTCTAAGAAGTACTGCACGTCGAGCATTCTCATCAACCAGTCTAACCCTGCCTGTGCTGCAGTGCGGAGTTACGATGTTGGGGAGCTGGCAGCTGCTCGTCGTTGCTCAGTGGTTCTTACCGGGTACTTCGGCTTCCTCCACCTGTAAAACTGTCACCGACATGATATGACCTTGGGTGTTAAAGTGTAGTTAAACCTTAATAAATAAATAAATAAATAAATATGTTTATGTCTGAGTACGAATTCATATACGAGCAATGTAAATGCACCGAACTTCCTTAGTTTACTATGATGAACTAGTTCTGCACTATTCCTTAACTGGACCCAGTAACCAATGCATATTTAGTGAAAATTTTAAGTAAACACAATATTTGTAACTTATTGACTAAACTCGGCTTCATAATTGTGTTGTCGTTGCAGTACAGCCACAGATGCTGGTTGTGATCTTAAATGCCAATCAACAATAACCAGTCCCTTTGTTCTCTTGCACCCAAGCCAGAAAATAAGCAGACTGTCAGCTGAAGAATGAGGTCCCCAGAGGGTGAATTTGGTGATGCTACTCTGCACAGCAGGGTACCATTACTAAATTTACCCTCTGTGAACCTCAGTCTAAATCAAGGTCTCAGGCCTAAACAAAAAGAGGTAACCAGAGGATAAATTGAGGGATTCCAGCCCAATATTTGGGATAGCATCGGCAAATTCACCTTCTGGATTGCTTATTTCCAGGCTTGCTTGCACAAGTTGTTAACGTTCCACACACATGTAATAACAGTTGTAAGAATGGTAGACAAGGCGATGTGCTCTTACGCACATCTAGTTGAACTAGCTCTGACACCTTCAGTCCATTTCCTTTCTGTCATCACAGTATTACATTCATGGTACTAAATAAACAAGCAATTATATTTTGTTTGACAGATCTCACTGTGCTCTTTCAGACTGGATATAATATGTTAAACTCTAAAGTTGCATAGTGGGATGATTGCAGCTAAAACAACACTGCTTGACCTCAGCGTGCTGAATGCAAATGGTGAATTAACCCTAGAGCTCTTGGATATTTTGTCAGAACTAACACTATTCCACAGCTTGAAACTCCAGTGAGAGAAACAAAAAAACAGTTGCTTTAATTCTTAATCCACTGAGTATTTGTAAAATAGTTTTTATCACATCTAGTCATGGCTGCTTTGGAGCAGCCATGACTAGATTTGATGAAAAATTTATCTCATCTCAAAAAATCAGTGGTGAAAAAATACATTTAATTTACAGAGGAAAACTTTGATTAAATGATCCCAAATTGCACTTATTTTAGTGGCAAGAGAAATCCTGTCCAGGGCTGGAATATCTGCCAGCAGCGTACTGGGAGTTAACTCAGTCACAATGATTTATGATTTTCTGCTGAGGTTAACCCTTAAAGCCTCAAATTAATTTTATGATAATAACTAACGTATATACACGTGCACAGCTGCAGTTGACTTAATAATGTTTCTACATCATTGTTGGCTGCCTGCATAGGTAGGCAACCATGATGTAAAAACACTGGCAAGATAAATGCAGCCTACCGGCTGAGTTCCAAGTTTTTAGGGAACTTTTCTCCTCTAATGGTAGGGTATAGTGATTGTGCCACAATGCTTGGATACTATAGCGACAACACTACAAGAAAACACTTCCAGGAGGAGTGGTGTCTAATAGATTTAGAACATCTTTACCCAACATGATTAGAAAAATAACACTTGCTCAAAAATTTATCTATTAACAAAAACTTTTCATTTTTGGCCTCAAACACATAGCTTATAACCACTCATTGGAATAAGCTCATCAGGGATACATTTTGTTGGACAAAAGCTTAGTGCAAAGCAACATTGGATAAAAGTAGTTTACGCTTTGCCTCATACCATTTTCTCTTTCTATACAACCTCAAAATTTAATTTTTTTCCCCCAAACATTTATGTTCGTTCTGAGGCATTTGTTCATAGAGTAACATTGCACTTGGATGCGGGTGGACAAAATCTATCTTCCAGAAGGAAATAAGGAGGAGAAATATTCAACATTTGATATAAGTGTAGGTTGGCGGATTCATTGTTTTGTTGGGGTGTTCTCACTTTGCCAGCAGGTATTGTTCTCATTAAAAGGTGTTAATAACTTAGACAATAGAGATTTAAAGTATAGTCTGTACTATATTTCTGGGTCATTTCAGTTCATTTCTTATAAAACATATTAACTAACACAGCTTTGAAAATATGTGTTATTGATTATTATTGTCTGTGATAATTTAAAAACAAATTACATAGATTAAATTATATACATCTCAGACAACAATAAGTGTGCTGACGTCAATATTAATTTTTACAAACATTTTCTGCGCTTATATACATTAAATACTAATTAATATATTATAAATTTATACATATTGTCCCTTGAGTGCTTAGCATTGCAGATGGCTCCTTGTTGCAATCAAGGTACGATATATATTGTTGATTTAAAAAAGAATCAATCCCCCCCCTCCCCCCCCCCCATAATGCAATTGGTGATTTAACTAATTAATTCCATTCTTTAATTCTGGGCGATTAGGAGGGAGAGTGGGAAAGGAATAGCTCTGAGGGGTACTGGGTTAATGTGGGCCTTCTCATTAGAGGACCACGACAAATCAACGGAAGGTTAAAGCGTTATTATCGTAATAGACAGTGCTGACCATTGGAGGACCAATGTGAATATCTGTGATACTGATACAGACTATAGTGGAGATGTGAAAATGTCTTACTCCTGCCTGCTGCCAAAGTGAGAATACACCGTTCTGTTGGGTCTGTGATATATTCAGCTGTTACCTCTGTGCCAACTCAATATTATTTGCATTTAAGTTTTTACCTGATATTTGTTGTGCTATAAAGATGTGATCTCCAAGCATAAAACATGTACTGTTGTCTAACTTTTGTCACAGGATTTGAGCAATTGTCAGTTTGTTGGGCAGTTGTAATCTAAACTGGTTCACTTCTGAATTATGTACAAAATATTGGTTAAAACTTGCATTTCTGTATAATGTCTATCCTGCCTGTGGCATCAGTTACTCAGTGTGGAGTACAAGTGATACTAAAATATATTTTTCAAAATGTTTTCAGTTTTTGCTTCCAAAACTTAGCTTATGACCCCTCATTGGAATATGCAGATCGGGCATCTTCCATTAAAATGTCATAATCTGTATGCTCAAAGATAACATTGAAAGAATAACTTGAATGGTGATTTTTTATTCAGGCGAACATGCTGTACATATTTTAACATTAGCTTTACCCTTTTACCCAACATTACAGCCATCTGACTGGCACCATTCATGAAATCCCATTCAAATTTTAATATATTATATTTTTATCAATTTTTGCCTCAAAAATATATGGCCCCTCCTTGGAATAAGCTTTACAGAGCTAAAGTATTAAATTATTTCTGAGCCTCCTTGCAATTCTAATCTGTTGTGTCATCTTCTCATCAAATGCCAAATTTTTCTTCATGTTAAAATTTATGCTTATTGGTTTTTTTCAAAAGATTTAACGCTTTAGGTAACAAATCGGCCACAACTTCCCATGTAATTTACAATTTAAGCAGTTGAAAAAAAATGTATTTTTCTAAAAATCTCAACAAAACCATATCTTGTGACTTCTCACTGGAATGATCTTGTCGAGCTTGTTCCAGTGAGGGGCATATGATATGGTTTTGTTGAAATTGTTTTTCAAAAATATAAAAAAACAAGAATTAGGCCTAAAAAAATAAAAAAATATGTTTCTCAGGCCCTCCCGCATGGTCCTTTTGGCTGCTGCTTGCTCTCTTTTTATAACCAATTTAAACTTAAAAAAAATTAAAATTAAATGGTTTATGTCTGATATTTTACCCAAGTTAAAAAAAATTGATGAATTTGTCCCTTGAGTGCAAGAAGGCTTTGCAATGCTTTAGCATTGCAAAGCCTTCTTGCACTCAAGGGATGAAATACACCACCACCCATGCTATTCTGTAGATTATGAGGCCTAAAACTTGAACCAAGTACATGAACTTTTGATGGCAAAGAAGTAATTACTGAAATAAAAAATAAAACAAAAAACCGCTCGCCCACATGCAATTTCACAAATAATGGCCCGAGAAACAGAAGATATACTTTGTGTGGCCTTACGTAAATATTGATATTGTGCGCATTTGGTAAATGGTTAACCGTTTACCTAACCTGAAAAGCAGACGACACTTGCAAAAAAAATTCTTGAATAACTAATTTTTTTCATTTTTTGGCTCAAAAACATAGGTTATGACCCCTCGTTGGAACGAGCTCGACGAGCTTGTTCCAACGAGGGGTCATAACCTATGTTTTTGAGACCAAAAATGAAAAAATAATGAAAATTAATTGGCGATTTTTGAGAATAGCGCTGGCCGGTTTTGGCCGTTACTTTGGGTAAAGGGTTAAAAGATCTTTCTGAATTTAATGCACAACTGGTTAAATGTTAACATTGAAGCACTTTTTATTCTAGGAAATTCTTTCAAATCTTAATTTTGTGGTTGAAAACATTTATCAGAGTCACAAAACCTATGTTGAAACAGTTCAGCTGCTAATTTGAATAAAAAACAAATAACTGTATCTTCAGATAATTACATCATGGCTTGTGTTGAAAAATTGAGTTTATAACTTGAATAATAAAAGTACATATTTATCATCAAAAAAATATTTCATCAGTAGGATTGGAAAATTGAACTGTTAATTTGAATAAAAAAGATTGACTTCTATAATCGAAAAATTTACAAATCCTTTTATTTCTCACAATAGCTTTGATACAGAAAGCAGTAGCTATATTCATTTTATCAGGCCTGTCGTTTTGAGATAAACAGTCACCCTTGCCATCTGTGGCCAACCTTATTTGAAAAGAAGTAGAGCAGTAAGTACTTGCCTGCAATTCAATAAACTAAAGGATTCTAAGGTTTGAAGGTAATTTTCCAGTCTTTCTACTACACCACACCTTAAGAGTCTAGCAGCTTGGCAGTGATTTCTAGTCAAGTCTTGGCTGCCTCTTGAGGCAGTCAAGACATGACTAGAAAGTACTGCTAGGAGCATGCTGGATGAGTGGTCAGGGCATTGGACTTCAAACCAAAAGGTCCATAGTTCGATCTCCACCACCAGGGGCAACTGCATTGTGTCCTTGGGCAAGGCACTTAATCCTGATTGCCCATGTGGGGGCACGGTGGCGCTGTGTACGGAGGAGTACTGCACATTGATGGTGCACTTGTCTTCAACCAATGCTAACCCTCCCTGTCTGTGCGGAGCTGGTACATTGAGGAGTCTGACATTACTTGCCACCGCCAGGTACTCCAGCTTCGTCCACCCTTAAAACTGTCCGACACAAAGTGACTCTCGCTGTCAAAAGTGTTGTTAAACCCTCAATAAATAAATCGAAATAAATAGAAACGACTGCCAACATAATTTGACTGTTGTCTACAGGACTTTTTCTGGGTTGTAAGTTCCAATAAGGCTATAATCCTCACCCTCTGATTGGATGAGAGCTCATCTTCTGTATTTACGGTTCCAGTGTCATATGTTACCATCTGACATCACCATGCTAAATATTTGAAATGAGGTTGCCAGTTTCACAATAATTTTAAGAGTGACATGGGAACTGCTTCATTTTTCCAGATTTTTCACACGCACAGCAGATGTTCCAAATGAACTGTTGTTTGAATTACAAATCAGTTTATGATTTGATCAAAGATGGAGTGACCTCGATCTAATTCTGATTTATTGATTATTTGTTCAGTCATGTTGTGGGGTACACAAGAAGTTTATTTACTAAACTTGTTATTGTTAAAAGTTGCCTTGTTCATTTCACGATGTGGGTTTGGGACTTGGGGCTGTGAGTATGGTCTTATTAGAACATATACATTTTTGTGAAAAATTTACTGTACTATTTTCTGAGGTTTGCGGCTTCAGCATATGTTCAAACTCGATGTTCCATGTCTCAGTTGAACATAAACCCCAAGTCACAAACCTCAAACGATGTTAACCCTTTACCCAACGCAGACGATATCAAAATCTATTATTTTAAATATCATTTTTTTTAAATTTTCAAAAAATGTCAACAAAACCATATCATGTGACCCCTCGTTGGAACGAGCTCGTTGAGCTCGTTCCAACGAGGGCTCACATGATATGGTTTTGTTGACATTTTTTGAAAAATAATATTTTTTCAACTGCTGAATTTGCATATTACGCGGGCGGATGCGGCCGATTCGTTGGGTAAAGGGTTAAAGTACCTCTTCTGAGACTGCAAAGTTTGTTAGAGCCAGATGAAGACCTTTGAATGTTAACAGCTCCTGGTGGATGGTAATTAACCCTTTACCCAACGTAACAGCCAAAACCGGCCAGTGTTATTCTCAAAAATCGTCAGTTAATTTTCATTATTTTTTCATTTTTTGTCTCAAAAACATAGGCTATGACCCCTCATCGGAACGAGCTCGTTCCAACGAGGGGTCATAACCTATGTTTTTGAGACAAAAAATGAAAAAAATTAGTTCAAGAAATTTTTTTGCAAGTGTCGTCTGCTTTTCATGTTAGGTAAAGGGTTAAAGAAAATCCTAAAGTACAGGATTTCTCATTTTGTGAAATAACTTTTACATTATGGGGATGTTTGGCCTCCTGAACCTAATCCCAGGAGGATGTTAGTCACTGTTTTGTGATTTTAAAAACTGCATGCCTCTTTTTAATGTTATCTCATCAATTATTTAAATCTTATATTTTGTTAAAATATTTGTTTCTATAAATCTTATGTATATTTATTATGAGAGGTTTTGTTTTACCTATCAAAATGAATTGTAACATAAAAAGAATTATAAATTGTGTATGAAGTGAATTGTAACAAACAACCAATGTAAATATAAATCTGTATAAAATCCTTTCTGCATTTGACCATTAATCATTAATAGTAGGCCTTCTACTTGTCATGATCTTTACGAAGTTTGTTTTTACTCGGGGCAATTGGCAGTTAATAATACCACAGTGTATTATATGCATTCCCGTAAAATACCATAAAATTAAATGAAAAATGTATTCATAATTAGAGGAACTATATCAAGTGTTTTTATACCCCCACTCTCGGTGATAATGAGTGGGGAGGGGGGGAGGGGTGTAGACTGGATTACATGATCTTTCTGTGTATCCATCTGTACGTCCGTCCATTCATCCATCCATGTATCTGTCCATCCACAGATATATCTTACCTGTGAGTGAATGCATTTCAGCGAAATTTAGTATGAGTGAAGCCACTCCTGCATATGTTATAAAAAAAGTTGCCCACGTTCTTTCAACAGAGTTATGGTCCTTACTTCGTTTTTAATTCATTTTTGCTTCATCGTTCCAGCACTGCAGCAGGGGTAAAATTGCCTTCAGAAATAGCTCTTGTTTGCATACATACCTATGATTATATCACAAAAGGCTTCTGTGGGTTCACTGGGAACAGGAGATGGTACTTGTTTACAATGGTCAACACATTCTGCATTTCTGGTAAAATAGGACCTGGTAACCGATGCCTGGAGTGGAAGTTCTCTAAATTGATCAGCACAGGTATAAACAATTGGCTTATCTGTAGTTTGTACTGGTGTTGTAGTTCTGATTTAGCAAGTGAAAGTGACCTTAAGCATCAGTAAATAAATAACTCTCATGATGAGCATAAGAAATATATATTTCCACAAGTGGTTTTGTATAATTTCTCAAGCTCGCAAATGAGGGATCCATACAGAAATCCTTTGTATTTATTATTCTCACATCAGAAAAAGTTAATTAATTTCAATAGAGCCATTGTGAAGTCATGCAAAATATATATCAGCAGACCATTGTCAGACCACTCCCACACTGCCATAGTAAAATAGTGTCCTGCAGTATTTTTTTCGAGTGACATTGAAAATGAGTCAGCATTGTTTTAACCCTTCCCCATGTTTGATTTCGAAACGTCCCGAGGCGTTTCTGAAGAAGCTTGTACTTTTATTGAAAATGTTGTAGGACATGTTTGCTGTCTTGACAGTGGTGAGAAAAAATATTTAATGTCGATAAAATTGACTCGACATGCTTCATATTCAATTTGGAGTTGGTTACTTGTGTTTCAGACATTGCTTCGCATTAATACATTTACATCAGAAATGCTAACGCGGTGATGAGCGATAATGCACGGGAAATATATTAGCACTTAATACATCAGAATCGCTACTGTACAAATGAGCATTAATCTCTCATCCTGGAGATCGCAGTGGTAAAATTCGACACCCGCATCGACGCCGGACGCCGCTGTGTCATTTTAATTTCTTTTCCTCGTACTGGTGATGGGCAATCGTGGGATCATCCCCCTGGCGTGTACTGTATAAGAAGTTGTTTTGTTTCAATTTATCAAACAGTGCCGGCAGGCAATCTCCAATAAATAGTATCAAAGCCAAACCTGTAAACAGAATATTTTTATCCAACTGAATGTGAAGTAAATCTGCAGGAGATGAAGTCTCTTAATCACAGTGCCTGCACTTTTCTGTGGATACCTTGTTTGGTCTTCCAGTTAACCCTCCAGGGCTTGGAGAATTTTATACATTTTTTCTGGGAGCACAGTGGCTAGAGAATTGGACAAACTAAAAGGTCCACGGTTCGATCTTGGCTAACAATAATGGCACTTAAGGCTTAAAAAAGTTAAAAATCTGTTTCTCAGGCCCTCATGCATGGTCCTTTTGGCTGCCGCATGCTCTCTTTATATAACCAATGCAAACTTAAAAAAAATAAAAATTAAATGGTTTATGTCTGGTATTTTACCCAAGTTAATAAAATTGATAAATTTGTCCCTTGAGGGCAAGAAGGCTTTCTAAAGCCTTCTTGCACTCAAGGGACGAAATACACCATGAGGCCTAAACCAATATGAGGCCTAAAACATAAAACAAACCAAGAAGATGAACTTTTGATGCAAAGAAATAATTAAAAAAATAAAATAAAAAACCACCTGCCTGCATGCAGTTTTACAACAAGTTGGCTGAGAAACAGAAAATCTACTCTGTATGGCCTAATCCTGATTACCTATGTGGGGCATGGCGGTGCTGTGTACTAAGTGATATTGCATGTCGATGGTGTACTTGGCTTCAACCAGTTCTAAACCTGCTTGTACAGAGTTTCTCAAATAATATACAGGTGAATATTTTGAAAAAGAATACTTTTTAATGCAAAGAGGATAAATGAACGTGAAAAGACGATTTTTGGTTAAATGCAGAATATCAGAATTCCGTCCATTAAACCAGCCAAGCTTTAGAATGCTTGGAATGTCAGTCACTGATCCCTGGTGCTAGAAGCCCAATGTCTATAATACTTTAGTTGTCTGGTATGCATTGCCTTTGAGATTGCTAATCAATCAACATCAATCAGTCACTGTATTCAATTCTTTGCCCTTCGGAGGCTGATTTTCAGAATACTCTGTTACCTAGTAGTGGTGTTATCCTGGTCCTTGTTGACGAAATATACCCTTGCAATTAGGGGTCGCTATCAATGATTTCTTGAATTTTGCATCAAGTCATGGCTGCATTACAGCAGCCATGGTTTTAATTTATGAGAAAAGAAACTTAGTAGGTTGAATTAATTCATTTGCACAACAAACTCTTTGTTGATTTTCTTTAGATCCCAATAATGCATCGTAGTCAAGCCTGAAAATAGGTAGACTGTCATCTGCAGATTGAGGACCCCAGAGGATGAATTTGGTGATGCTAACCTGCACAGCAGGGAAGCATCACTAAATTTTCCCTATGTGAACCTCAATCTGCTTCATTAATTAAAATTGTGTTGATGATAATTTTATTACCTGGTAAATGCATGCGTGGACATCACTGCCTACGCATGGATTACAACCAGTCTACAGCAGTTGTACTGTATAACTCGAAGCCCAAGTGAAGTAAGTTTTTAACAGGTGACATGGCATTGAAAAAATCTGATCATTTCAGCATTTTCACCAAAGTTTCATATTTTTGAGGGGAAATTTTGAGATCTGTACAATTTTTAGCTCATCTTGACAAAGTCCAGCTGAGCTAATCTCATCGCTCTCCATCCATCGTCCATCCATCGTCTGTCAACACCATTTTTTGGTCTTCTCCTCCAAAGCCACTGGGCCAATTCAAGTGAAAGTTTGTGTGAGTGATGGTCCCAAAGGGGCATTGCATTTTTGTTCAACTCAACATGCCCAGCCCCATAGGGAGGGAGTGGGGGAAAAAGCTCCAAAATATTTTTAAAATCTTCTTCTCATGAACCGATGTGTACAATGACTTGATATTTGCTATGGAGCTTCCTTTTGAGATGTAGAATCAAGTTTGTTCAAATGAAGTTCGTGAAGCAATATTTGGCTTTGTAATGGGAGGTGTAAGATTTTTGGCCCTGCCCAAAATTTCTATTTTCTGAACTGATGGTCCGGTTTAAACCAAATTTGGTATGTGGTATTATTGGGTCATAAGTACTTGACCCATGCAAAAGAAAAAAAACCCGCATCCCCAGATTCCAGTTTGTTCAATTCGAGTGCCTGGGTTAATATTTGGGCTCCATATGGGAACCTGAAATTTAACTTAGTACAATATGAGGGAATTTCTTCAAAAATCTTCTTCTTCAGATCCACTAGTCAGAATGCTTTCATAGTTGGTATTCAACATCTCTATGGAGGTCAGATTCAAGTTTGTTCAAATCGGATCCCTAGGTTAATATTTAGGCTTGCTATGGTAGCCCAAATTTTAACTTAGTGCAATATGAAGAAATTTCTTAAAAATTTCTCTTCTTCAGATCCAACAGTCAGAATGCGTTCATATTTGGTACACAGCATCTCTAGGGAAATCAGATTCAACTGTGTTCAAATCGAGAGCCTGGGTTAATATTTGGGCTCCCTATGGGAGCTGGAATTGGCTATTTTGCTGAAGAATTAAAAATTTTGTATTCAGTACCCTCTAGAGGTGTGTAACTAAGATTAATCTGCATAGGTTGTATCAAGGGGCTTCATAGGGGAGCTCTACATTTTACATTATGATCAACTGAAGAAAAGGCATGATGCCCGGATTATTTTTGTCACTCCTGAGGGACTCTAGGATTGAGAGTGTAGCCTATGGATATGGATTGCTTAATGTAGACTCATTCTTGAACTCTGTTTATATTGTGTTCTTTTCAAGATGAGCGCTTCAGGCCCCGTGGGGCCTCTTGTTTATTTAGCGGAAGCAGTCACGTGGGGGGGGGGGGGGGGGGGGAGGTTATAAAAGTGAGGACTGAATTTTGACACAGTAGTCCCCATTAATTTTTTTTTACAGTATTCATAGCAATGCATTTCAGACCAGGTAGACAAGTTTCATAATAAACTTCTTTTGATTGTATATCAGTACCATACATTTTCAAACAGGTATCATGATTATTTCACAGCTGATAAAAATACACTGAGATGATGAGGTGGATTGAGACTACTCAGTCTGGAATGGAGATAAAGAACACACCGTAGCAAGAACTACAACAAAAAGTCGCCTGATTGTGTTCAAAATGCAATAAATCGAGTCTGACCTTGAGATGCTAATTTTCTATTTGGATATTACCTGAGGGCATGTATATAATAAAAAGATCATTAGTACATTAGTACAGGCAAGATATTCTGGTGTGTTGTGTAGAGTACAACCACCATGAACTGGTCACTCTCCGTGGATGGAAAATATTTCCATGGACGCAATAATATTAGATTTCAAACACCAATGATAGGAATAATCATCAAAAATGTAATTAATAAGGCACTGGGTACAACCCTGTGCTTCATTAATTAAAATTTTGCTGATGATGATTTTTATTACCTGTTAAACAAATGTGTGGATTATGACCAGTCCACAATGGCTACAGTGTACTGAGGTGTACTGCACGTCAATGGTGCACTTGTCTTCAACCAATGCTAATCTTGCTTAGTAGGTTGGGGAGTTTGACAGTTGCTCACTACTGCATGTGGTTCTCTCCAGGTACTCGGGCTTCCTCCACCAATAAAACTGTCTGGTACGAGGTGTACCCTGGCTGTCAAAAGTGTTATTAAAACCCAAATAAATAACAAATGTGCAGGGTATGAGTCCTCTGAAATGGGCAAAAAGGTATAAATGATTTACATGGTGTCATACTTGTGTTCTGGTCACAATACGGCATTTGATGCTGAAAGTGATCTTGAATACAAATATACATAAAATTCTGGAAACATATCTGAAATAAATCCTCATTTGTCCGAATAATTTTTTTTATCAGCTCTGAAATTTATGTAGACATGTATTATTAAGAATTATTCAAGGCTGAATATGTTATTTGAATAATCTTGATTGTTTTTGGTGCAGGGTGACCCATTGTAGAATGAAGACAATATTTTTGTTTAGCAATATTTTTTGCAATGAAGTGCTGCTATGCGACAGATTTTAAGAAAGGACCTCTTGGGCTCTTTCCCACAGTGTGTCACCTAATAGCAAATCACTAACTTAACCCTTTGAAGCCGCGAGTACACATTTCCGGCCTAGCAACATGATATGTCATAATTTCATTAAGTGGAATGGCTGGTAAGTGAATGTGTGGGATAGACCAATTAATATTTACAGCGTGCAGCCTCAAGGCTGCACGCTGTAAATATGAATTGGTCTACCCCAATACAATGAATATGGACTCTTCCGATTTCTACCATTGAACTGATATGGGAGATACCACCAGGGTTCAAAGGGTAAAAATAAAAGAAATTCTAGGAATATTAGGCTTGATGTATTCTGGGTCTATCTCCAAAACAGTTGAGACGACAAGTGACATGGCTAAAAACAGAATGGTGTATCAAGAGATTTGTGGGACAGATACCAGTCATGTCCCGGCAATTCACAAGAAAAATTAAGAAAAACCATAAATTGAAGTCTTCCAAAGACAAGAAGGTTGGTTAAATCTGGGGTGATTGTTGACACGAACAGCCAGTTATTCTGCTAATTTTTTTCTATACAATATATTTTATTTATTGGTATATTTTGGTCTTTCAGTGTTTATCATTAAACCATTTTAAAAAAAAAAAAAAATTGTTATTTTTAGATCGCCTGACTGAAAGTCAGTGTGAGCTTTTGCCATCACTTGGCGTCCATCGTCCATCATCCATCGTACGTTAGCTTTTACAAAACAATCTTCTCCTCACAAACCAATGGCCCAAATTGAAACATATATGGGCCACATCATCTTGGGGGTATTCTGTTTTAGTTTTGTTCAAATGGGGTCTCGGCCCTTTTTGGGCTTGGGCTTATGCCCATAAAAATCATCTTCTCATGAACCACAAGTGGGAATGCTTTGATATTTGGTATGAAACTTTCTCTGATGTTCAAGATTAAAAGTTGTTCAACGAAAGTTGATAGGTCCATATTTGGGCTCTCCAGGGGATGGTCTCACTTTTGAGCTCCCCTGAAAATTTCTATTTCAAGAACCAATGGAGCGATTTGAACCAAATTTTATATGTGGCATTAGTTGACCCCAAGTACTTCATTCATGCCCCCAAAATTTTTGCGGTTCCCCATGGGAACCCCTGGAGCTAAAAATAGAACAAAAATTAAAAGTCCAATATTTCCCAAACTGCACGGACTAGAGATTTTGTATTTGGTATGAAGCTTTCGTCTGAGCAGTTGAAACAATTGGACAAAAAAATTGCTGGCGAATCTGTCATATGGTTCATTCAGATTACATTTTCTCCATACCCATAACCCTTACAGTTTAGGACAACTTGGTCCAGGTGAGCATTTTAGGCTCTCTTGAGCCTCTAGTTTGTTCTAGAAATGTGATTACCTCTCATTGAAGAAATATTTTACTCTGTTCGCTGCATGGTAAACCTGAACCCATGACACACTGAATTTGTTCATTTATTATACCACCCACTTGAAAAGTAGGAGGTATATAGTGTTCACTTGGTCCATCCGTCTGTCTGTCCATCCGTCCGGGCTGACATATGGGGTTTAGGTGGCTATTTGTTGGTGAAATGGGGGTTAGGTGACTACCGCAATTTATGTGACTAGTCACATAGTTAAATGTCATTATTTTAGGGTGGGGTTTAGAGTTGGGTGGGGTGGGGGTTAGGGTCAGTAAAGGTTTGGGTTTGCTACCACCCCAAACATTTTTCACCCAAAAAGTTGTTTTAATACAATGGACATGCATTTTAGTTAAAATAGACTAGGAATATATTGAATTTTCATTAGTCTAGGGTGGGGTTTAGAATTGGGGGTGGGGGGGGGGGGGTAGGGTTAGGGTCAGTAAAGGGTAGGGTCAGGGTTTGCTACCACCCCAAAAATTTTCCCCAAAATCACTTGTTTTAATATAATGGACATGCATTTTATTGTAGTCCCATAAAATAGCCACATATCTACCAATTGTTAGAATGTCTGTCTGTCCGTCCATCCATCTGTCTGTAACGCTTTAGGGGGGTACACATCTGCTATCCGCAACTCCTCCTAAACCAGTGAATGGATTTCATTGAAACTCTCAGACGTTCTTTTACATACATTGAAGAAGTGCACATCCTATTTTCTTTGCTATCCACGACCTCTTTTAAACTTGTGAATGGAATTCAATGAAACCTTCAAACATTGGTGTCAGTGTTTGTGCTCTCTTCATTAAATACACTTTTACTGTTGTAAAATGTTTCTTGGTGGGAGTGGGTGGTATCATTTAGTGAGCAGTGCTCACAGTTTTTCTAGTTTATCAATTTTGACCAGCAGACAGAGATGAAGCTGGAGTACCTGGAGAGAAACACCGAGCTGCAGCAAGTGTCAGACTCCTCAACATACTTACTACACACTAGCAGAGTTAGCATTGGCAGAAGACAAGTGCACTATCGACATGCAGTACACCTTAGTGCACAGTGCCATGGTGCTCAGTGGACAAAGATGGTAATTGCTTCAAAGCCAAAGTTGATATAGATGACCCAGAATACAGTTGCTAAAATTACCTTCCCCCCCACCCCCCCCACACACACACACTCTTAGGATGGGTGGCACATAGTGACTGAAATGTGGGGGTGTGTCCGAGTCAGTATTTATTTATTGGTGTTTAAGGTCACATACTTCTGCACGATGACCAATCGTGACCACAATATGGAGATAAAGTCAAGGTCAGTCAACTTTATGACCATGTTGCCTATTTTAAAGTACTTGCACCCCAAGCATTAGTGACTGGGTCCTATTTTACCAGTAACACGGTGCTTTTTACCACAGTAAACAAGCACTGCCTCTCTTCCCAGGGTTCCCACAGGGGATCTGAGCCAATGAGAAATTGTAGAGGCCACAGTCATCAAGACTTTAGATGTCATAAAGGGCAATGGGAGGAGTAACACACCATAGATGTACTTTTGTATCTTCAAGGGCAAGGTCACATTTCAAGGTCATACTTTATGTCGGTGTCTCGGCTATAACTCCAAAATGAATCATACTACAATTATCAAATTCATACAAGTGTTAAGGACAATCAGAAGGTAAGTTGTGTATAATAGTTGCTCCTGCATCTTCAATGTCAAGGTCATATACTTCATATGTTCAAGGTCACAAAATCATGTCTCTGGCATAACTCAGAAACTGTTGGGCTACACCCATTAGATCACACAGTTAATAAGGGACAATGGGAAGATGTGTCACACACCAAAGCTGTGTTCAAAACTCCAAGGTCAAGGTCATGCTAAAAATCTCAATTTTCCTGCTCAATATTTGTGTCTCACTCACAAACCAATCAAAATACAATTATCAAATCTGTACCAAATTTTGAGGACATGTAGCCCAAGAACATTAGGTTTCACTAGGGAAAAAAAATTGGAGAAAGCTGATTTTCTCAGGGAATGTCGAGTACATGTCACTGAACGATTAGACAAAAGTCCCCTAAAATCCCAGTTGAGCTTTTTTTTCTACAGCCTTTTTTCGAAAACGCGTTTGAAAAATTTTTTTAAAAATCGCACGAACTTTGTAACCTCGAATTGATCCAACTGTATTTTTTGTTTACGCGTATTTCGAGCTACATAATGTCTAATATACATTTACCTAGAGGAAAATGTGCATTCTGTGACAATTTCTGCGAAAAATTATTGAAAATTCACAAAAAAGTATCGGATTTACGCAAAAAATGACGATTTTCCTAATGGATTTGCCCAAAGGGTCGTAGTACAGAACGGGATGTTAGTTGGACAGACGATAAAAAATCCACCACCATTTGAAGACTTTTATCATTGCTTACAAAATAGACATTATGGAAGACCCCCTCTGCTTCTGGCCGAGTTCCCCTTTTGGCATAAAATTCGTCAGCATGAGAACTCAACTATTTTCGGGCTTGGGACCGAACAGACACGTCTGTGTCTGGCAGCATTAGATCAATAAATAATATTTACAGAATGTACAAAAATCAATAAATAATATTTACAGAATGTACAAATCAATCAACATGGATTAAGTTACATTGACTATTATCAACGCTATATACAGAAATGACATGACCTATATACATATTATTCATCGAACTCAGAAATTTCCGACAGGACAGTGTTTCTGTGGTTGTAACAAGAATCCGAACTGCAATTACACAAACCTGAGCAAGAGAGTCCTGCCTTCTTACACCCACACCTTTTTGTACAAGCACTCTTGCAACCACAACTGATCAGATTCAGTAGGTTATCGGGGGCACATGGCTTTGTGGCTGCAGTCGGTACAAGAAGTCCATTGTCTAGCGACCACCCCCAATCCGTCGGAGGAAGCGAAGTGCCCAGCCATTGTTGGACCTGGAGATAACATCTGTAGACATGTTGTTGTGCAGCATCGTTGCTTGGTGGGAGTGAGGCTAGGTCGATGGGTTTATTCAGTTTAGATTTTGCTACATAACGCTTGTAAGTGACATATCTATATTGGTCGAGAGAGGAAACAGTTTTACTCCCGTATAAGATCAGGAGAAGTTGTTCCCCGGCAGCGGCTACTGCACTTGGTGTACTGTCATCTGCCCAAATTGTGTTGACATACTGTTGTGAGTCGCTAGTAACATCGGAGACAATTGTACTGAATACTTTCTTCTTACAAACTCGAAAGAGTGCAGAAGTAGTGTCACAACCACTTATAGAATGTGCTACAAGGAGGTTGCTTCTATGGTCACCCATTTTGGTTGCTATTTCACTAACTGAAACTAGTAAGTTTGGGGTAATGGAATACATCATGTGAATATTACATCCCGGTTGAACTCGAGAGGTAAGAATGACTAACAAGTCTGTGTCTGTTCCCACAACGACAACATTGTTGTCATCTTGAGCGATGTCAAGTGCAGTTTCGGCTATCAGTACATCAGCCTCGGCCTGCTTGGACTGAATATTGATAGCAGATAGCTCCTGCATTAGAAGATCGATCAGTTGGGTTTTGTTCTTGGCATTTGCAAGGAAATCGGATTGGGGTGTGGTGGCTGGTAACTCGGGTGAGATATTGATATCAATGGAATACCTGTCTTTAGATCTACGGGCTTGTTCCATGCCCTTTGTCGACATTGTACAAGCTTAACCATCAAAAACAACCACGACGTTCGCCCCAAAATGTCTCACTAGATAATTGGAATATGATGTACATATGTCCTTATATGACGACTGTTTAGGCCATACAACTGCCTTCAATAAAAATCCACCATCTACAACAAACAGAGAATGTTCTGGGATTTTAGTTTGCTCGGAACCGTATGTTTTGAGGATCTTACCGAGCGTGCTTTTCTGTGTCTTCCTCATTCCAGCAGAATCAAACAATGCTGGTGGTTTCGGGGCGAGTTCATATTTGAGATACTCTTCCATCTCTGCTTGTGACTGAATAACACATGTGATGCGGTTGAACAGGATTGTGGGGTCAATCACTACCTTACTTCCACGGACTTTGATGCTATTTGCCATCGATGCGAAAGACTTCACAGTGTCAACACGTCGTAGTTTGATGCTGTTGAACGTTTTGCTTACAACATTCGATACGCAACATTCACCAATTTTGCGAACTTGGTCACAGTTCACAGTTTCGTCGGCCACAAGCCCGGTCGCTATAGAGACTAATTGTAGTGGATCTCTATTCTGAAAGGGGGAATGCACTCTGAGCCAGTTCAATAATTTGGTGATATCATTGGCATCAGTCAATTGTGAACTTTGACGGAGATCCCGATGTGAACATGAACAAAATTTTCGAGAGCATTACATATCGGAAGGCAAAGAGGTAGTCCATGTACCCATTTCGCAACAGTGCTATCGGTTATTCCCCTGCCATGTGTGAGACCACCAGGGAGCTTGAACATTCTCATTAAACACTGCTCTATGGTCTGATCAGAATATATCCCGTCCCAGAATTTATCTGAGCGCCTTATGGTAAAGTAACCTTTCTCAGTGAACAACTTCAAATCATCCTGTTGCATTATTTCTGTTAGCTCATTCATCTGCTGCAAATAGAGATGAGAACTTTTTGCGTATGCAAAATGACCACCTGCGTGAAATACTGGAATCATATTGCGAACACAATATGTGTGGAGTTCCCAGTCGCCTGTGCGCTCTGCTCTCAAGAACAACTGGAGAAGACCTATTTGCTCGTAGTATTGTACCCAAAGCTTTCCTGTGCGTCCTACGGACGCATTCTGGAGCAGTTCGTGTAATTTTGACAGTAGAACACCACATTATGTGATTTAATCGAACATGGAAATTGAAACAATGATGCTATAATACGGTATTTGAATGAGAAAAGTCGATGCCGTTTGAATTTGAGTTTAGGGGGTATGGTTAATATTTCACACGTTTCACCAGTTCATTATGGAATAAATGACTATTGTTATATATCATTATAAAGCCACTGCTTTTCTGCAATTTTTGATATATAATTTAACTCCCAAAGTAGTCGTAGATTTGATGTAATGGACGTTGTGTACCGTTGTGTGTATGAAAACAATAAATTTTTTTTCGTAATTTTGTACATTTTCGTGAATATTTCACCATTGAGTGTGAGGATTGGTACAAAGTTGGCATTTTCTGTTGGGGATATGTATTCTCAATATAATTCAGCACGATATTTATGATTCTCACCCTACTAAGGCGAATAAGAATGAGAAATATGGAGCTGGGTCGAATTTTTTTTAAAATTTTTTTTTTCATCAAAAAAACGCTATAACTAAAAAAGCTCAACTCGGATTCGCGGGGACTTTTCACACTTTATCCGCAATGTGTGTCCCGGAAACATATAAAAAAATCAGCTTTCTCCGATTTTTTTCCTTACTTTCTCATTTTTATGTCTAATGTGCCTGGACTAATGAGGTGTTCATGATTAATAGTTGCTTGCAATCTCCAAGATCAAGGTCATATTGACTGACTTCTTTGATGTTCAAGGTCATCAACTGTGTCAAACACACAACTGAGAAACTATTGGGGAATATGATCATAAAACTTCACAGTTACAATGGACAGTGTGAGGATGTGTCACACAATACAGCTGGTCCACAACTCTAAGGTCGAGGTCACATGTCAAGATCACTCTTGAACTCTTCATTATATCCCATCATTAAGATCAGTTCCATTTAATGGTTTTTAGGAGTGGGCATGTATTACTCCAGTGACATTTCTTGTTTACTTTGTTTGAAAAGAAGATAAGTAAAATGCCATATCCCTTGAGAAAAATATCTTCACTATAATATCTATAAAATTTGAGCATGAATGTTAACTACTTTTACCTCATCCCTTGTTTCATGAGAATTCATTGAAAAATGAAGATGGAGTTAACCCATTACCTAACGTAACGGCCCAAACCGGCCAGCGCTATTCTAAAAAATCGCCAATTAATTTTCATTATTTTTTTCATTTTTTGTCTCAAAAACATAGGTTATGACCCCTCGTTGGAACGAGCTCATCGAGCTCGTTCCAACGAGGGGTCATAACCTATGTAACCTATGTTTTTGAGACAAAAAATGAAAAAAAATAGTTATTCAAGAATTATTTTTGCAAGTGTCGTCTGCTTTTCATGTTAGGTAAAGGGTTAAGTGGACAAAAATACAAATATGCCCACTCCTGCAATATCAGTAGAATATGCTCATCACTGGACTGGTGGTATTCCTCAAGATGACATAAATGTTTGCCATTTTGAATAAGTTACAATGTAAAAGGTTAATTTTTAAGTCCTACAATTTTTTTTTTTTTTTTTTTGGGGGGGGGGGGGATCAAGTACATGTTCCAAGGCACTACTACATACTACACTTGGTCTGAATTAGTCCACCAGTTAAAAAAAAAAAACCAGAAATTTGTGGCGTGAGCCCAAAATATTTCCTCTATGAGCACCAGCCCAAATATTACCGGAGAAAGTTTCTTTAACTGGTAGAGTGCTAAATTATTTTTGGCCTTCACAACTTCAACACAGGTCTTTGCCTTGTTACAATTTATGGGAGAGTGCCTATGGGCACTCTCCCATAAATTGTAACAAGGCAAACCCTCACAGACTAAATAAAATCACTTCAAAGATAATACAAAGCACATCCACTGAATGTGAGCCTTCAAGCTGTGGTACCGGCACTTCAGAATAAAGCCCGAATATGGGCTTCCAGCACTCTACCAGTTAAACAAACTTGAATCTGGAGCATATAAGGAAGCTGCACACGAAATTTCAAATCATTGTGATTGGTGGTTTGAAAAGAAGATTTTTGCAGAATTTGAGGTTGACCCAATGTTTATTTATTCAATGGTGTTTTAAGGTCACTTCAGCATCCAAGGCTATATCATGACCTCAACATTGGTATGAAGTCAAGTTTAGCAAATCGTTTATACCTATGTTGCCCACTTTGTTACTGGGTCCTATTTTACCAGTAAAGCAGAACTTGTTTACCACAGTAAACAAGCAGTGCTCCACTTCCCTGGGTTCCCCATGAGGAAGTGACATAATAAAGATTCCAGAAATATCCAAGTAACCATGTTAACTTTATTCTATTTTTGATACAAACTTTACAATTAACAGTTTAGTCTTATAAAATATTGTATACAGTAAGGTGTTAAAAAATAATAGACACAAAGATCTTCAGCTGGGTGATAGAATAAAATACACAAGATGTCAAAACATACAAATATTAATTGAAAAGTAATAACAATGAAGAACGGTCAGAACTCAGTCTCGCAACAAAAATCAACTTTCAGTAACACTTGCATTGAACTTTTACCCAACAAAATAGTAAAATCTGCTTTTAACCCTTTACCTAATGAGCTGCCTGCATCGACCTATTCAATTTACAAATTGAGCAGTGAAAAGAAATTATTTTCCACAAAATTTCAACAAAACCATATCATGTGACCCCTTATTGGAACAAGCTCATTCTAATGAGGGGTGACATGATATAGTTTTATTGAAATTTTTTGAAAAATCTGAAGAAAAATTAAATAAATTTTGAAATTTTATGCTTTGGGTTAAGGGTTAACTGCTCAACGATTATTTTTTCCCAAATCAAATCTGAACTATAATAAGGTACTGTATTTTGGTCCATTCTGCTCAACACTGACACAAAGACATCAATGACAGGAAACTTGTCATAATTTTTTCTTTTTCATTTCATCAATACACCCCCTCAATAGAATTAATTTTAAATTTGTTCCAATCAATTGAATAGCAAGTAACAAGCCATGTATTGAAAATGAAAATGAAAACGGCTTTTAACCCTTTACCTAACTAACGGCCAAAACCGGCCAGCACTATTTACAAAAATAGCCAATTTGTTTTCATTATTTTTTTCATTTTTTGTCTCAAAAACATAGGTTATGACCCTCTTTGGAACGAGCTTGTCGAGCTCGTTCCAATGAGGGGTTATAACCTATGTTTTTGAGACAAAAAATGAAAAATATTAATTATTCAAGAATTTTGTTTGCAAGTGTCATCTGCATTTCATGTTAGGCAAAGGGTTAATAAAAAGTTCAATTTATGAGGTCAACAATAAGATATAGAGAAAATGTTGAAGTTGCAAAAATGTGATTTCTCAAGTAGAAGATAAAGGTGATCAGTTACAGAACAGAGATTGCATCTTCGAGATATGTAATAAAGTTATGCAGCCACCTATGATATCTACAAAAAAACTTTGGAACTTCAATAAAAAAAATGTTGTTCTCTGGTGTTTTTCCTCACATCAAATTCTCACTTAAAATAACTTTGAATCCTTCATGAATGTTGTGCAAAATATACTGGGTAGTATTTTTCGCTTCAGTGGTTCAATAAATGCAGTATATGGAGTGTTATGGTGCAACAATAATCAGCTGATTAACCATGTTCCCAATGCAGACGATATCAAAATTCATTATTTTAAATTTTTTCAAAAAATTTCAACAAAACCATATCATGTGACTACTTTTTGGAATGAGCTTATTCCAATGGGGGAGGGGGTGCATGATATATAAAAAAAACTTTTCCTACTGCTGAATTAGTATATTATATGGGTGGGTGGATGTGACCAATTCGTTGGGGGAAAGGGTTAAGGATTTTGAATGATTCTCCAGGGGCTCCATAAATGTTGTACTCTTTTAATGTGTACAAAATAAAAAGAGAATCTAATGTTTCTGCATGTCCATGGGTTATCTCATTTGTGTTCATGAGAAATTGTGTATTTTCATGAGTGGCTTTACCACTTGTGGGGGGTGCAGTGGCATTGTGGTAACCAGTTCTCGTCAGATCACCGAAGTTAAGCAACGTCGAGCTCGGTTAGTCCTCGGATGGGTGACCATCTGAGCGATCGATTCGGACTTCCATGTTGTGTCCTTGGGCAAGGCACTTAACCCCAATTGTCCACATGGGGGCACAATGACGCCGTGCACTAAGGCGTACTGCACGTCAAGGGTGCGCATGTCATCAACCAATCTAACCCTGCCTGTGCTGCAGTGCGGAGTTACGATGTTGGGGAGCTGGCAGCTGCTCGTCATTGCTCGGTGGTTCTCTCCGGGTACTCCAGCTTCCTCCACCCGTAAAACTGTCACGGTCATGATCAGCTATTGTGCATAAGTATGTGACCTTAAACACCAATAAATAAATAAATAGGCCACCATGTTGTATACTGATAACACATGTTAACCCTGTGGCAACACTTTTTTAGCTCAACTTTGGCAAAGCCAAATTTGAGCTTATGCCATGGCCAGTCGTCCGTCTGGCCGTCTATCCGTCAACAATTCAATACGGCTCGGGCTAGAGGCCGTATTTATGAACCGATCTTTACGAAACTTCTTGGGTACCTTTGTTATGACCATGGGACGAGAACGAGTGTTTTTAGGTCCGATCCGAAATTCAAGTTGGCTGCTGGCAGCCATTTTGTACAGACTTTCGCACAGAACTTCCATATGAAAGCGCTGATTTGAATAATTTTTTTGTATGAATGTTTAGTACCATGGGATACATCACATATAATACGGGTTTTTTTCTCGTAACTAAATTATGCAAATTAGACTAACGGTCAACGGTGCGCATGTCATCAACCAATCAACCAACCAATCTAACCCTGCCTGTGCTGCAGTGCGGAGTTACGATGTTGGGGAGCTGCAGCTGCTTGTCAATTCTCTCCGGGTACTCCGGCTTCCTCCACCCGTAAAACTGTCATGGTCATGATTAGCCATTGTGCATAAGTATGTGACCTTAAATACCAATAAATAAATACCACTTGTGAAAATACATAGTTTCTCATGAGCATGCAAAATTACAAGATAACCCCAATATTTGATCATTTTGTTGGGTAAAGGTTTAAATGCTACTTTTAGATTACGTAACTGGTTAAGTGCTAGAAGCCACTATTATGGCTCTAGTGAAAAATGCTTAAAGCAACTTGAGGGGCTTTACACTTTTTGCAAAGGCTTGTTTTCTTTACTGTGTGTGGAAAATAAATGTTTTTATAAAATTGTTCTGTTACAACAGGCACTCTGCAATAAATTGTAACAAAACAATTGTTCATGAGTAAAATCTTGCAAAACTAAGGCTTCTCTGGTTATTTGTTTATTTATTGGTGTTTTAGGTCACATATTTCTGCACAATGGCTAATCATGATGACAGTTTTACGGGTGGAGGAAGCCGGTGTACTGAAGGGAAACGACGAGCAACTGTCAGCTTCCCAACATACTAACTCCACACAAGCAGGGTTAGCATTGGTTGAAGACAAGTGCACCATTCACATGCAGAACGCCTTTGTACACGTCACTGTGCCCGCACGTGGACAATGGGGGAGGGGGGGGGGGGGGAGTGTCTTGCCCAAGGACACAACGTGGTTGCTACAGTTGGGATTCAAACTGAGGACCTCTCGGCTTGAAGCCTGCACTTCTACCTGCTAAACAACCGCATACCCACCCCCCACCCTTTGCTGGTTATCCCTCTGCCCCTTGCTGGTTATACAGTATCTTTTTCAAAAAAATATGTTTAAATCATCTTTGAAAAATAATTTAGCTCTCAACCAGTTAACAAGAGGAATGAGATCATCAATTAGCGGAATTTTCTCACAGGAAAATTAACCCTCAAAGGCCTTGAGACTTTTTATACATTTTTGCTTCATTTTGACAGTGTACATCCTGCATATCAGCTACTAAGATTTGCCAACAAGCAACAGCCGAGGTTTTTGGAATATAACTTGCACATTCATTAAGAGACTGTGCATGTTGGGGCACCTGTTCTGTTGCAAGAAAAAGTCATCAAAGTCTTGGGCCTTTCAGGGTTCAAGCATAACAAAAGAAAAACAATTATAAATATTAAAAGGAACAAAATCTTTCACAACTTATTTCTAATATATACAACCCAACAATCTCGAGAGTCATGGTCAAAGAGTATCACATCTGCGTACATGCCACTTCCCTTTCAACTTGACTGGCAAAGACCAATGAAGATACTTGATAACAAATACTGCGGCATCATTATGCTGCTACAAAATATAAATTCAATCATTTTTCAAGGCAAAAAATACCTCCCACATTTCAAATGCATCTCAACTTACTACAAGAGCAAAACAAATGGGATCTGTTGGTCATTTTGATTTTCAATTCTCTGCACAGAAAAAACCCAAGATGGCTGCTATGTGGCCAAATTGAAAATTCCAGAATACTGATCATCAACACAAACATTCCTATGGTCAACAGTTGTGCACAAGAAAAAAAAATGGGATCAATTCAACATTTCATTTTTCAAGTTATTGTGCGGCAAAGCAAATTTATTTATAGGGGTGAAAATACACTTTCGACAGACAGGGCTACCTCGTGTCGGACAGTTTTACGGTGGAGGAACCTGGAGTATCCAAAGGGAACCAGTGAGCAACTGTCAGACTCCTCAACATACTAACGCCACACAAGTAGGGTTAACACTGGTTGAAGACAAGTGCACCATCGACATGCAGTATGCCTTTGTACACAACTCCATTGTGCCCCTCCTTCCCCCCCCCCCCCCACATGGGTAATCAGAATTAAGTGCCTTGCCCAAGGACACACTGCAGTTACCCCTGTGAACCACAGAGTCATCATGCTCCCATGTGGCAAAGCAAAATCATAAGAAAAAACTATGAGAAGGCTATGAATATACCAGAATACTGATTATAGTCAACAGTAATGCACAAGGAAAAATGGGATCCATTGGTCATTTGTTTGTAATGTTACTACCCGGGCATGCAAAACCCACAAAAAAATAAAAGAAGGCTTCCTGGAGTAAACAGTAATACACCACAAAAAATGGAACCATTGATATTTGTTTTTCAAGATTTTGCTTGGATAAGCAAAAATCACAAAAAAACTCAAGAAGGCTGCCATGGTTGCCATTTTGGATGTACCAGAATGCTGGTTACTGAAAGGAATCTTCTTCCAATCAGGTCTGATCCCTCATAAAAAAATTCAAGGTACTGAACAAATAGTTTTTAAGTTATTGCTTGAACAAGTAAAAGTTAACCCTTTACCCAACATAACAGCCAAAACTGGCCAGCGCTATTCTAAATAATCGCTAATTAATTTTCATTATTTTTTTCATTTTTTGTCTCAAAAACATAGGTTATGACCCCTCGGAAGAAGCTCGTCGAGGTCGTTCCAATGTGAGGTCATAATCTATATTTTTGAGACAAAAAGTGAAAAAAATTAGTTATTCAAGATTTTTTTTTGCAAGTGTCGTCTGCTTTTCATGTTAGGTAAAAGGTTAATGGACAGACAGACAAGACACAGCCAGACACAATACAGCCCACTTCTATCAGTGGCCATATAAAAATGAAAATAAAGGGCAGAAGAGAACAAGCTATACTTTAGTCTTTTTTAATACAGTGGGTTCAACATGATTGCATATTCTTAATAGAATTACATTATTTATTGCATATAATTATCAATCTATTTACATCGTTAGTAGAAATTTCATCTGACAATTGCATTTTGGTAAATTTCTGTTGAATAAATAATGTGAATCAACAAACAATTTATTTACACAACCAACAAAATTCCTTTGCTCAGTCTCGTTAGTCTGAGTTCTGGAAGTACAGTAGATCTAGCACAACTGGATACTGCTTAACCCTCTGCACACTAATGTCAAAATGGCAAAGTTTTTAGCAGCAAATATTTCCAATAATGCAGTTTGATATTGAACCAAATATACCTTGTTTGACAGAGCTCAGTGAGCTCTGTCAAACGAGATATAATTGGTTAAATTCATAGTTAAAACAAGAGAAAAACAGAGTGATTGGAGAAAATTCTGTTGCACTACCAGTGTGCTAGAGGTTAATAGAATACTCCTGTTAAATGAATTAAACATTTGTACACCAAACCATTTATCAAACAAATGGTGACTTATATAAATGTGACCTATTAACCCTTTACCCAACGAATCGCCCGCATCCGCCCGCGTAATATGCAAATTCAGCAGTTGAAAAAATATTATATTTCAAAAAATTTCAACAAAACCATATCTTGTGACCCCTCGTTGGAACGACCTCGTCGAGCTCGTTCCAACAAGGGGTCACATGATATGGTTTTGTTGAATTTTTTTTTTAAATTTGAAAAAATGATATTTAAAATAATAAATTTTGATATCGTCTGCATTGGGTAAAAGGTTAACTAGTAGATTGCTTGATTAATTTTAGCAACCTGAATTTAACCACACTGATTTGTTTTGCTGCAACTAACTGCAGAGAGCCTTTGGGCACTCTCCAATAAATTGTAACAAAACAAGGCTGTATTAAGAGGATATTCTAAACTCAAATTGAATTTGCAACACACCCATAGAATTGGATGCCTTTTATTTGTGGTCCCAGTACTTTCAGTAGGCCACCTGGGAAGTGAAGCAGTGCTTCTTTGCTGTGGAAAACAAGCTCTATTTTATTGGTAAAATAGGATCCAGTCACAAGAGCTTTGGGCAGATGTCTTCTAAAATGGGCAATATGGGTTTAAATGAATGACTGTACCTGACTTTATCTCCATGTTGAGGTCTGGATTAGCCATTGTGCAGAAATAAATGACCTTAAACACCAATAAATAATTCAATAAATATTTTTCAGTAAAACCCTAATATGAGTTTCTAGTACTTGCCCAGTTAATTGCATACAAATTATGGAATAAATCCTGGCTAACTAATTAAAAATATTTGAATAGTAAAATAATAGTCCATGAACAAGGGACTCCATGTCAATGTAATTGTTTAATAAAATCGCTCAACCGGTTCCAACGTTTCGGCCCCATGGCCTTCATCAGGGTGAAAATAACAAGAGATTTACATATCACACATTCACAATAATTAACTGTAGATAAATAATTGAGAGAGACGTTGGAATATACACTGATGACGCTGCGCTATACGTATGCGGCGAGCGTCACAGGGAAACATCCTACGGCATGCAATATACTGGAAGTCCAATAAAAGATGAATGAAATCATCCGTACCCCAATCCCCGCTAAAAGTTTAGACGACAGGGCGAGTATAATGAGGATAGTATACAAATTTATATGAGAGATAATAATAAGTGGTATCCATTTATACACATCGAAGGCGCTATTAAATAGAACGAGGCGCTATTAAATTTGTATACTATAAGGATAGTATACAAATTTATTATAAAGATAATGATCACTACAGTATTCGAAGTAATGAGCCAAGCCGCCCCCCCCCCCCCCCCCCCCCATATTTCCGCTGGCATATAGACCCCTTTATACAATACTACATTAATAAAACCTTAAAAATTACCGATGCCATTAACACCGACCCTTCCATCCAAATCCAACATCATCGACACCCATATATCTGCATACCTGTGTATGGTTAGATTACCTTTTTTCCTGGCGTGGCGACCATATGTATACTGTTGTTTCTCTCGATTTATCTTCTGGAGCCCTAGGTGCCTTTTATGTCCCGGTGATAACATATGGGTGTCGATGATGTTGGATTTGGATGGAAGGGTCGGTGTTAATGGCATCGGTAATTTTTAAGGTTTTATTTATGTAGTATTGTATAAAGGGGTCTATATGCCAGCGGAAATATGGGGGGGGGGGGGGGGGGGGGGCTTGGCTCATTACTTCGAATACTGTAGTGATCATTATCTTTATAATAAATTTGTATACTATCCTTATAGTATACAAATTTAATAGCGCCTCGTTCTATTTAATAGCGCCTTCGATGTGTATAAATGGATACCACTTATTATTATCTCTCATATAAATTTGTATACTATCCTCATTATACTCGCCCTGTCGTCTAAACTTTTAGCGGGGATTGGGGTACGGATGATTTCATTTATCTTTTATTGGACTTCCAGTGTATTGCATGCCGTAGGATGTTTCCCTGTGACGCTCAACGCATACGTATAGCGCAGCGTCATCAGTGTATATTCCAACGTCTCTCTCAATTATTTATCTACAGTTAATTATTGTGAATGTGTGATATGTAAATCTCTTGTTATTTTCACCCTGATGAAGGCCATGGGGCCGAAACGTTGGAACCGGTTGAGCGATTTTATTAAACAATTACATAAAAATATTTGGATAGGTGTTGAAAACATATACCGAAACTCTCATCCCCCTGATCACCTCCATCCTATTTTACCAATGGCTTTGGAAACGAAACTTCCAGTACAGAAGAATCCTCTTAATTGAATATCCATTTTGCCAGTGAAAATTATTCAATTAACAGGAGTATACAATTAACAGGGATACGGTCAGTTTCCTGTGTTCTGGAGGTAAACTGAGCATTTATTCTATTATATCTTATCTGACAGAGCTCATAGAGCTCTGTTAAACAAGATATAAGAGAATAAATGCCTGTATTGGATGTAGAGAGGCCAAAAAGGTTGATAATTAAGGGGAATTTGGTGCGTGTCAAAGTAATTTTTGCGACATATTAAAAATTTTTTTATAGAATTAACAGGAGTTTACTCTACAACCCATATGCAATTAACAGATCAAATTTGTACTGAAGGTATGGTAAATGGTTTTGTGTTTGAAAATTATATTCAATTAACAGGGATATACAATTAAGAAATATCCAATTAAGTGGGCTCCACAATATAAGCATTTTATCTTATCATTTGTTTTTGTAGGAGGTCCATCTTATAATGAGGTGATGTTTCTGCCAATCAATGAATTGATCCTGAGGTTGAAATGGCAAATAGATTGTAGATTTGGAAAGTTCAGCAAAAAGAATGCACTTTGTGACTGCTGATCCAAAAGCCATGAACAGATCATCTAAATTTTATGTAAATTCATTAGAAACATTTCCTGAGCCTGCTCTTTAATCTTGTAATAAAAATAAAATTTACCCTTTATCTAATGTAAAAGCCAAATCTAGTGGTGTTATACACAAAAAGCACAATTTACTCTTTTCAATTTTGCCCAGAAAGGATAGCTTATGACCCCCTCATTGGAATGAACTCACTGAGCTTGTTCCAGGAATCATAACCTGTTTTTTCAAGGCAATAAACAAAATTTTTTTAGTCACTGAAGAAATGAAAGTGTCAATGTACACTGTAGCTTGACTGTGTGTAGTGTTTGATGAAAAGGATAATGTTCAATGTTTATGAAAGGATTATGAAATACGACAAGAACTGTGATAATTGAGAATATGTCAATTTCTGTTTCCTGTATGCTATGGGTTAATGTGGCCCTCACAGTTAATGTATGTCAACCAAAGTTACCAAGTTACAGTAAAATCATTCCAAAACGAGTCATCCTACCAAGTTACAATGAAATCCCTTCATAAAAATGGTGAGTTTGTGACAGGTGGTAAAAATGAAACAAATTCCAAGTCCATCAATAGCAGTAACTCTGCCACTTTCTCCGAATAATGATGCTTGCATTGAACATGGGGCTAAACATCATTAAGATACACTTGCATACCAAATATGATGTCATTCCACCAAGTATTTCATAAACATGTTGGTCACATACTGGCCAACTGATACTGCCACATATAGAGCTGCTTATTGCAGTCAAAACAAGAAAACTGTTACTAAGGTAACACATGCCCCCCCACCCCACCCCACCTTGACCTTACGGACCTGGCTGTGGTGTGTGACACATCCACCCGGTGTCCTTTATAATTGAGCGAAGTTAGATGATTGTAGCCCAAATAGTTTTGGAGTTTTGCTTGAGACACGATTTGTGACCCTGAACATTAGAAGGTCAATTGGGACCTTCACCTTGCAGATGCGCAGAAACTATTATATGCGACACACCTTCTGACTGTCCTTAACATTTGTAAAAAGTTTAACAATTGTACTATGATTCGTTTCTGAGTTAAGGCGGAGACACGAATATTGACCTTGAAATGTGACCTTGACCTTGAAGGTACAAACCAGGCTGTGGTGTGTGACACATCCTCCCATGGTCCTTTATAATTGTGTGAAGTCTGATGACTGTGGCCCTAACAGTTTTTGAATTATTGGCTCGGACACACACACACGGATGGACGGACACATGCACACTTCAATCACTATATGCCACCCGACTTAAGTCAGGGGGCATAAAAAAATAGACTCTCAACTAACCATGTTAGGGTAGGGTTGACTGCTATATTTATTTACTTATTTTTAAGGTCACTTTCAGCATCTTAGGCTACATCATGACTGCATGTTAAGTTTTGGTCTGGGGTCCTATACCGGTAAAGCAGAAATTGTTTACTGCAGTAAACAAGCATTGCTCCTCATCCTGGAGGAAGGAGGGAGTAACTGTTTGCTGCCAGATTGATACACTCATCATTGTTCTCAGTTATCCCTTTACTCAACATAACGGCCAAACTATTCGCAAAAATCACCATTCAATTTTCATTAATTTTTACATTTCTTGTGTCAAAAACATAGCTTATGCCCTCTCATTGGAAAGAGCTCACTAAGCTCGTTCCAATGATGGGGCGTAAGCTATATTTTGATGCAAAAAATTAGTTATTCAAGAACTTTGTTTGCAAGTGTCGTCTGCCTTTCATGTCAGGAAATGGGTGAAATTATTTATTATTTATTGGTGTTTAAGGTCACATACTTATGCACAGTGGCTAGTCGTGACCGTGACAGTTTTACGGGTGGAGGAAGCCGGAGTACCCGGAGAGAACCACCGAGCATCGATGAGCAACTGTCAGCTCCTCAACATTCTACACGGCGTCATCGTGTCCCCATGTAGGCAACCGGGATAAAGTGCCTTGCCCAAGGACACAACGCGGGTCGTCCCGGGCGGGGATTGAACTCGGGAACTCGAGCATAGAAGTCCAACAGTCTACCACTGAGCCACTGCACTCCCAAAGGGTTAAAATAAGCCAATTAAAATACCTGTCTATAATTATATTCAGGCTTTTTCTTTTGTCGGTTTGCATCAGCCACAAAGATGTACATATATTTTGACTGCCATGCCTGTGTTGGAGGGGTCGCTAAAGACAATAATACATGACATAGAGTTTATTTTTCCTAAATCGAAGTGCTGTTCATTATTTTCGTGACAGTTCCATTTTGTTTTCTCAGATATTTTCGAACTGGCAGATTATTTTAACGACTCAGGAGAGATGATTATTACAGTGGAGCACACATAAATTGATATCTCGGAATAGAATAACCCTATTAATAGAATATAACTTCCAAACACAAAATCATTTACCATAACTTCAGTACAAATTTGGCTGGTTAATTGCATGTGGATTATACAGTGAACTCCTGTTAATTGAATGAAACATTGTGTAATATGATGAGAAATTACTCTGGTATTCACCAAATTCCTCATGTTTATAGACCATTTGGCCATTTAATCTACTATATCTTGTTTAGAAGACCTAAAGGAGCTTGGTTAACTCTGAACCCACTGAGTATTTTCAAGATATTTTTTCATCAAATCTAGTCATGGCTGCTGTAAAGCAGCCATGACTAGAGTTGATGAAAAATTAATCTAAATGTAACAAGAAATCATAGGTGAAAAACCCATTCAATTTACTGGGGAAAATATGTTTAAATATGCCCAAATTATACTTATATCAGTGACAAGAGAAACCCTGTGCAGGGCAGGAATATCTGCCAGCAGCATGTAAAGAGTTAAACAAGATTGTAATAGAATAAACGCTCTGTTTATTTCTACTCATACAGGAAAGTGATCAAATCCCTGGTGATTGAATACCCGTTTTAACTGGTAGAGTGCTACATTATTTTTGGTCATAAAAATTTGTTCACATGTGTTTGCTTTGTTACACTTTGTGGGAGAGTGCCAACAGGCACTCTCCCATAAATTGTAACAAGGCAAATCCATACAGATGAAATAAACTCATTTCAAAGATAATATGAAGCACTTCCACGGAATATGAAGCCTTTAATATGCAGTAATTGCACTTGAGAATAAAGCCCAAAAATGGGCTTCCAGCACTCAACCAGTTAACCCTTTAACCAATGCACACAATATCAAAATTTGTTATTTAAATTATTTTTTTCTCTCACATTTTTCCAACATTTTCCACAAAACCATAACATGTGACCCCTCACTGGAACGAGTTTGACAAGCCTGTTCCAGTGAGGGGTCACATGAGATGCTTTTTTGGAAATTTTTTGGAAACATTTATTTTTTACAAAGGCTCAATTTATAAGTTATGTGGGTGGATTCATTAGGGAATGGGTTCATTGAATAATGTCAACTGCCAAAGTGCTTATCCAATTAACAGAATTACACTGTTTTGTAATAAATTTGTGTTTAAGGCCACTTTCAGCATCTACATCAAGTCCATAAGACAAGTATAATGTCAAGTTTAGTCAATCCTTTATTTCTTTTATGAACTCTTTAAGGAATGCTCACCCCAGCATTGGTTAAAGGGTGCTATTTGACTAGTAAATCATAACATGTTTACTACAGTAAACATGAGTTATTGCTGAAGCCAATTTATACCCCCACTGCAGTGCTGGACAGATAAAGCATAAATTAATTAAAAAAAAAAGTAAGCACTGTAAGTCTGTTGAAAAATTGCAGGCAACTTTTTTATACCATGTGCAGTAACGGCTTGTCACAAGGATCCCTCATACCACATTTCATTGAAATCTATCCACTCTCTGCTGAGATATCACTGCCAATGGAAAAAAAATCATGAAAAATTCACAAAGTGACGACCATAACTGCTAAGGTATCACTGTGGATGGATAGACAGATGCATGGACGCATGTAATCCAGTATACCTCCCATTCTCTTTGAGGGTGGGGGTATAACAAGAATTTCTCCACATCCTACCATTTCCATGGGATAGGAGAAAAAATAATCATCTTGTGGCAATGTCCAGCCAAAATATGGCCAATACTCACAGTATGCAATATGCGATAGTGGTGAGTGTAATACATGGCAACTATTATAACAGGTCATAATTGGCTATTGCTGTGATGAAAAAGTTTATGTTTAAAAATATACTGCAGCATAGAAACTAAGTGTGGTTATCACTTCTTGTTTTAATTTTTTTTTTTTTATGTTGATAATCAAATTCAAGTCAAATACAATGTTCCAACAAAAATCAGCTTATTTGATGGATTATTGGGGGTTTAACAACACTTTCAACAGCCAGGAACATATAGACATTGTAAGTTAACTCTGCCAACATGAATGGTACATGGAGATTTAATATCTGGATGTCGGTTTTTAACTGGTAGAGTGCTGGAAGCCCATATTTGGGCTTTACTCTGAAGTGTCGGTACCAGCACTTAAAGGCTTCATATTTTGTGGATGTTGTTCATATCACCTTTGAAGTGGAATTATTTAGTCTGTTAGGATTTGCCTTGTTACAATTTATGGGAGAGTGCCTACTGGCACTCTCCCATAAATTGTAACAAGGCAAACATATGTGAACAAATTCTGATGACCAAAAATAATTCAGCACTCTACCAGTTAAACACTGAGCCACAGGTGAGGTGTTTAAATGAGACATCTACGTATTAAACCATATACCATACATGTTGGCAGAGATAATGTTTTTGTCCCGTTTGAAACACAATAGAAACATAGCTTAAACAAATTTGTGGATACGTTTCTCATGCTCTGCAATCAGCTGGACCCAATTCATGAATACTGGAGTAACTATAATTTTAATCTCAAAATAACTCTTGAAAAAATCGATAATACACTGTCAAATCTGGCCTGTCATTGGGTGAAAACTAGAGAACATCATTGGGTCGTTATTGGAAAAACATAAACACATCGTGGGCTATTTTGTTAACAGATTTGATCTTATTTTATTTTTCTCAAGTTGCTTGATTTAATTATTCGACTATTTAATTTATTACAGCAAAATATGATCTAATTGTCAGAAATCTGATGATATTTGTGACTATTTTCAGGTTTTTTGGTTCAATTTTTATATCGAGACGAGCGAAAGCAAAAAGCATTCATTTAAACCAAATACCCCCGATGTTTTGCATGCCCTTATACCCTGGATGTTATATACACTCTCATATACCTTGGATGTTGGGTGCACCCTTTGCCATGGCTATTTGTCCTAGGCATTCTGACCAATTAGAAGACAGAATTTATCGGGATATAGGGACAATACGGTTTAACACTCCTTTCAGCTTCAGGATCATATTGTCTTGGAAACCGTTATTAAACATATAGAAAATATTATAAAGTAACTGTAAACTAAGTAATTGAAAAACAAAATGAATATGTACATGGATATAAAATTGCTGCCCTGCTTTACATTTAATACAATGTCATGTGTAAAGATTCTATTCAATAATGTGTAATGTTTGGGCCCCATCTTCAGTTTCTCAGGCCATTTTATGTAAAATTGCATGTGGGCAGGTGGTTTCAAAAGTTCATATTCTTGGTTTGTTTTATATTTTAGGCCCCATCATCTACAGAATTGCAAAGGTGGTGGTGTATTTTGTCGCTTGAGTGCAAGAAGGCTTTGCAATGCTAAAGCACTGCAAGCCTTATTGCACTCAATGGACAAATTTATCAATTTTATTAACTTGGGTAAAATATCAGACATAAACCAATTAATTTTATTTTTTTTTACATTGGTTAGAAAAAGAGGGCATGCGACAGCCAAAATGACCATGCGGGAGGGCCTGAGAAACAGATTTTTAACTTTCTTAGGCCTTGTCTAAGAAAATTAATCTGGAAAAATTATACAAAAGAAAACATTGAAAAGTAACGAAATATTTATATGCCAACAACCTGATCATCAACCACTTATATAATGATGTCAAAACATAATAATTTATGATTTAAGATTTAAATTTTTTCCCATAATGAAAATTGAAATTTAACCAATTCAGTCTTGTTGGAGTTCATTGAGTCAAACATGACTGAATATGGTTAAATTCCTACTTATTTATTTATTTATTTATTTATTTATTTGTGTTTAAGATCTCTTTCAGCATCTTTGCCTATATTGTTACCACGACAGAAGTATGAAGTCAAGTTTAGGCCCCACAAAGTAGATCTTCTGTTTGTCAGGCCATTTTTTGTAAAACTGAATGTGGCCGGGTGGTTTTTTATTTTATTTTTGTAATTATTTCTTTGCCATCAAAAGTTCATGTTCTTGGTTTGTTTTATGTTTTACACCTCATAATCTACAGAATAGCATAGGTGGTGTGTTTCGTCCCTTGACAAAGTTATCAATTTTATTAACTTGGGGAAAATATCAGACATAAACCATTTAATTTTAATTTTTTTTAAGTTTGCATTGGTTAGAAAAAGAAAGCATGCAACAGCCAAAATGACCATGCGGGAGGGCCTGAGAAACAGATTTTTAACTTTCTTAGGCCTTGTCTACTGTTTATACCTATGCTGCCATTTTCAGAGAAATAGCACCCCAGGCACTGGTTCCGGGTCCTATTTTACCAGTAAAACAGAACTTGTTTACTGCAGTCAACAAATGCCGCTCCACTTCCCAGGATTCCCACAGGGGTACTGCTAGTCTAAGACACGAGTTTCAAATCAATATCTTAAGAAATGTATAAGTCATTCACTCTACAAGACTTTTCCATACTATTACTGAAGTATAATCCAAGGGCAATAACCAACACATGAATTGAGCTACAGAAAATTGATGTAATGTAATGATGTTATCCTATTTTATCAGTAATGCAGAACTGATTTGGTAACAAAGCTGCTTCACTTCCCGGTATACCACAGGGGAACTTCCAAGTTGCATTATGGGAAAAATTTGCAAGTTCAATATTCTGACCTTAGTATGCAGAGTGTTACAAAAAAAAAATCTGAACCTTCAGGCCCCATAAAGCTGATGTGTTTCAGGCCACTTTTTGTAAAATTGCAAGTGGGCAGGAGGGCATTCTTTTATTTTATTCTTTATTTTTGTAATTTTTTTTTCTCCATCAAAAGTTCATGTTCTTGTTTTTTTTTTATGCTTTGAACCTCATAATCTACAGAATAGCATGGGTGGTGGTGTATTTCATCCCTTGAGTGCAAGAAGGCTTTGTAATGCTAAAGCATTGCAAAGCCTTGTTGCACTTAAGTGACAAATTTATCAATTTTATTAACTTAAGGGTAAAATATCAGACATAAACCATTTAATTTTTCTTTTTCAAGTTTACATTGGTTATAAAAAGAGAGCATGTGGCAGCCAAAAGGCCACAGATTTTTAATTATTTTAGGCCTTGTGTTATCATTCATGTCAATTCAATTGCATCAATCAGGATAGTCATTCATTATTTGGGGGGATTGATTAATACGTAGGGTGCACAATTCTTTTTCAAAGGTAATTTGTTTGCACAAGTATATTTTTTCAGCTACCAGCAATGGGAGCCTTAATTCAGCAAGATTTTGTATATACATAATTCAGCACCATATACTGAACAGTACCTGTTCACACTCTCCAATAAATTGTAACATGATTTTTTGTAAATATTTTTCTACTCCCCAGAAAACAAGCTAATGCACAGTGTAAAGCTTCTAAAGTGGCTTTCAGCACTTTTCAACAGAGCAACAAATGTGGAGTCTAGTATAAACAAATTAACAGCTTTAGCGTTGCACATTGTAAATATTGATTGGTCTTCCTTACAAATTCAATGAGCAGCCATTTACATTTTTACGAGATTAGGATGTATCATGATCCTGATCCAGAATAACTGGCTTTGGGGTTCCAAGAGTTAGAATCCATGAATATAAAGTACCCCATGCCTGCAATTTTTTTCTCGGTTCTATTTTTTATTACTACTATATTTAGTGGTTTATGGTGTTACACAAGATCAGTTTTGATAGCTTTCATATTCCAGGGGTGGAGTTGGTTGGCATTTAGTTACTGTTTTACAGTTGGGAATGGTATTCTGACCAAGGTTATAATACTGGGTTCTTTGAAATGCCATTTCCTACATTTTTCTGAAATCTGATTTTCCCACTCTAAAATCACATAAATTTCAGTTTAACCCACAAAAATGACGCTTCAAATTTTATTATTTATTCAACATTATCCTCTAAAATGTAGCTTGTGATACCTCATTGGAATGAGCTTTTCATACTCATTACAGTGAATGGTCATAAGCTATTTTTTGGAGGCAAAAAATTTAATCTTCAGTGATTCATAACATTTTTGTATGGGTCATTGGCTGGTAGTGTTTTTGGTTTTTTTTAATGGGCACTTTCGACAGCCAGGGTCACCTCGTGTCGGAAACTGGTAGTGTGAGGTAAATGGTTTCTGCATACTTCAGAATGGTGTGAAGGCTCCTATTACATTCTTACTGAACTAAAGATCAATGGGGAAGAATCTTTGCATCATGGGCAACACTGGAGGTATGGTGGAGTGGATAAGTCTGACTTTCTTTCAAACCAGATGTCCCTGAAACATTCGGGATGTTTTCACCCTCTATATGGCTGCATCAATTGTGGAGATGAAGCTGTCACAGTGTATTAACCTGTTGATTGGGGTCATTTTTTTATTGGGGTTCAACAACACTTTTGACAGCCAGAATCACCTCATGCCAGACAGTTTTACAGGTAGCGGAAGCCTGAGTACCCGGAGAGAACCACCAAGCAACTGTCAGACTCTTCTACATACTAACTCTGCACAAGCAAGTGCACCAACAATGTGCAGTACACCTTAGCACACAGCACCACCTTGCTCCCATGCTGGCAATCGGGATTAAGTACCTTGCTCAAGAACACAATGCAATTACCCCTTAACTGGTAGAGTGCTGAATTATTTTTGGTCATCAAATTTTGTTCACGTTTCTTTGCCTTGTTACAATTTATGGGAGAGTGCCCATAGGCACTCTCCCATAAATTGTAACATGGCAAATCCTTACAGACCAAATATTTTCTCTTCATAGATGCTATACAGCACACCCACTGAATATGAAGTCTTTAAACTGAGGTACCTGCACTTAGAATAAAGCCCAAATGTGGGCTTCCAGCACTCTACCAGTTAAGGGGATCAAACAGTGGGGCTTTTTTAGGTTGAATGCCATAACCACTGAGCCACCACGTTCCCGGTTGGAGTCATCAAATGTCTGTCAACTGTGTGGAGAGAGATGCATTTTAGTGTAGTATTCACAAAATTGATACTATGGACATTATCCCACTTAACCTATAGGATGGGACCAAGAGGAGGTGGTAACACCCTGCACACTGATTGTCGAAATGTTAAAATTTCAAGCTGCAAATTTTTACCATAATGCGCTTAGGAATTTGATCAATTCAATCTTGTTTGACAGAGCACATTGTGCTCTGTCAAACAAGATTGAATTGGTTAAATTCCTAGCTATATTATGGGAAACACTTGCTACCTGAAACATTGGTATTTTAACATCACTGTCCAAAGCATTAACCAACCCTTTATGTAGTATGACTAGAAGATGATACTTGCAAAAAACTTCTTGCATCACTGAAATATTTAATTTTTTGTCTCCAAAACAATAGCTCATGACTTCGTTGAAACAAGCTTGACTACACAATAATGATTCTCAAAGACAGTCCTGATTAAATCTGGCCAATTTATTGAGCTTTTGAATACAACATAATTCACAAAATTTTTCTTTACTACCGATTGAAAGTTTTCATAAAAAAATACTGAATAATATATAAAAAAGGCTAAAAACAAACAAGAGAAAAGACAGCATATCAGAAATATTAACTACTGTTACAATTCTATTTAATAACGAATAAAGTGTTGCGTTACTGTACAAACCTTTAACCCTCCACCAAAAATGTTATATACGAAAATATCATTAGTTTTTCTAAATCTAAAAAAAGTCCACCTTTCATCCAAATTATACCGTATCACCCATTTGCATGGGCTCTGTATGCTCGTTTCCAATCAAGATTCATAAGGTATGGTTTGAAAGAAAAAAAACAACACTCTTGCACAAGGTTCATAAGGTTTGGTTTCAAAGAGACAATAACATTCTTTTGCAAGGTTCACAAAAATGGTTTGCAAAAAAAAAAAAATGAAAAAACAACAACATTTGTACAACAGGTTTTGTTTTTTATGTAATTCTAAATGTATCACTTCCATCATAATCAATTATTATGCAATAAAATAATAGGTATTATCATTTAGAAAACGAAGGGTTAATCACTGAAAATCTGATTCCAACTGCTCCAAATTTTATTCTCTCATAAAAGGTGGTCAATTATGCAACCACAGGCAGTCACGTCTGTGAATCTGTGAAAAAAAACAAGGGTGTCATCTTTTCCAGCATCCTCAGAAACTTAAACTTATTTTTGTTCCTTTAACCCTTCAAACACTGGTGGTATCTTCCAAGCCAGTTAAATGGCAGAAATTGGAAGAGTCCATATCTATTATTTGAAGGTAGAGCAATTAATATTTTCAAAGTGCAGCCTTCAGGCTGCACGTTGAAAATATTAATTGTTCTACCACACACGTTCACTTAGTAGCAATCCTACTTAATGAAATCATGACATATCATGTTGCTGGACCAGAAAAACGGTCTCTTGTGTTGAAAGAGTTAACTGGTAAAGTGGTAAAGTATTTTTGATCATCAAAATTTGTCACATGTCTTTGCCTTGTTGCAATTTAATAGGCTCTCTCCTATAAATTGTAACAAGGCACTCCCATACAGACTAAATAATTTCACTTATTTATTTATCGGTGTTTAAGGTCACATATTTCTGAACAATTTCTTATCGTGACCGCAACAAGGAAATAAAGTAAAGTTTAGTCAATCGTTTACACCCAGGTTGCCCATTTTAATGGAGTTTCTCCCCAAGCATTGGTGACTGGGTCCTATTTTACCAGTAAACAGAGCTTGTTTATCACAGTAAATGAGTACTACTTCACTTCCCGGGGTGCCCACAGGGTAATAATTTCACTTTTGAGATAATATGAAGCATGCCCACAGGATATGAAGCCTTTATCTGCAGTACAAGCATTTCAGATTAAAGACCAAATATGGGCTTCCAGCACTCTACCAGTTAAATGAAAGTGTCAATGACACTGTAGCTCAACTTGTCAAGACAAAGACAAAGACATGTACATGTATAGTATGTGATACAGCAATGACAAACATCTAGGTAATGACCTGATAACAAAGGTACATATAAAGTATTGTAACGGTCTGTACATAAATACTGACCATTGTCTGTAACAAATGTATAGGTAAAGTATTGTAGAGGTGGGTGACAGTCAGATGCTAAACTAGAAAAGAAATCTTTGCGTCCCAGAATGGGCCTGACTGAACCCCAAAATATTTGTTCTCATAGCACAGTGATAACAAAGGCACCCCAAAACACACTCATTCCTGTCCCAAGATGAAAACAAAGGTACCCAAGAAGTTTTGTGAAGATCGGTTCAGAAATACAGCCTCTAGCCCGAGCCATATTGACATGTGCACTTACAGTGTATAAGTAGCACTGAATAAATCAAAGTTCATCTAATTTGCATAATTTCTGCACGAGAAAAAAACCTGTACTATATGTGATGTATTCCATGTTACTAAACATTCATACAAAAATTTATTCAAATCAGAACTTTCATACAGAAGTTCTGTACAAAAAACTGATTGCACTAATTTTGGTACAAAATGGCTGCTGGTGGCCATCTTGAATTTCGGACCACACCCAAAAACACTCGTTCTCATCCCACGGTGATAACAAAGGTACCCAATAAGTTTCGTAAATATCGGTTCATAAATACGGCCTCTAGCCTGAGCCGTATAGAAGTTGTGTACAAAAAACTGATTAGACCTAATTTCGGTACAAAATGGCCACTGGCAGCCATCTTGAATTTTGGACCGCACCCAGAAATACTCGTTCTCGTCCCAAGGTGATATCAAAGGTACCCAAGATGTATTGTGAAGATCGGTTCATAAATACAGCCTCTAGCCCGAGCCGTATTGACATGTGCACTTACAGTGTATAAGTAGCACTGAATAAATCAAAGTTCATCTAATTTGCATAATTTCTGCACGAGAAAAAAACCCGTATTATATGTGATGTATCCCATGGTACTAAACATTCACACAAAAAATTATTCAAATCAGCGCTTTCATATGGAAGTTCTGTGCAAAGATCTGATTGCACCAAATTTTGTACAAAATGGCTGCCATCGGCCATCTTGAATTTCGGACCACACCCAAAAACACTCGTTCTCGTCCCACGGTGATAACAAAGGTACCCAAGGAGTTTCGTAAAGATCGGTTCATAAATACGGCCTCTAGCCCGAGCCGTATTGGCATTTGCACTTACAGTGCTGAAAGTAACACCAAAAAACATCAAAATTAGTCTAATTTGCACAATCTACGCACGAGAAAAAAACCTGTATTATATGTGATGTATCCCATGGTACTAAACATTCATACGAAAAATTATTCAAATCAGAGCTTTCATATGGAAGTTCTGTACAAAAAAAAAATTTCTGCATCATCGGTACAAAATGGCTGCTGGCAGCCATCTTGAATTTTGGACTGCACCCCAAAACACTCGTTCTCATCCCACGGTCATAACAAAGGTACCCAAGAAGTTTCGTAAAGATTGGTTCATAAATACGGCCTCTAGCCCGAGCCATAGCAGCTTGGCACTTACAGCTCTGAAAGTAACACTAAATAAATCAAAGTCAGTCTAATTTGCATAATTTACGCACGAGAAAAAAACCCGTATTATATGTGATGTATCCCATGGTACTAAACATTTATACAAAACTTTATTCAAATCAGAACTTTCATACAGAAGTTCTGTACAAAAAACTGATTTTTGCATCATCGGTACAAAATGGCCTCTGGCAGCCATCTTGAATTTCGGACCACACCTAAAAACACTCGTTCCCATCCCAGGGTCATAACAAAGGTACACAAGAAGTTTCGTAAAGATCGGTTCATAAATACGACCTCTAGCCCAAGCCATAGCCAATTGTTGACGTACGGACAGACGGACGGACGGACAGACGGACGACGGGCCATGACAATAGCTCAAATTTGACTTCGTCAAAGTTGAGCTAAAAACTCTTTACCCAACATGAATACCAGACGACACTCGCAAAAAAATTCTTTAATAACTAAAAAGTTTTCTTTTTTGGCCTCATGTTAAGTTCATTAAGGGATTGTAGTTATGATTCGGGGAAAGAAAAAAATAAATTTTTTAGTTATTTAAAAAAATTTTTCCAAGAGTCGTATGCTAGTTATGCCCCCGACTTGGTCGGAGGGGGTATCTAGTGGAGAGCTGCGTACGTTCGTACAATCGTGCATAATGTAAATGTGTCCGTCCAACATATTTGCTATTCTAGCACGGTCATTATTTGTCAGATTCAAGTAACTTTTGCCATGCTTGTCGGTCAACATGGGGGAACGGATCCTACAGCAGAATTAACATCTTCACATAAACATTTACAGAGTTATTTTCCCTTGTTTAACTTAGGGGATTATTATTGAAAAATGTGTCCGTCCAACATATTTGCTGCTTTAGCTCTGTCATCATGCGTTGAATTAAAATACTTCTTGCCATGCTTGTTTATATTAGTACAGATTGCTGCAGGCAGATGTCATGCTTTTGATGGCATAATGCTATCCATGGTATTGTAGGAGGGGGCATATGCCACGCTTCGCATTGCTCTTGTTATGTTAAGAAAAGAGTAAAAAAAAAAAAATAAAAAATGAACTGCATGGTGTTTGGTCACTTTATTTATTAACTGGTAGACAGCTGAAAGCTCATATTCAGGCTTTATTCTGAAGTTCAGCTTCTGCAACTCAAAGGCATCATTTTGTGTGGATGTGCTTTCAATTATCTTTGGAGTGAAATTATTTATTCTCCATTGATTTGCCATGTTGTAATTTATGGAAAAGTGTCTATAGGCACTCTTCCATAAATAATAACAAGACAAAGACAAGTGAACCGGGTTTGACAACTAAAAATAATTTAGTAAACAACACTAAAAGTCCATTCTGTTCAGGCCGAGTGATTGTAGAATTCTAAGAGTGAATATCCAATATATTTCTCAAGTGCAGTGCTGTATGTTGTATCGGGTTTCTCAGGGTCTGAGTACAATACCCGTATTGGGCCTAAAAAAATAAAAAATCTGTTTCTCAGGCCCTCCCGCATGGTCCTTTTGGCTGCCGCATGCTCTCTTTTTATAACCAATTTAAACTTAAAAACAATAAAAATTAAATGGCTTATGTCTGATATTTTACCCAAGTTGAAAAAATTGATGAATTTGTCTCTTGAGTACAGGAAGGCTTTGCAATGCTTTAGCATTTCAAAGCCTTCTTGCACTCAAGGGATGAAATACACCACCACCCATGCTATTCTGTAGATTATGAGGCCTAAAACATAAACCAAGAACATGAACTTTTGATGGCAAAGAAGTAATTACTGAAATAAAAAATAAAATAAAAAAACGCTCGCCCGCATGCAATTTTACAAATAATGGCCTGAGAAACAGAAGATCTACTTTGTGTGGCCTTATACGATAGCAAAGAACTGATAGTCTATGATACATTTCTAATTCTTCTGTAGAATGGTTTATGTTTTGCATCTACCAGAATAAGTGTGTTGTCTACAGATTCTGTAGAGTCTCCTGTCGGGGTGTTTTGGTCGTCGTTCGAGACTATCAGCTTCAATCATTGTTTGTGTGCTGTAGTTAGAGCCTAAGCTGATGTCACTTATTGCAGCTTTCAGCCATAGGAGGCGTTTCCATAACAGTGAAGTCGAGATCTAATGATATACAAATAAAAGTTCACAACTCTGAAGAGTTTGAGAGGATCTCAACTTTCTGTGATCCTGTATCAATAACTTGGCTCGGGACAAGTAATCAATACAGAATTACAGAAAGTTGAGATCCTCTCAAACTCTTCAGAGTTGTGGAACTTTTAAAAATAATTTCGGACTCGAGCAGTTAACCTACATCCAATTTTCATCTGATTTCTTTACTATGTATACTTTATATATATATTTGCATCAGCAGATAGGCTTGTAGTAGCTGAGGACCACTAAGGAATTGTTTATTCCATATATCTCATAAAATACTTTCCCAAGACTTAGACATAAATACAACTGAACAGGTCTAGTCAGTGATAAAAATGTAAAATTTTGTGAATTTATTGGTGCCTTATGGAGTTATTTTCCTCAGCCTGCCTCTTTGATGCCAAACAATTTTTGCCAGTTTCTTAAATGGTCAAAAGTATAAAATATCTTTCTCGAGTGGAATAAACAAAATCCCGCATACAGAAAACACTAACATATATGTTGTTCATGGAATACTCATGTATAAACTCTCAACAAAAAGAATAAACATTTTCCAAGTAAAAGTAACATATATTTTTCTAATACAACACCACAAATAAATTTACCCTTATGTAATACAATAAACTCTGATTTTATATAGCATTTTGATAACAAAAATTATTTGATTTCAAAATTTTAGAATCAATCTAACTCTGTCCATGTAAAAAAAAAACTTAACAAAAAATGTTCCTAAACAATGGATTTTTCAGCAACCTATGTCATGAAACTTTCAAGAACAATGCATTCCCACATTACAAAAACATCTGTATTGAAATACATCAACAGCAGTCATGGCATTTCATTTCTGGCAGCAAACATAATTCAATTTCAGTCTGCACTGGCAATAAGAATAAATGATAAAGATATGATGAAATTTTTAGCAGTAATATCACAGGTACAATATAATTGCCCACTAAAACAGTCCCATGAGGCTTTAATTTACTAACAGCAAGAGTGTGGCAATTACAATGGAGCTTTGTTAATTGAATAGTCACTTTGCAAGTGAAATATATTCAGATAACAGGAGTATTCAATTAGCAGACATTTTTCTGTATTCTAATCATAAGGCCTAAAAAAGTTTAACATCTGTTTCTCAGGCCCTCCCACATGGTCCTTTTGGTTGCCGCATTCTCTCTTTTTATAACCACTGCAAACTTAAAAAAATAAAACTTAACTTTTGATGGCAAAGAAATAATTACAAAAATAAACTAGAGGTTCAAGAGAGCCTAAAATGCTCACCTGGACCAAGTTGTCCTAAACTGTAAGGGTTATGGGTATGGAGAAAATGTAATCTCAATGAACCATATGACAGATTTGCCAGCAATTTTTTGTCCAATTGTTTCAACTGCTCAGAAGAAAGCTTCATACCAAAAACAAAATCTCCAGTCCGTGCAGTTTGGGAAATATTGGACATTTAATTTTTTTTTAATTTTTAGTGCCAGGTGTTCCCACAGGAAACCGTGTAAAATTTTGGGGGCATGAATGAAGTACTTTGGGTCAACTAATGCCACATATAAAATTTGGTTCAAATCGCTCCATTGGTTCTCGAAATAGAAATTTCCAGGGGAGCTCAAAAGTGAGCCCATCCCCTGGAGAGCCCAAATATGGACCTATCAACTTTCTTTGAACAACTTTTAATCTTGAACACCAAAGGAAGTTTTATACCAAATATCAAAGCATTCCCACTTGTGGTTCATGAGAAGATGATTTTTTAATGAATTTCACGATATTTGGGCATAAGCCCAAGCCCCAAAAGGGCAGAGGCCCCATTTGAACAAAACTAAAACAGAACACCCCCAAGATGATGTGGCTCATATATGTTTCAATTTGGGCCATTGGTTTGTGAGGAGAAGATATTTTTAAAAAGGTGAACATGTAATCTTTTTCCCATTGACTTCAGTGTTAAAAAATGCCGAGTCATATTTTCATAACACCAAAAACAGACCATATGATAGATTCGCCAGCAATTTTTTTTTGTCCAATTGTTTCAACTGCTCAGAAGAAAGCTTCATACCAAATACAAAATCTCTAGTCCGTGCAGTTTGGGAAATATTGGACTTTTCATTTTTGTTCTATTTTTAGCTCCAGGGGTTCCCATGGGGAACCGCAAAAAAATTTGGGGGCATGAATGAAGTACTTAGGGTCAACTAATGCCCCATATAAAATTTGGTTCAAATTGCTTCATTGGTTCGTGAAATAGAAATTTTCAGGGGAGCTCAAAAGTGAGCCCATCCCCTGGAGAGCCCAAATATAGACCTATCAACTTTATTTGAAGAACTTTTAATCTTGAACACCAGAGGTAGTTTCATACCAAATATCAAAGCATTTCCACTTGTGGTTCATGAGAAGAAGATTTTTAAAGAATTTCATCATATTGGGGCATAAAGACCACACCCAAAAAGTGCGGAGACCCCATTTGAACAAAACTAAAACAGAATACTCCCAAGATGATGTGGCCCATATATGTTTCAATTTGGGCCATTGGTTTGTGAGGAGAAGATTGTTTTGTAAAAGCTAATGTACGACGGACGATGGACAACGGACGCCAAGTGATGGCAACAGCTCACACTGACTTTCAGTCAGGTGAGCTAAAAAGAAAATAAAAAAATACCTGCCCACATACAATTTTACAAAAAATAGCCTGAGAAACAGAATATCTACTTTGTGGGGCCTAAACTGGGTATTTATTCTATAATATCCTGTTTGATAAATGTTATGGAGCTCTGTCAAGCAAGATATAACAGAACTAGAGAAACAGAATTTACTGCAACCTGTAAATTCGAGTCTGGGTGAACATGGTAAAAGCATTAGAACTAAATAATATAGAAAAAGAATTTCTGGAGACTTTTTTTCACCAGTGAAATATCTTTAAAGAATTCAGAAATAGATTTTCATAAATAGCATTTAAAGACTTTTGTACAGGATTCAGATACAATTTTTCAAGAAACTGGAAATAACTTATGTGCATAGCATTAAATGTGTTCTATAAAGGAATCAGCAATGGATATTTTTGACTATTATTCATGTAAAAATGCATGCATTAACTTCGGGAATGCATTAACGGTTAAAAAGTGTGATTTCCAGTAATTCTGAAAAAATGCACTCATTGACCACTGGGTGACCTCAGTGATCTTGACCCATATTTTGATCCCCCACTGAGATTTGACTCATTTGCTGTTGGTCCCAGGTCCATATGTCACACCACACTTGAGATATGAGCATGACCCACTTTCAAATTTTTTGGTCACGGCCACTTTTTTTTAACGTAAAAATGTATGTATGAATTTTAGGAATGCATCAGAGGGTCAAAAAATGTGATTTCCAGTAATTCTGAAAAATGCACTCATTGACCCCTTGGTGACCTCAGAGACCTTGCCCCATATTTTGAACCTCCATTGAGTTTCGACTCATTCACTGTTGGTTCCAAGTCCATGTCATACCATGCTTGAGATATGAGCACGACCAACTTTCAAAATGTTTCGTCATGCCCACATTTTTCGTGTAAAAATGCAATGTATGAACTTTGGGAATGCATTAGGGGGTCAAAACTGTGATTTCCAACAATTCTGAAAAATGCACTCAATGACCCCTGGGTGACCTTGACCCATATTTTGAAGTGTCGAGCAGAGACCAGCCAACCAGGCGACTGGGGCGAAAAAGACGCCTTGGATTGCATAACTTCACTCTGACTTCACTAAAAAGCAAAATCGTGTCGCCCTGTAATTTGTAAACTCCCAACTGACGTACCTTGAAATTAGGTGAATTTATGTAGAATTTACAAAAGTAATTTCCATCTGAAAAGAGTATTATTGCTAGGGTTAACTGTTATTGTGATTAATTTTCACAATAACTAAAAATAAAATCAGCATCTAAAAACAATGCCCGATTAATAATGTAATCGTGAACCATCTTGGCTGCACTGAAATTAGGTGACAAGTCGTCAAGTTAAGACAAGATTTTCTATTTAAGTTATCTTTAAAATAAGTATTTTTCACACTCAGAAGTTTTTTTCTGGGGAGCAGTTTTTCATAAAACAACACTTTTTTGTAAAAGCTGAAGTTTTAATTCCAATCTGGATTTTATTTTTGTGCAAGACGTTTTGAAAACCAAAACAGTATATTGACCTATTTTTTACTCACTCTGGACCAAGAAATGGACACCCTTGAATTGTTCAATTCAAGGCTGATCTGTTTCTTCTAAAAAGTAAATGCCCATTTGAATTTGAATTGTAAACTTTTCTTTTTATAAATAAATTAATACAGAGAGGCAGGTTTTTTTCTCGTAAACAATTCTTTGTACAAATAAATTTACACATGGAGATGTGTTATTGCCCAATTGTAGTGATTTATTTTTGTGAGAGATGAAAATTTTCCGGTAGATCATGCAAATGCAGAATCATCGCTCTACATTTTCTTCTCACTTCTCCCTGTTTCATCTGACTTCTCCCTAAAGTCAGTGAAAGGAGAAGAGTGACTTCTCCCTTAAATTACCCTCTAGGCTGGTCCCTGGTGGCGAGTGTTGACTCATTTGGCATTGGTCCCAGGTCCATAGGTCACACCAAACCTGAAATGACCCCCTTTCAAAACACCCCTATGGACACAGGAATCTGAGAAACATAGGTGGCTGAGAACTTGTGACCATCTTTCAGTATTCCAAAAATCAGCAAGATAGAACAATTCATTTTAGAGTTATTATGTGGACAAGGAAGTGCAGAGAAGACAGAAGAATAAGAAAAGAAGAAGAGGGAAGAAAAAAGAAAAAAAACAAAAACATACAAAAACAGTAGTCTGTGTGTTTCACAAAGATTAATAAATGCCCACAGCAGCTGTCAAGGTAATTCTCCAACAGATTATTACATTTTTATTCAATTAACAGGAGTTTACTCTTAGCATATGTGCAATAAACAAGTCAAATTTGTACTGAAGGTATCGAAAATGATTTGGTGTTTGGCAATTAACAGCATTATTCAATTAAGAGATATCCAACTAAGTGGGGTTCACTGTACTGGGAACACTCAATGCCTAAAATGAACTCCCAAATCCTTGTAATTTAATGCAGACACAATGACTAAGCATTAACCTGTTAACTAACTACCAGAAACATTTTAGAAGTATTTCAAACTTTGGTCAGTTGAAAAGATTAAAGTTTTAGGGTTAGGTCCCACAAAGTAGATCTTCTGTTTCTCAGGCCAATTTCGGTAAAATTGCATGTGGTCGGGCAGTTTTTTATTTTTGTAATTATTTCTTTGCCATAAAAAGTTCATAATCTTGATTTGTTTTCTGTTCTGGGCCTCATAATCTACAGAATAGCATAGGTGGTGGGGTATTCCATCTCTTGAGTGCAAGAAGGCTTTGCAATGCTAAAGCATTGCAAAACCCTGTTGCACTCAAGGGACAAATTTATCAATTTTAGTGACTAAAAAAATAAAATATCAGACATAAACCATTTAATTTTTATTTTTTTGAAGTTTGCAGAGAGCATGCAGCAGCCAAAATGCCCATGTGGGTGGGCCTGAGAAACATTTTTTACTTTTTTAGGCCTTATGAAATTTCATGTAAGTTGTCAAGTGAAAAGTGGACTCTTACTGAGTGAAAACTAACACAAGTAGAAAAAAAATCTGTTACTTTGACTGTGGGTTATAACATACATCACACACCAAGATATTGCTCTAGGTGGATTTGGCCTATGCCTTGGGTAAAGAATTGAAAAACACCAGGTGAAAAATAACGAGAAATTAGTTAATGTCTTCATCTGTCAACTGATAATATTAAAAGTCATTTGAACAGTATCACTTTGAAATGAAAACATTTCTAAAATTGTTGAGCAACATTTATATTTGATTCTGTCTTGAATTGATAATTAATTGCTTTGACTGGCTTGGTTCAGTGTTAAAAACCCTTCCTTGGGTTTTCTTATACAATCTTGGTGACTTGATAAAAGTTCCCACATTCTCAGGTTGTTTTTTCAGCTTGAGGCAGATCATATTTGGTCAAGTGAGTACTTGGAGCCCATATCCACAACTCGAGGGTTTCAAATATTCTGTGTATTTATTTATTTATTAAGGTTTAACAACACTTTAACAGCTAAGGTCACATCATGTTGATGACAGTTTTACGGGTGGAGGAAGCCGGAGTACCCAGAGAGAACCACCGAGCAACGATGAGCAGCTGTCAGCTACCCAACATCGTAACTCTGCACTGCAGCACAGGCAGGGCTACATTGGTTGAAGACATGTGCAGCATTGACATGTAGTGCGCCTTAGTACACAGCATCAAAATGCCCCCAATGGGACAATCTGGTTTAATTGCCATGCCCAAGGACACAACGCGGGAACGGATTCAATCGCTTAGATGGACACCCATCCAAGGATTAACCAGGATTGACGTTGCTTAACTTCAGTGATTTGATGAGAACCAGTTACCGCAATGCCACCATGCCTCCCCAATATATTCTGTGTTTGTGATTAATATAATCTTTGAAGTTAAATTATTAAATCAATGTGGATTTGCGGAGAGTGCCTTATGAGAAAACAAATATCAACAAATTCTGACAACCAAAAATAATGTGGCCGTTAGTAAATAGTATTGGGGTTTTAACTGGTTGAGTTCTGGAAGCCCATATTTGGGCTTTACTCTAAAGTGCAGTTACGGCAACTCATAGGCTTCAAGCTCTGGTGATGCCATTCATATTATCTTTGAATCTAAAGTAGTTAGTCAGTACAGATTTTCCTTGTTACAATTTATAGGGGAGTTCCTATAGACGCTCTCCCATAGACTGAAACAAGACAAAGACTTCAGAACAAATTTTGATGACTAAAAATAATTTAGCCCTCTACCAGTTAATGACACTTTCATAAGCCAGGATCACATCATGTCAACCATTTTACTGTTAGAGGAAGCTGGAGTACCCAGAGGGAATCACAGAGCAGTGCTGAGCAACTATCAGACTTTCCAAGTTACTAGCTCTGCACAAGCAGAGTTAACAGTGCTTGAAGATAAGTGTACCATTGACATGCAGTGCAACTTACTGCACAGCACCCACCGTGCTCTCAGGTGGACAATCAGGATTATGTGTCTTGCTCAAGGACACAATGCAGTTACCACTGGTCGGGATCAAACCAATGACTTCTTTTGGTTTAAAGTTCAACACTCTAACCATTAACCCTTTGATACTTTAATTATGCTGACGTACAAATGTCACTGGGAATTCAGTTTCTTCAACGATTTTCAAAATGTGACGTCAAATGGAGGACGGTGCAAATAACAAGATATTTTTCACATTAGTGATTATCTGGTTGAGAGCTAGATTATTTTTGGTGGTCTGAATTTGTTATTCAAAATTTGTTGTATTACAAATTATTGGAGTGTCCATAGGAACTCTCCAATAATTTATAATAAAACAAATTTATATAAACAAAATATTATTTGTATTTGACTGAATAAGAAATATAAGCAAGGAAAGTGTTGGCTTTTGCTCTGGTATCCTCATTTTTTGAAAGCCTTGATAGTGGCTTCTAGCACTCAACCAGTTAAGAAGTCTTGACAGCAGAATTACCTTGGTACTTTAAGCTGCGATAACAATTGGCTCAATGGTTGTCACTGCGCACTAATCTGGAGAAAATGGGAATTGAGGTTAAAACTTTAAAAAATCGAAAAATAATAACAAAACAAATGACCACAAAGTATCAATGCACTGTTTGATTCCGTTCGTCATTAAGACGTACAAAAGTATCAAAGGGTTAACCCTTTACCCAACGTAACGGCCAAAACCGGCCAGCGCTATTCTAAAAAATCGCCAGTTAATTTTCATTATTTTTTTCATTTTTTGTCTCAAAAACATAGGTTATGACCCCTCGCTGGAACGAGCTCGTCGAGGTCATTCCAATGAGGGGTCATAACCTATGTTTTTGAGACAAAAAATGAAAAAAATTAGTTATTCAAGAATTATTTTTGCAAGTGTCGTCTGCTTTTCATGTTAGGTAAAGGGTTAAGCTACTGCAGTCCCTTGAAAATTAGTAACAAATGCTTTGATTAACTGAATTTTAAATAAGTGATTTCTTCATTTGCTTTTGTTACATTTGTCACATCTAGGATTATAAGGTGACTGACAGTTGTTTAGAGATCAGGAAAGCTGGAGTATAAAGTGAAAACACAGAGAAGAGATCTGGAGATGCCAAACATTCCAACAAATGCTAACCAGGCACAAACAAGTCAGGGGAAAAATCACATTGGTTAGATGCATGCATGCTTCCAACAAGACCTCTTGAATTATCATACTGTGTCACTGCCCTTTAACTACTGGTATTATGTAAAAGGCCTTTCCCATCAAATAATACTGTCAACCCATCCCCACCCCTATCCCTGTGTATAAACAGATTATCATGATTATGTGCTTGTCCTGTGATTTGTATCAGATTCGAGGTGGTGTCCAGAATGGGATCTCAACCAGCCGGCTTTGCCAGCGAGTTGTGATCCCATTTTTGGACAACCCTGGAATCGGAACACATTATGTGATACGTACCATTTCTCATAGTTTTTAGGCCAAAATCTGTATGATTGTTTGATAAATTAAGGAAACAAGGTCAGTCACTCCCCTACATGGACGTTTGTTGAGTCATTTAAAAGCTCTGATTTTTTTATTTACAGGATGAGTACCTCTCACTAATAATAACTGCCACCAGTCATTTAAAGACAGTAAGAAGACAGATTTTAGACATCAAGTTTAAAAAAAACATTTTCTTTGTTAAATGGTACCATGCTAGATTAAATCTGATTGTTAGAACTGGTTCATACAGATTTGGTGTGTAACAATTTATTGGAGAGTGCCTATAGGCACTCTCCAATAAATTGTGACAAGGAAATCAATATCAACAAAAAATTTGTACTTGTACAAAACTATGAAGGACATCCACGGAATATGAAGCCTTTTGAGGCAATAGAACTACTGAGTAGAGCCTAGCTACAGACTTCTTGCACTCAACCAGTTAAGAAGCAGGGACATGCCTTCTTTACAGCTAAGACCACAATAGTTGTGACACACAATAGTGTTGGAAGGATTAACATGTGCCACTTCTGACAATTCGTAATGCTCTGCACTGCTACATTTCTTGACAGGAATTTTCTGGCCTTCACCTGCCACAAGGAAATAGCTATCTGTATTAGCTGCTTTAATGCAAAATCTGAAGCATTAACCTACAGAATCCTTGCATATGGCAAACTAAAGCAGAAGAACAGTAAGGCCTAAAAAGGTTAAAAATCTGTTTCTCAGGCCCTCTTGCATGGTCCTTTGGCTGCCACATGTTCTCTTTTTATAGCCAATGCAACTTAAAAAAATAAAATTAAATATTTAGGTTTATGTATGATATTTTACCGAAGTTTATAAAATTGGTGAATTTGTCCCTGTTAGTACAAGAAGGCTTTGCAATGCTTTAGCATTGCAAAGCCTTCTTGCACTCAAGGGACGAAATACACCACCACCCATGCTATTTTGTTGATAACGAGGCCTCAAGCATAAAACAAACCAAGAACATGGACTTTTGATGGCAAAGAAATAATTACAAAAATAAAAAATAAAATAAAAATGTGCACACTCACATGCAATTTTAGAAAAAAATGTCCTGAGAAACAGACCTACTTTGTGTGGCCTAAAGCTAAAATTATACATATTGTACTCATATTGCTTATAATATACATAATCGTTAGCAAATATTACAACCATACTGAATATGCAGGCTTAAAAGATATAAAAATGAGAAATACAATTGAGGTACTAAATGAAGCACTATGACTTAAGTATTCACGATGAAATGGGTTAAAAGGATAAACATCACTGGTGACAGAAAACAGAGAGAAATTTTTTATATATTTCATCTTTCTGATGCTGGTAAAGATGATATTGAAGATATTGTTGACTGCCTTTGTAATGGTGGTCTGGGTTTGACTTTCCGTGTTCTCATGTAGGACAGAAACTGTTCCGGTATCTCTTCCAAAACTTCTTTGGCCAGTCTTGCCTGCACTGTAGCAGGATCTTCACCACTGCGACCAAGAAATTCTTTTATTGGCACAAACTGTAAAAAATATTGAATGTTTTCATTACAGTGGTCAATAAAAGTATGATAAAATAATAATAGGGGAGATAACTCAATTTGGATTTTTTTTCAAGAATGCTTTTGTACTTTGGAAGTTCTTCCAAAGCCTACCCTTTGGTAAATCCCCAAATTTGGAAGTTTCCGAGTTGTTATCTCGAAGTTGATGAATAGCACATTGCTCTGGTATGACAGATTACAAAGAAACAATATTTTACTTCATAGTATAATTAATTTATTTACTAGTATTGAAAGTTATTATAATCATCTATGGCTTTATCATGACCATAATACAAGTATAAAATCAAGTTTCGCCACTAGTTTTGATTACTTTTGCCCGGGCCCGGGTTACTATTTTATCAGTTAACTGGTAGAGTGCTAGCTGCTAAATTATTTTAGGTTTTCAAATTTGTTCACAGGTCTTTGCCTTGTAACAATTTATGGGCGAGTGCCCAAAGGCACTCTCCCATAAATTATAACAAAGCAAATCACCACAAACTAACTAATTTTACTTCAAAGATAACATGAAGCATATCCACAAAGTATGAAGCCTTTAAGTTGGGTATCCACACTTTAGAATAAAACCCAAATATGGGCTTCCAGCACTCCACCCATGGATTAACCGATGTTCAGCAATCACATCTGACATCAGCCGATGTTAATCCATCGGTTGAACATCAGTAGAAGTGTCTGAACATTGGTTCATACCCATAGTTACATGAAACACCACAGGATCAAAATTGTTTGTATTTACGTTTGATTCTCGATCTCATACAAGTAGTAACAAGCTTAATAAGTTGTCACAATGATTGGTAGGAATCATGATTGGTCTAATCTCATTGATCTTCCCCTTGATAGCTGCTCTGCTCAAGACACATGTCATGTCAATTGCACATGTCATGTGATGACTTTATGAATTACAACATCAGCAAACAAGCAAACAAATTAACAGCACAGCATCTTTGATCATTGATAAAAGGCACCGCTGTGTTAACTGTTTCCCGCTGGTGTCACATTTTTATTTTAATACACACAGAGACATGCTCTTGAGGTCAACAAGAGGCCCTAAGGGGCCTGAGGGCGCTCACCTGACATGGTAGCCTAAATATCAACCCAGAGAATTGATTTCAACAAGTTGCATCTGCTCCTCCTAAGAAAAGCTAAAACCAAATAACCAAAGATTCTGACCAGTGGATCAAAAAAAAAGAAAAGATTTTTAAAGAATATTCCTCATATTGAACTAAGTTATCATTCAGGCTCCCCCCCCCCCCCCCCCCCCCCAAGGATGCTGTACACCAAATATCAAAACATTCCGACTGCTGGATCTGAAGAAGAAGATTTTTTAAAGAAAATTCTTCATTTTGAACTAAGTTACAATTCGAGCTCCCACAGTGAGTCCAAATATGGACCTAGGGACATGGCTTGAACAAAAGTGAATCTCACACCCTAAGGATGCTGCATACCAAATATCAAAACATTCTGAAGAAGATTTTTAAAGAAAATTCCTCATTTTGAACTAAGTTATAATTCGGGCTACCACAGTGAGCCCAAATATGAACCCAGGGACTTGGCTTGAACAAACTTGAATCTCATCCCCCTAAGCATGGTGCATACCCAATATCAAAAGATTCTGCCTGCTGGATCTTGAGAAGATTTTCAAAAACATTTGCCTGAAATGCACGAAGTTCAAATTTGGGCTCCTATACTGAGCCCAAATATAAACCCAGGGGGCCGATTTGAACAAACTTGAATCAGATCCACCCCACAATGTAGCATACCAAATATGAAAAGATTCTGCCTGCTGGATCTGCAGAAGAAGATTTTTGAAGAAATTTGCCTGAAATGCACTAAGTTCGAAATCGGGCTCCTATACTGAGCCCAAATATGTACCCAGGGGGCCGATTTGAACAAACTTGAATCAGATCCACCCTACAATGTTGCATACCAAATATCAAAAGATTCTGCCTGCTGGATCTGGAGAAGAAGATATTTTAAGAAATTTGCCTGAAATGCACTAAGTTCGAAATCGGGCTCCTATACTGAGCCCAAATATTAACCCAGGGAGCCGATTTGAACAAACTTGAATCAGATCCACCCCACAACGTTGCTTCCCAAATATGAAAAGATTCATCCGGAGAAGAAGATTTTTTAAGAAATTTGCTTGAAATGCACTAAGTTCAAATTCAAGCTTCTATAGTGAGCCCAAATATGAGTCTAGGGAGCCGATTTGAACAAATTTGAATCAGATCCACCCTACAATGTTGCATACCAAATATCAAAAGATTCTGCCTGCTGGATCTGGAGAAGAAGATTTTTCAAGAAATTTGCCTGAAATGCACTAAGTTCGAATTCAAGCTTCTATAGTGAGCCCAAATATGAATCTAGGGGCCGATTTGAACAAATTTTAATCAGATCCACCCCACAATGTTGCATACCAAATATCAAAAGATTCTGCCTGCTGGATCTGGAGAAGAAGATTTTTTAAGAAATTTGCCTGAAATGCACTAAGTTCGAATTCGGGCTTCTATAGTGAGCCCAAATATGAATCCAGGGGTCCGATTTGAACAAACTTGAATCTCACCCCCCTAAGCATGGTGCATACCCAATATCAAAAGATTCTGCCTGCTGGATCTTGAGAAGATTTTCAAAAACATTTGCCTGAAATGCACGAAGTTCAAATTTGGGCTCCTATACTGAGCCCAAATATAAACCCAGGGGGCCGATTTGAACAACCTTGAATCAGATCCACCCCACAATGTTGCATACCAAATATGAAATGATTCTGCCTGCTGGATCTGCAGAAGAAGATTTTTGAAGAAATTTGCCTGAAATGCACTAAGTTCGAATTCGAGCTTCTATAGTGAACCCAAATATGAATCTAGGGAGCCGATTTGAACAAATTTGAATCAGATCCACCCCACAATGTTGCATACCAAATATCAAAAGATTCTGCCTGCTGGATCTGGAGAAAAAGATTTTTTAAGAAATTTGCCTGAAATGCACTAAGTTCAAATTTGGGCTCCTATACTGAGCCCAAATATAAACCCAGGGGGGGGCCAATTTGAACAAACATGAATCAGATCCACCCCACAATGTTGCTTACCAAATATGAAAAGATTCTGCCTGCTGGAACCGGAGAAGAAGATTTTTTAAGAAATTTGCCTGAAATGCACTAAGTTCGAATTCAAGCTTCTATAGTGTGCCCAAATATGAGTTTAGGGAGCCGATTTGAACAAATTTGAATCAGATCCACCCTACAATGTTGCATACCAAATATGAAAAGATTCTGCCTGCTGGATCTGGAGAAGAAGATTTTTTAAGAAATTTGCCTGAAATGCACTAAGTTCGAATTCGGGCTTCTATAGTGAGCCCAAATATAAACCCAGGGGGCCGATTTGAACAAACTTGAATCAGATCCACCCCACAATGTTGCATATCAAATATGAAAAGATTCTGCCTGCTGGATCTGGAGAAGAAGATTTTTGAAGAAATTTGCCTGAAATGCACTAAGTTCGAATTCAAGCTTCTATAGTGAGCCCAAATATGAATCTAGGGGCCGATTTGAACAAATTTGAATCAGATCCACCCCACAATGTTGCATACCAAATATCAAAAGATTCTGCCTGCTGGATCTGGAGAAGAAGATTTTTTAAGAAATTTGCCAGAAATGCACTAAGTTCGAATTTGGGCTTCTATAGTGAGCCCAAATATGAATCCAGGGGTCTCGATTTGAACAAACTTGAATCAGATCCACCCCACAATGCTGCATACCAAATATCAAAAGATTCTGCCTGCTGGATCTGGAGAAGAAGATTTTTTAAGAAATTTGCCTGAAATGCACTAAGTTCGAATTCGAGCTTCTATAGTGAGCCCAAATATGAATCTAGGGAGCCGATTTGAACAAACTTGAATCGGAGCCACCCCAAAATGTTGCATATCAAATATCAAAAGATTCTGTCTGATGGATCTGGAGAAGAAGATTTTTGAAGAAATTTGCCTGAAATGCACTAAGTTCGAAATCAGGCTTCTATAGTGAGCCCAAATATGAATCTAGGGAGCCGATTTGAACAAATTTGAATCAGATCCACCTCACAATGTTGCTTACCAAATATCAAACGATTCTGCCTGCTGGATCTGGAGAAGAAGATTTTTTAAGAAATTTGCCTGAAATGCACTAAGTTCGAATTCGAGCTTCTATAGCGAGCCCAAATATGAATCTAGGGAGCCGATTTGAACAAATTTGAATCAGATCCACTCCACAATGCTGCATACCAAATATCAAAAGATTCTGCCTGCTGGATCTGGAGAAGAAGATTTTTTAAGAAATTTGCCTGAAATGCACTAAGTTCGAATTCGGGCTTTTATAGTGAGCCCAAATATGAATCCAGGGGGCCGATTTGAAAAACTTGAATCAGATCCACCCCCAATGTTGCATACCAAATATGAAAAGATTCTGCCTGCTGGATCTGGAGAAGAAGATTTTTGAAGAAATTTGCCTGAAATGCACTAAGTTCGAAATCGGGCTCCTATACTGAGCCCAAATATGAACCCAGGGGGCCCATTTGAACAAACTTGAATCAGATCCACCCTACAATGTTGCATATCAAATATCAAAAGATTCTGCCTGCTGGATCTGGAGAAGAAGATTTTCTAATGTTTTTCCCATTGCCTACAGTGTTAAAAAGTGCTGACTCTTCAAAGTCCTGAAAAAAGTACCATGTGATCAAACCGAAAGGGATTTTTTTAACCATTCTATTCTGCTGGATAAAAGTAAGCTTTATACAAAATAAGAATTCTCTGTGCCGTGTAGTTTTGGAGATATGGCTGTTTTAAGGTTTTTCCTATTTTTAGCTCCAGAGGTTCCCACGGGGCAATGAGAAAAAATTTTTTTGCATCAATCAACTACTTATGACCCATTATCATCTCATATCAAATTTGGTTCAAATCGACCTCACGGTTCAGTAAAAAGAAATTTTAGGCATGGCCAAAATTTTTGCCCCTCCCATAACGAAGGCAAATAATGCCTGACAAACTTCTCTTGAACAAACTTGATTCTAAACCTCAAAAGGACTCTGTATACCACATATCAAGTCTCTGCCACTGGTGGTTCATTAGAAGAAGATTTGCAAAAAATTTGGCCATTTTTTCCCCGACACCTCTGCTCAATATGAGCCGAAACCAAATTTGGATAAAAATCAAAATGCCCCTATATAACCTCTACTTACATCAAATTTAATTAAAATGTGGCCAGTGGTTTAGGAGAAAGAGGCTCAAACACCACCTTCACGCAGGACGGCGGATGACGGACAACAGACGATGGACGACAGACGACGGACGAAGAGTGATAAGAAAAGCTCACCCTGACTTTCAGTCAGGTGAGCTAACAAACCAATCAGCCTGACTGTACTCTAAAATTAACCTTATTCTATACATTCTTGAACATACTCCTTTGTTTGTGACTAGCTTTACATCAGCACTCACAATCTGCCCATTGTGCGCTCAGCTAATTGGCAAGTGGATGACGATTGCAAATCTTTTTTATCAGTTAATCACTGACTCCAACAGTTAAATAGAACTTACTTTACCACAGTAAACAAGCAATGATCTACTCTCCAGGGTTTCCATGGAGAAAATATGAAGTAAACTGTAACAATATTTATCTCAGTCATATAATACGGGATGCATCCATTTTGTAAAAAACATACTCACACATGCAGCAGTTACCCGAAATCCACAAACCAAGCATCATATCATAAGCCACTAGAGCATGGAGGTTTTTCGGTTAGGTTTCGGTTTTTGCTGCAAACCGAAAAACCGAACCGATAGGTACAAAAAAAAAACAGGTACAAAAAAAAACAGCTATACATTTTTTTTCCATACTTTGATATTAAACTTCGAAATTTATAACGACCCCCCTCGTAATCCCATTTTTAAAAAAATTTCATTGCCCAAACCTACCAACACTGAGATTTCGGGAGCCAAGACAGAAAAAAAAATTGGGGCCGAAAAAAAAGCCCCGAGAAGGGGCCTCTTGGGGCCGATCTCGGGGCCGGGGCCGATCGGCCCCGACTCAAGGCAAGCCCAGCTAACAAGGAAATGACAATTGCAAAACAAATTTCTTAAATACATAAACTTTTTCTTTCCTTCATATTAAAACACACAGAGTATCACCCCTCACTGAAACGAGCTTGGAAGCTCATTCCAAAAAGATCATAAGCTGTGTTTTTGAGGCAAAAAGAGAAAAAAATATTAACATTTGAATAACAATTTCTGTGAATAATACTAGGAGTTATGGCCATTATGTTAGGTGAAGGGTAAAAGATGATATGTTTTATGTGATAATCTGCTGAAAAGAGCTCAGTCCTTTCCAACAATGTATTACATGGGAGTTAAAAAGATAAAAATCTGTTTCTCAGGCCCTCCCGCATAGTCCTTTTGGCTGCTGCATGCTCTCTTTTTATAACCAATGCAAACTTAAAAAAAAATAAAAATTAAATGCTTTGTGTCTGATATTTTACCCAGGTTAATAAAATTGATAAATCTGCCCCTTGAGTGCAACAAGGCTTTGCGATGCTTTAGCATTGCAAATCCTTCTTGCATTCAAAGGACGTAATGTACCAAACCAAGAACCTGAACTTTTGCTGGCAAAGAAATAATTAAAAAGAAAAAAAATAAAATAAAAAACCACTTTCCCACACGCAATTTTGCAAATGAAAGTGTCAATGACACTGTAGCTCAACTTGTGTAAGACATGTACATGTATAGCATGTGACACAGCAATGACACACATCTAGGTAATGACCTGATAACAAAGGTACATGTAAAGTATTGTAACGGTCTGTACATAAATGCTGACCGTAGCCTGTAACAAATGTATAGGTAAAGTATTGTAAAGGTGGGTGACAGTTAGATGCTAAACTAGAAAAGAAATCTTTTGAGTCCCAGGGTGGGTCTGACTGAACCCAAAAATATTTGTTCTCATAGCACAGTGATAACAAAGGCACCCAAAACACTCGTTCCTGTCCCAAGGTGATAACAAAGGTACCCAAGAAGTTTCATGAAGATTGGTTCATAAATACAGCCCCTAGCCCGAGCCGTATTGACATGAGTACTTACTGTGTATAAGTAGCACTGAATAAATCAAAGTCTATCTAATTTGCATAATGTCTGCATGAGAAAAAAACCTGTATTATATGTGATGTATTCGATGTTACTAAACATTCATAAAAAAATTTATTCAAATCAGAACTTTCATACAGAAGTTCTGTACAAAAAGTTAAAAAATTTATAGTAATTTATATATTTTTTATACTTACCAATGACCCAGACATAGCTGGTGCTAACTCTTAAAATATAGGGCCAAACACAAATTTTGCCCCCCAATCCCCAAAATTTGCATCTAAAGCCAAAGAAAACATGTCCTGAATGGCCCTCCACACTTCACCTCTACTGCGCATGCGCAGTGTCAAGGACGTTCTGAAATTGGCGCCATTAATCATTCTAATAACCAGTGCCTGGTAAGCGCTATGTACTCAGCGGGGAGGTAAGAGTTCCCAACTCCTGGGAGGGCCATCCCCGTCTGGGTCATTGGTAAGTATAAAAAATATATAAATTACTATAAATTTTTTAACATTTTTATACTGTACCAATGACCCAGACATAGCTGAATAGTAAAAAGGCTGGAGGGCCAAGGACATAGAGCAAGATGGAATACGCTCAATTATATAAAATAGAGTCATCCCCTCTAGGGAAAAAGAAGTATTAGGCCTTACATGTATCTTTCTTATTTATGATAAATTAGAAAGATACAACACCTTCCAAAATTGAGCATCATACATCCATGTACTCTATTAATATCTAGTATAATCCTTATACTAATAATTTTTAAAGTAAGCCAATAAATAAAGTAAGTCTAGAGAATAGAGACTCTTTATACTCCTTAAAAGTGTCTGAGGATTGCATAATCATGTCCGTTGACACGTGCTATATTCAAAAGCTATACTTTAAAAACTAAGACTTGAATGAATTTTTAAAACATAAACTTCTCACTAAACAACCATCCCAATAACAGCTCAGAATTACTAACTCCAGAGGAGGTATCCCCTTGTTTTCATAGTAAAACAGGTGACCGAAGGGAACACCCTCCCCCCCCCCCCCCCACTTTTTCTTGCCCTGGGTCAAATAGCCCAGAGCGAAGAGGGCAGCAGAACGGAGTCACTGCCGAAACAGACAGCCTACCTAGCTATAGTAGCAACTGTTAAGTGAATGACATTCTGAGCAGTAAATAATAGACCTAACAATAGAGGCCTCCAGAAATGGACTCAATATTTCTGAGATAAAAATTCATGAATGTGGATGGCTGAGCGCAATGAGCAGCCTTCAAAAAACTATAATAGCGACACTATTAATGTAATCCCAAGATGTAGAAGAACTCTTACTTCATGAGCCGAAATCTCAAACACAACTGCTGAGTCAAAGATATACCATAAGCAGTATCGATAGTTAATTGAATCCATTAGCAATAGAATGGAGCGTAACGTCCTTCTAATAGGCATCAAAGACAGAAGAAGTTTACGCCCGTAGTAATAAACAGATATCTGTTTATAAATACATAAACTCTAACCGGACAGAGTAAAGGCCTATGCCCGTACGAAGACGGAAGGACCTTAATAACAATAGGTTCCGGATATTAGGAGCCTAACTCTTATGCAAAAATCCAACCTAAATAGTAAAGGAAGTAGTGATTCCGAAACTACGAAAGTGAAAATCATCCACCGATAGTGCATGAAACTCACTGACTCTTCAGTAAAAGAGAAGCCAACAGAATTACTGTCTAAAAGGTCAGAATTTGAAAACTACTGTTTCCAGAGGCTCAAATGATTACTTAGCTAAATAAGAACCGAAGTTAAATTCCATATAGGAATTTAATCTAATGATTCTAAGTCTATTTATCAAAAAGTTACTAAATGACTTAGATAAAGAGACATAATACTCAATTGTAAACTATCATAGAGTGCATAGGTATGAGGTAACATAAACCTATAACCTTAATAATAACAGGCTGCAGTAGATCTTGTCAAACAAGTATACTAAAAAGTTGCAATGAGTAGTATGGAGGGATCAACAATATGAACATAGTGATCCCTACACCAACGACGGAAGAGCCTCCACTTTAGCCGCATAGAATAGCGAAGAAGAGGATCTCCTATAGTAAGAAATCGCGTCCAAAGCTCGTCCAGTACAATGCTTACAATGCAATACGGACCACACAACGGAATACGTGAAGGTTGCGACCTTGCGGGTTGTGATAAAGATGACACGATTTTACCCAGCGAAAAAAAGATCCTCTCATTGAGGAAGAATTTGCGTTAAGTCCCACAGTAGACATCAGAGTAAATTTACCCACGGTCTCTGTGAAAACAGAGATGCTATCAACAGAAATGTATTGTGGTTGTTTATCTTAGCAATACTTGCTGAAACAACAGCGCCGGAGGATACGCATATCCTATCATTCCGTCCTATTAGATCAATAGAGCATTAACAACATTAGCTCAGAGATCTGGACAAGCAAACACATATGTCTGCAATTGATTAGCAAGCTGTGTCGTAAATAAATTATCATTGGGCGCTCCCATTGATAGCAAATGATTGAATACTTGTTTGTTGAGAGTCCATTCTGACGGCAACAAGCGACCCATAAGTGAACGGGAGTCCGGTAAAACAATCAGACGACCCAGAATATGATGGACCGAAACAGAACTTGGTGTACTATAACAAACAGAAGGATTCTTTCCATTAAATTGAATAACGGAAACGAATGAGTGCCTCCCAGGTTCCGGAAATATGCCACTACTGTCGAATTAACGGACAGGATTTGGACATGCGTTTCTGAATAATGTTCATCCAATGACATAAAGCAAGCCTAAAAAAACATTATTCCGCGGAAGATAAGTGCTAGCTTAGAGACTGCGGAACCCAAAGACCCTGGCACTTCGAATCCGTTGGGATCAATATTATATCCCAACCTGTTTGACAGGCAACCGTCATAATTATAAAACTCGGATCCGGCAACTGCAGTGGCACTCTCTGAGTCAACCACCGAATGTTTGCCCCAGTCTGAATCTCTTGCAACACTAGATAGACAAGAGAACGTGTAAATCGAGCAATTCATGGATTGCTGAAAAGTTGCCGTCGAAGAGAAGCTTCTCCGAGAACGAAGCGACTCTGAGAGAGTTCCTCACCTTACTATCCACGCGCGTGGATGTAGCTAGGGCTGCGTCAGTCTAACCAACTCCAATCAGCCACTGAAGGGCGGAGTTATACGTGAACAAACTACTGCCCTCAAAAGAAATCACATTGAGGATAATATCCCGTAATTCTTTTCTTGAAGACGTAATGATAACGCCTCAGTAAGGTGGATTACGTATGATAAAGCGTCTAAGTTAAGTCTACTAGACATCATTGTCGTTTCCAACATTGTGGTTGGAAAAGACACAGACGGCGAAAAAGAATATTTCCAGTCTTTAACCACGCCGTCTAGACACATATGAACTCTCGGTATGCCCTGTTCTGCCAAAATAAATTATTCGTATAAATGATAAAAAGGCAGAAATGAGCATTGCGGACAAGAAACTAAACTATCATGCTTGGTAGCAGGCTTATATGTATATATAGCATCGATAAATAATACACATGTTCTAATGACATTATTGGACTGTGTCGGTAAGTCAGGGACAATGTCCCTGAACCGATCCAAAATTCCGTGTCCAATGACGCTATAAGTCTCTTATCCAACATCGCAGCAATGTAGTCCGAAATAACAATCACTGGAAGATAATGCCGGAAGATATGAATGGCAGCTTCCAATGCTACGAAAGGGAAAACTCGAAATCTTTCGAATCCCTTTCGCCATCCTGTCGGACCCTATAAAGCGTTCGGTCGTCCGTACCTGATGCAACCGCGGACCGCACCGACCCAGCGCCGTCAGATAATTCCTGATTCGACTAAGAAACTGTCGACTGCTGGGATGCTGCGAAAAAACTGTGCTAACTCGGATAGCACGTCCGTCACTGAGGCCTGTGGAGAAGCGGTCCTACAATGCATTGCCGCTGGAAGCTCCGTGATCGTTACCCCCGTGCATACTACTAATATGCGAGCGAACGGGGTGTATAGGCCTCGTGTCCCTTGGCTACCGGATGGCGTGACCTATTCGCCGTGGAATCACTGAATGACGAAACTGATCGGATACTCGAGGTCACGTAGCCAATGTGCGGTCGTGTGCCCTGCTGTGAGGATGAGGAAGCATTATCGACAGTCTCTCGGACTGTCAATATAACGGAGCGTCCCGACCGACGGACATATGCTCCGAATGTAAAATATCTGAACCACAACATGCGGTCCCCTATGTTGTTGGACGAGAGAGGGACCTCTCTCGCTCACAGCCCGGACGGACCTGGACAAGCCAGGAACCGGAGTAACAGGCTTCCTCCGATCTGTCCTCAATCCGCCGTCACTGGGTGAGTACTAAAGTAATTATAGTGCTCGCATCACCCAAATCTCCTTCCTAGACCGCAACGGACGAACCCGGCAGCCGAACCATTCGATGAATGTACGCTACACCGGGTGAGCTAGCGAATGTCACTCCGTCGATCCTACAAGGGACCTCTTAGGCGATAGACATATTCTATGAGCACTTATTGCCGCTAGCTCTTCATTAACTATGACGACAGAGGCACACTTTTGAAAGACATCTCCGTAACTTTGCGAACAAGAAACCAGAAATGCTTGGTAATAGCAAGCATATAATAATAATATATATAGCGTCGTTCAATAATTCGAAAGTTTGTGTGACATTATTGGACTATGTCGGAACTGAGGGACGATGTCCCTGAACCGAACCAAAAATTTCTAAGTCCACCGACGCTATCAGTTTCTTATCCGGCATCGCAGCATTCTGATCCGACGAAAGAACCTGTAGAAGATCAAGTCCGATGACATACACAACAGCATATGTTGTTCCGAAAAGGAAAGCTCGAAATCCTCCGAATCCCTTTCGGTATCCCGTCGGACCGGATGAAATTTTCGGACGTCCGTACCCGCTTCCGCGGAGCGTCCCGACCCAGCATCGTCGGATAAAACATATGCGACAGATTCAGTTGATGCTGGGATGCTGCGATAAGCTGTTCTATTTAGGAAAGCACGTCCGTCCCCGAGGCCTGTGCAGTAGCGGTCTTACGATGCATTGCCGCCGGAAGCTCCGTGTACGTTGACTCCCGCACACTTTCCTATGCGAACGTCCGGAGTCTGCAGGCCTCGTGTCCCTGGCTACCGGATGGTGTGACCTGGTCGCCGATGATTCTCTGACTGGCGAAGCTGACTGGATATCCGAGGTTACGTAGCCAAGAGCGGTCGTGTGCGCTACCATGAGAATGAGGAAGCCTTATTGACAGTCTCTCCAGACTGACTATATGTCGGAGCGTCCCGAGCGACGGACGTATGCTCCGAATGCGAAACATCTTGTACCACAACATCTGGGGCCAGATGTTGTTGTACGAGAGAGGGGCCTCTCTCGCTCGCCGTCCGGATGGACCAGAACGAGCTATGAACCGGACTAAAAGGCTTCCTCCGTTCTCCCTCTAATCCGCCGTCACTGGGTGTGCATTGGTTGATTTATAGTGCTCGCATCACCCCAAAACTCCTTCTAGACCGCAACGGACGAACCCGGCTGCCGAACCATTCGATGAATGGACGCTACACCGGGCAAGCTAGCGGACGTCAAAGGCCGTCAAACTTACTAGGGTCCTCTAAGGTAATTGGCGTATTTACATGAGCACTTTTCCGCTAGCCCTTCATTAATTGTGACGACGGAGGCACACTGTTGGAAGACATCACAGATACATCACCCTAATCTTGATCGTCTGAAATAGAAATTGATAAAGTAGAGTGACCCTGTGGGGAAAGGACCGGAATGTCCAATTCCCCACTAACATACCGTGACATACGCTTCCCATGTTGTCATCGAAATCATACGATACAGAACAGGAGTTAATGCGAGTACACTGACCACATATAGAATGATTATAAAAGTCAGAGGAAGACTTCCTCTTATTACAATTGATCAAAATCCTTTCAATGTGAAAAGAAAATAAAGTCCTGGTACTCGCACCAACCCCTGGCAATCAAAATACATAATAATATATGATCCATTAATATAGAAAAAATAATTGAAATCAAAATATTTTGAAAAAATATTTTTTTCAGAACAGCCCAAGTTTCTGAAAAGTAACGTTGAGCCCCAATGGATCCCAAGCCTAAGTGTGGACAAAAATTTTAAAAATATTTTAAACATTTTATTCAACACTTACGAACAATAATAATGTATCTAGTTATGATTAAAATAACATCAAGATATTATTTTCAAGAAATCCCCCCCTCACACAGAGGGCTGCTGTAAATGTAAACAATGAGTGTAAAAACACTAAAATAAGACTCCAGGCACCCAGGCCCGGAATCAGTTACCAAAAATACACTATCTGATGCAAAACAGAGACTTCCAGGGAAGAAACTGCAGAACATCAGATGGTAGATGCAGAACACAACGCCTAATCACCAGTAGGTGAAGACGTAAACACGGGGAAAAGAACAGAATTCATTCTGTTATTCAGCTAAAACTCCCAAGAAATTTTAGTAATAATAATTACAGAAACTATGCCAAAAGCATGGGAGAATAGCAAGAGGGGACTTAAAGGAAAGAGAGAGAGGAAAACACTGAAAAATCAGTGTAACTGACAACAAAATGGCTGCTGCCTCGAAAATAGGTAACTTAACATAATTTCATTAAAAAAATTTTAAGTTACAGCCCTGATAATATTCTGCCACACATTTTTCCTCTCCTCCTTCTCTATCCTCCTTAGAATCACCATTTCACTAATATTTATGTGTCTGGCATCATTTAAACTGAGATTTACAAGCACAAAGATGAAGGGCCAAACTTAGAATAATTAATGGCGCCAATTTCGGAACGTCCTTGACACTGCGCATGCGCAGTAGAGGTGAAGTGTGGAGGGCCATTCAGGACATGTTTTCTTTGGTTTTAGATGCAAATTTTGGGGATTGGGGGGCAAAATTTGTGTTTGGCCCTATATTTTAAGAGTTAGCACCAGCTATGTCTGGGTCATTGGTACAGTAGAAAAATACTGATTGCACTAATTTTGATACAAAATGGCTGCCGGCAGCCATCTTGAATTTTGGACCGCACCTAAAAACACTTGTTCTCGTCCCGCGGTGATCACAAAGGTACCCAAGAAGTTTTGTAAAGATCAGTTCATAAATACGGCCTCTAGCCTGATCCGTATAGAAGTTGTGTACAAACAAGAGGCCCCACAGGGCCTGAAGCACTCATCTTGAACAGAATACAATATAAACAAAGTCCAAGAATAAATCTACATTAAGCAATCCATCTCCATAGGCTACACTGTCAATCCTTGAGTCCCTCGGGAGTGACAAAAATAATCCGGGCAGTCATGCCTTTTCTTCAGTTGATCATAATGTAAAATGTAGAGTTCCCCTATGAAGCCCCTTGATACAACCTATGTGGATTAATCTTAATTACACACCTCTAGAGTGTACCGAATACAAAATTTTTAAATCTTCAGCAAAATGGCCAATTCCGGCAACTCATATGGAGCCCAAATATTAACCCAGGCTCTCAATTTGAACACAGTTGAATCTAACCTCCCTTGAGATGTTGTGTACCAAATATGAAAGCATTCTGACTGTTGGATCTGAAGAAGAGAAAATTTAAAGAAATTTCTTCATATTGCACTAAGTTAAAATTTGGGCTACCATAGCAAGCCCAAATATTACCCTATGGATCCGATTTGAACAAACTTGAATCTGACCCCCCTAGAGATGTTGTATACCAAATATGAGAGCATTCTGATTAGTGGATCTGAAGAAGAAGATTTTTGAAGAAATTCCGTGATATTGTACTCAGTTAAATTTCAGGTTTCTATATGGAGCCCCAATATTAACCCAGGCTCTTGAATTGAACTGGGATCTGAACCCCCTAGAGATGTTGTATACCAAATATGAAAGCATTCTAACTGGTAGATCTGAAGAAGATTTTTAAAGAAATTTCCTCATATTGCACTAAGTAAAAATTTGGGCTACAACAGCGAGCCCAAATATATACCTAGGGATCTGATTTGAACAAACTTGAATCTGACCCCCCCCCCCCCCCCCCCCCCCCGCCTCCGAGATGTTGCATACCAAATATGAAAGCATTCTGCCTGGTGGATCTGAAGAAGAAGATTTTAAAAAATTATCCCCCATATTGAACAAAGTTAAAATTACGGCTTCCGTAGGAAGCTCAAATATTAAGCTAGGAACTTGGTTTGAACATTCTTGAATCTGATCCTCATACCAATGATGTATACTAAACATTAAAAGATTCTGACTGGTGGTTCTGAAGAAGAAGATTTTTAAAGAATATTCCCCATATTAATAACCCTATGTTAAAAATTCGGGCTCCTATATTGAGCCCAAATATGAACCAATGGGTTTTATTTTAACAAACTTGTATCTGACCCCCTATGGGTGCTGTATGCCAAATATCGAAAGATTCTGATGATTGGTTCTGGAGAAAAGATTTTTTTTAATTTTTGCAAATATGCTGACTCGGCATTTTTTTCGATGCTCATTATAGAACATAACTGATAACAATTTTTTTTTACCATTTAGTTATACTGGTCCTAAGGATACTTCATACCAAATAACAGCTCTCTGTTCTGTGTGGTTTTGGAAATATGGGCGTTTGAAAATATTTTTATTTTTAGCTCCCAGGGTTCCCATGGGGATGCGGAAATTTTTTTTTTTTTGCATGTGTCAAGTACTTATGACCCAATAATATCACATACCAAATTTGGTTCAAACTGGACCATCGGTACAGAAAGTTAAAAAATTTATAGTAATTTATATATTTTTTATACTTACCAATGACCCAGACTTAGCTGGTGCTAACTCCAACAAAACCAGGGCCAAACACAAATTTTGCCCCCCAATCCCCAAAATTTGCATCCAAAACAAAAAGAAATCATGTCCTAAAGGACCTCCATACTACTCCTCTACTGCGCATGCGCAGTGACGCAGTCGTCCCGAAATTGGCGCCAATTATCATTCTTACTGGCAGTGCCTGGTCAGCGCTATGTACTCAGCGGGGAGGCAAGAGTTCCCAACTCCAGGGAGGGCCATCCCCGTCTGGGTCATTGGTAAGTATAAAAAATATATAAATTACTATAAATTTTTTAACATTTTTATACTGTACCAATGACCCAGACTTAGATGAATAGTAAACAGGCTGGAGGGCCTAGGACAAAGAGGAAAATCCAATAAGCTCAACTATATAGTAAAGAGGTAACCCCTTAAGGAGAAAAGGAGTATTAGGCTTTACATGTATCTTTCTTATTTAATATTAAATTAGAAAGATACACTACCCTTAATAATTGAGCACAATAACATTCATGTTCTCTATTAACATCCAGTATAACCCTTATACTAATTATTTTTAAAGCAAGCCAATAAATAAAGTAGTCCAGAGAATTGAGACTCTTTATAGTCATTTAAAAGTGTCCGAGTATTGTATATTAAAGCCCGTTTGACACTTGACATATACAAATGCTTCACACCGAGCTACACTTTAAAAATAAGACATGAATGAATTTAAACATTAATATTACACTTTAAAACCATCCCGGAAGCGACTCAGAAATACTGACTTGGAGGAGGCATTCCCTTGCTTTTCACTATAAAGCAGGTGACCTAAGGGAACACCCGCCCCCCCCCCCCCCTTCCCCTTGCCCTGGGTCAAATATCCCAGAGCGAAGAGGGCAGCCGGACGGAGTCACTGCCGGAACAGAAAGCCTGCATAACTATAGTTGCAACTGTTTAGTGGACGACATTCTGAGCAACAGATAACGGACCTAAACAATGCAGGTCTCCAGAAATGGACTCAATATTTCTGAGATAAAAATTCGTAAATGTGGATGGCTGAGACCAATAAGCAGCCTTCATTAAATCTGTAATAGCAACACTATTAGCATACGCCCAGGAAGTAGAAAGAGCTCTTACTTCATGAGCAGAAATCTTAAGCACAGACTGCTGAGAAGAAGATAAATCTTCATAAGCAGTACGGATAGTTAACTGAATCCATCTAGCAATAGAATGGACTGAAATGTCCTTTCTATTAGGCATCAAAGACAGAAAGAAACGTTTCCGTCCCTTTCTGATAAACTGAGATCTCTGTTTATAGATACGTAGTGCTCTAACAGGACAGAGTAAAGGCCTACGCCCGTCTGAAGACGGAAGAGCCTTAATAACAATAGGTTCCGGATATTTATTAGGAGCCTGATTCTTAGCTAAAAAACCCACATTAGTAGTGAAGGTGATAGTGTTCCCAACACTACGATAATGAGAATCATCCACCGATAGTGCATGAAGCTCACTGACTCTTCTGGCAGAAGAGAAAGCTAAGAGAAAAGCTGTCTTATAAGATAAGAATTTGAAATCTACTGTCCCAAGAGGTTCAAATGGCTTTTCCTTCAATTTAAGGAGAACCCAAGCTAAATTCCACTTAGGAATTAATCTAAGAGTTCTGGGTCTATTTATCGAAAAGTTTCTAACCAACTTCGATAAAGAGACATTAGATCCAATTTGTAAACTATCATGATGTGCATAGGTATCAGATAACATAGATCTATAACCCTTTATAGAAACAGGCTGCAGTTTGATTTCGTCAAACAAGTATACTAGAAAGTTTGCAATGTCTGGTATAGAGGGATCAAATATATCTACAGAATGATCCCTACACCAACGACGAAAAACCTTCCACTTAGCGGCATAGTTTAGCGAAGAGGAGGTCCTCCTACAGTTAGAAATCGCGTCCACTGCTCGTCCTGTAAAGTGCTTGCCATGCAAGAAGGACCGCACAACGGAAAAACGTGAAGGTTGAGACCTTGCGGGTTGTGATGGAGTTGGCGCGATTTCCCCTGCGAAAGAAGATCCTCTCGTGGAGGAAGCTTCCGCGGTAGGTCCCACAACAGACACCTGAGTAGATTTATCCACGGTCTCTGTGGCGACAGAGATGCTACCAACAGAATCTTGCATTGAGATTGTTTTATCTTTAGCAATACTTGTTGAATTAACGGCGCTGGAGGATACGCATATCCTATCATTCCGTCCCAAGGGATCGACAGAGCGTCTACTGCAAATGCTCTTGGATCCGGACACGGAGACACATACGTCTGCAACTGATTGTTGAGATGTGTCGCAAATAAGTCTATCATTGGCCGTTCCCATTGGTAGCAAATCTGATTGAATACTTGTTTGTTGAGAGTCCACTCCGACGGCAACAAGCGACCCTTTCGTGAAAGGGAGTCTGCTAGCACATTCAGACGACCCGGTATGTGACGGACCGAAAGAAGAACGTGATGTTCTAACGCAAACAGAAGGATTCTTTCCGTTAGATTGAACAACGGAACTGAATGAGTGCCTCCCTGATTCCGTATATACGCCACTACTGTCGTATTGTCGGATAGGATTTGGACATGAGCATCGTGAATAATGTCCATCCAGTGACGTAACGCAAGCCAAATTGACATCATTTCCTTGATGTTTATGTGCTTGCACAGGAATTGCGGATCCCAAAGACCCTGGCATCTCGAATCCGTTGGGATTAATGATGCACCCCAACCTGTTTGACTGGCATCCGTCATAACGGTAAAACTCGGATCCGGCAACTGCAGCGGAACTCCTTGAGTTAACCACTGAATGTTTGCCCAAGTCTGAATCTCTTGTTTCACTTGATCTGACAAGAGAACGTCTACATCGAGCGAATGAATTTTTACACTCCAATTCTGAGTCAGGAAAATTTGAAGAGGACGTGTGCGTAGCCGCCCCATCGGAATGAGATCCGCGGCGGCTCCGCACAGACCTATCAGTCTCATAAATTCTCTCGCCGTAACTTTGTCTGCGTGCAGACAATAGCGAGCGTAACAACTGACTAATTTCGCTCTGGTTAACGGCAGACGAACGAGATTGTTGTGCATCTCAAAGCTCATTCCCAGATGAGTGAATGACTTGGACGGCACCAGATCTGACTTCTCCTCGTTTACTATAAAACCGAGACGTCAGAGCAATAGAAGAAGATTCTGAACATCGTTCTGAAGCGTTAACTCATTGCCGTACCTCTGAAGAATGTCGTCCAGGTAGGCCGACGTTACCGCAGACGAATGAGCTCGGAAGTAGATCATTACCGAGTTCATTACCCGAGTGAAAGCCCAGGGTGCTAGATTCAATCTGAAGCACATCGCCCGGAATTGATACACCACTCCTAGGACTGCGAAGCGTAGATACTTTCGGAATGTCGGATGTACCATGACGTGAAAGTACGCATCTTTGAGATCTATGCTCGTTGCATAATCGTTCACCCGAATACTCGCTCTGACCGATTGAATCGTCTCCATATAAAACTTCGGAGCGACGATCAGCTTGTTTATCCAGCTCAAATCTATGACTGGACGGAACGAGCCGTCTGGTTTCGGAACCAGAAACAGATGGCTGTAGAATCCCAGAGATTCCTGGTTTTCTACGACCTCTACCGCGTTCTTCATTAAAAGAGACTGCACCTCTGATAACAGAGCGTCTCTTTTCTGTGGATTTGACGGAAGATGAGTCCACTTTGGACTTCGAGTTAATGGAGGCTTTCGTTTGAAGGATATCTTCAGACCTTCCGAAGTCACCCCTCTCACCCAAGGGTCGTCCGTAATCGACGCCCACTCTTGTGAAAAACTCGACAACCTTCCGCCAACCGGAATGCGATAGAGGTTTAAGCCATCACCTCCTGGACCTGCGAGGCCTGCGGTAGGAGAAACCACGTCTTCCACGACCCGCACCTCGCCTCGTCGACCTCGGGGCGTCCGACCGATTGTCCCGGCCTGAAGAACGTCCCGAACGAGAGTCGCTATCCTGACGGTCTCTCGAATAAGACCAAGAGGACGCACCGGAACCTCTATAGGAACCTCTCTTGGGCGCATTAGACCCAGAAGTGCCTGTCTTATTCGTGTCTGCTGTATCCGACTTCTTAGGAGCCGATCTGAACAACAGAGAATCATTAGCTTTCTTTTTAATTTTATCATAAATAGCGGAAAGCTTGCCGTCAAAGAGAAGTTCTCCTGAGACCGAAGCGACTCTAAGAGAGTTCTTCACCTTAGAATCCACTAGTGTGGATGTAGCTAGGGCTGCGTCACGTCTAACCAACTCCAGATTTGCCACTGAAAGGGCGGAGTTACACGTGGAATAAGCTACTGCCCTTGAAAGAAGTCTTAAAGAGGATTGTATATCCTGAAACTCTTCCCCTTGAAGGCGCAGTGATAACGCCTTAGTAAGGTGATCTGCGTAAGATAAGGCATCTAAATTGGCTCTGTTAGACGCAATAGCTGTTTCCAACACCGCGGTTGGAATAGAAGCTGACGACGGTAATGATAGCTCTAAGTCTTCCGCCTCGTCGTCCATACGCAGAGGAACTCTCGGTATACCCTGTCCTGCCGTATCGAATTTATTCCTTGCATTAATGAAAGGCAGGTTGAGAGTATTAGCGGACAAGAAACCTGCTTTCCCCGTCCTGGAAGCAAGTTTAAATATAGCGTCGTTCAATAATTCAAATGTTCTAGCAACATTATTGGACTGCGACGGAAACTCGGGAGCGATGTCCCTGAACCGCTCAAAAAATTCAGAGTCCAATGACGCTATAATTCTCTTGTCCGGAAGCGCAGCAGTCTGGCCCGACGGAACAACTTGAGGGAGAAAGTGCCGGATGAAGTCCACGGCAGCTTTATGTTGTTCCGAAAGGGATAGCTCCAAGTCATCCCTATCCCTTTCACCATCCGGTCGGACCTCACGATGTTCCCAGTCGTCCGCCCCCGATGCTTCGGCGGAGCGTACCGACCCAGCGCCGTCGGATAATTCTCGATCCGACACCGTTTCTGTCGGCTGCTGGGATGCTGCGATAAGCTGTGCTATCTGCACAAGAATGTCCGATGTCGAGACCTGCGGAGGCGCAGTCTTTCTCTGCTTCGCCGAGGGCAGCTCCGCATCAGATGGCTCCCGCATACTTTTCCTATGCGAACGTCCGGAGTCCATCGGTCTCGAATCCCTGGCTGCCGGATGGAGTGACCTGGTCGCCGAAGAATCCTTCATCGGCGAAGCTGGTAATATATCGGCGGTCACGCAGCCAAGGTGCGGTCGTGTGCGCTGACGAGAAAAGGAAGCCTTAACAGTCTCTGCGGACTGCTTATACAACGGAGCGTCCCGAGCGACGGACGTATGCTCCGCTAAAGACACATTTTGTACCACAACATCTGGTCCCAGATGTTGTTGTACGAGAGAGGGACCTCTCTCGCTCGCGGCCCGGCTGGACCTGGACGAGCTAGGAACCGGACTAAAAGGCTTCCTCCGTTCTCGCTTACTATCCGCCGTCACTGGGTGTGCATCTATTATGTTTATAGTGCTCGCATCACCCAAAATTTCCTCTTGGACCGCATCGGACGAACCCGGCTGCCGAACCATTCGGTGAATGGACGCTACACCGGGCGAGCTAGCGGACGACATTTGTCTAATCTCCATGAGCACTTTTGCCGCTAGCTCTGAATTCATTTGTGACGACGGATGCACACTTGAAGAAGATAACATGGAAACATCACCCTGTTCTGGTTCCTCTGAAATAGAAACTGAGAGAGTAGAGTGACCTTGTGGAGAAAGAGCCGGCATCGCTCTTTCTCCAGAAACAACATATCGTGACACACGTTTCCAATGTTTCTCATCCCAATGTTCACATATAGGACAGGGATTAATGCGAGAACACTGACTACAATTAATACAATGATCATGAAAGTCAGAGGAAGATTTCTTCCTATTACAATTTGAACAACGTCCCTTCATTGTGAAAGAACAACAATAAGTCCTAGTTACTCGCAAAAACCCCTGACACAAAGATACATAATAACATGATCCATTAATAAATGAAAAAACAATTGCAAAACAAAATAATTTTGAAAAAATATTTTTTCAGAGAAGCCCAAGTTGCTGAAAAGTAACGTTGAGCCCCGATGGATCCGATGGCAAAGTGTGGTCAAAAATTTTAAATTTATATAAAATAATTAATGAGACACTTTCGGATAATATAAATGTATCTTATAATGAGATAAACTACCACAAAGGCAAACAGCCCCCCTCAAAAAAGGCTGTTGCCAATGAAAACAAACAGTGTAAACACACTAGAAAACATGACTCCAGGCACTGAAAAAACTGGCCCGGAATCAGTCATCAATTACACTCTATCTGATGCAAAACAGAGACTCCCAGGGGAGAATCTGTAGAACATCAGATGGAAGATGCAGAACACAAACGTTATACACCCATGGGTGAAAACGTAACTATGGGGAAAATAACAGAAAACATTCTGTAACCAAGCAACTCTCCCAGGAAATTTTAGAAATGAAATTTCTCAAAAATATGCCAAAAGCATGGGAGAATTGCCAGGGGGGACTTTAGAAGGCTAGGGGAGAGGAAACACTGAATAAGCAGTGCAACAATTAGCAAGAATGACAACAAGAGGCCCATGCCTCGAAAATAGGCAACTTAACATAATTTCATCAAAAAATTTTAAGTACAGCCCTGATTATTTTTTGCCACTTCTTTTTCCTCTCCTCCTTCTATCCTCCTTAGAATCACATTTTCTCCAAAAATTACGTGTCTGGCATCCTTTAAACTGAGATTTACAAGCACAAAGATCAGTGAGATGTTGACTGATGAAGGGCCAAACAGAGAATGATAATTGGCGCCAATTTCGGGACGACTGCGTCACTGCGCATGCGCAGTAGAGGCGTAGTATGGAGGTCCTTTAGGACATGATTTCTTTTTGTTTTGGATGCAAATTTTGGGGATTGGGGGGCAAAATTTGTGTTTGGCCCTGGTTTTGTTGGAGTTAGCACCAGCTAAGTCTGGGTCATTGGTACAGTATAAAAATATAGAAATTTTGGGCGGGGCCAAAAATCTTACCCCTCCCATTACAAAGCCAAATATTGCCTCACAAACTTCGTTTGAACAAATTTGATTCTACACCTCAAAAAGAAGCTCAAGTCATTGTACACACTGTCTCATGAGAAGAAGATTTTTAAAAATATTTTTGGAGCATTTTTTCCCATTCCCTCCCTATGGGGCTGAGCATGTTGAGTTGAACAAATATGCAATGCCCCTTCAGGACCATCACTCACACAAACTTTCACTTGAATTGGCCCAGTGGCTTTGGAGGAGAAGACCAAAACATGGTGTTGACGGACGATGGATGGAGGGCGATGAGAATAAAGATGAGCTAAAAACTGATTGGACCTAATTTCGGTACAAAATGGCCACTGGCAGCCATCTTGAATTTTGGACTGTACCCAGAAACACTTGTTCTCGTCCCAAGGTGATAACAAAGGTACCCAAGAAGTTTCGTGAAGATCGATTCATAAATACAGCCTCTAGCCCATGCCGTATTGACATGTGTACTTACTGTGTGTAAGTAGCGCTGAAAAAATCAAAGTTCATCTAATTTGCAGAATTTCTGCACGAGAAAAAGAACTGTATTATATGTGATGTATTTCATGTTACTAAACATTCAGACAAAAATTTATTCGAATCAGAACTTTCATACAGAAGTTCTGTACAAAAAACTGATTGCACTAACTAAGGTACAAAATGGCTGCTGGTGGCCATCTTGAATTTCGGACTGCACCCAAAAACACTCGTTCTCGTCCCACGGTGATAACAAAGGTACACAAGAAGTTTCGTAAAGATCGGTTCATAAATACTGCCTCTAGCCCGAGCCATATTGAACTGTTGATGGACAGATGGACAGATGGACGGACAGACAGATGGATGACAGGCCATGGCATAACCTCAAATTTGACTGACGTCAAAGTTGAGCTAAAAATGGCCAGAGAAAAAAGAAGATCTGCTTTGTGGGGGCCTAACTGAATATTTTTCACATGCAAGGTGAATATGCAATTAGCAAGACTCCACAGTATTTTATGTGCTGACTCTTGTATAGAAATATTATCACATACTGCTGATGAAGGATTCTGTACAAACAACTTAACTCTTAAGGGCCTAGACAAGTGTCTTAAATTCCAACAATTCAACAATCTCTCCATTGAATGGCTTGGTAGTGATTTCTAGTCGAGTTTTGGCCGCCTGTTAAGGCAGCCAAGACTTAACTAGAAACCACTGCTAAGGTAATTTGTCTATTGTCAGACGGACCTCCTCATGATAGCAAGTTAAGGGCACCTGTTCTGAGGTCGGAAAAGTCGGAAATAGGTCTTTATGGGTTAAACTCACTGGCAATAACAAACAATTCTTCAATTCTAAAAAAAACTTACTTGCACAATGTCTCTTTCTGCTGCTTTGCCTCTGTAGGACAATCTGACATCATCACCATCCAAAACTTCCATTGCTTAATTAAACAAGAAATGAAATTGAAAATACCTTAACTTTTTTAGCTCTGACCAAACAAAAGGCCTTATTCAGTTAGATTATTGCTGTCAATAACACACACTGAAAGAGAAAGTAACTTGGTACCATAAATTTTAAACTAGGGATTTTACACATCATCAGATCTTTAGTACCACAATTAAATATATTTTAATCACATGTAATAAACTAGAAGAAAAACAAACACTTGCAGTTGACTTTCATGTCAAAGTAATAAAAATGATCAAGAAAAATTAAAATTTTTTAGTAAACTTTGTTTCTTAACATACCTACCACAATTGTTTACAATTGGCTGTAACGTAAGTGCAAGCCCTACTTCAGAACTAACTCAAGCTTTTAAGAAACTTTTCCAAACAAGTTGGAAAAGTAATAGAGTGCAAAAGCACGAAAAAGATCGAAAAAGGGTCAAGCGAGACTAGCGCTCGAAATTACAGGTACTCTCTCTGCACACCTCTTGCATTTACCGAGCGCATGCACAACAACCGTGACGTCAATTCTGTATTTCCGCCAACGAGAAGTTTGTGATTTAGCGGGGAGGCATCGATATCAAAGATATCCCCAAGGAGGGTGGGCCTCCGGTAAACAATTGTGTTAGGTATGTTAAGAAACAAAATTTACTAAAAAATTTTAATTTCTTTTCAACCTACTCACAATTGTTTACAATTGGCTGAATAAACAATAGGAGAGGTGAATCACATAACCAATACCAACAAGAGTAGCAGAAAGAAAAGCAAGGAGGGCAGAGAACAATAGAGAAACCTGTAATGAAGATAGAGAGAAGGCACCTGAAAAGAACAAGGCTGAGCAAAGCACAACCTCGAGAAAAAACAATTTAACGAGGGTGCACAACAGCCTGAGCAGCGACGAGAGGGCCGAAAGAATAAAGGTCCTCAGATTGCTGCTGTAGGTGGCGGTGATAAAAGGAGAAGGTAGAAGCATTCCTCCAGTAAGCCGTATTCATAACTTCCCAGAGCGAAACAGAATTGGAGAACCTGACCACCAGCAAATGGCACGAACCTCATGAGCATTAAACCGGTTCGAAACAAGATCCGAAGCAAACAAGCGGGAATAAGCCAGCTTGATTGCAAGACAGATCCATTTGGAAATAGAATGGGAAGAGATGGACTGCCTCTTAGGAATGAGAGACTGAGTGCAATTAATGTAAGTCTTGATCGCACGAACAGGACAAAGAAGGGGTCTCCGACCATCGACAGCGGGGAGAGCCCGAATGCAGATGGGAGGAGGTACCAAATCAGGAAGTTGATTCTTAGCCAGAAAAGAGCAATCAGTAGTGAAGGTGACACTGTTAGCCTCATTTCTGAAGAAAGCAGAATCAACAGATAGCGCATGAAGCTCACAGACTCGTCGAGTAGAAGCAAACGCTAGAAGGAAAGCCGTCTTATAGGATGCAAAACTCGAGGCCTCTTCAAAGAAAAGTGCCGAATGAGTTTGGAGAGAAAAAGATTATGACCGATGCACCGCTTTCCCACATAAGAGAAAGTATCAGACAGCATAGACCGATAGCCCTTAATCATAATAGGCTGGAGGCCCTTGGAGTCAAAAAGATATACCAGAAAATCTGCAATTTGAGCGATTGACGGATCACGGTAATCCATATTGTGATCTGCACACCAGCGGCAGAAAACCTTCCACTTCGCAGCATAAGTCATGCCAGTGGAATGTCGCCGCGATGCAGAAATGCACTCCACTGTTCGTCTCGAAAAACTTCTACGTCAGAGACAGGACCTGACAAAAGACAGGTGTGAAGGGACAGGCTCGCCAGGTTGTTGTGATACTTCCTGGGATGACCCTGGGAAAGAAGATCGTGACGCAGAGGAAGACGAATCCGCCGATCTGCCAACAGAGGCCGCAGCAGACTGATCCACACCCTCTGTGGAGACAGAGGTGCGATCAGAATGATCCTGCAACTGCAAGCACGAATCTTCACTAATACTTGAGGAAGAATCAGTACAGGAGGGAAGGCATAGCCAATCCAACCGGTCCAGTCCAGGGACAGAGCGTCTCCCGCAAATGCCAGAGGATCTGAACAAGGGGAGACAAAGGTCTCTACCTGATGATTCCAGCGAGTAGCGAAAAGGTCGACCTGAGGACGGCCACACTGCTCGCAAATTGCTTGAAACACCGACCGATGTAGCATCCATTTGGGTGGAAGGACACTGTCGTGTCGGGACAGGGAGTCTGCTAGGACCTTGAGACGCCCGGGAATGTGTCGAATGGACACCCGAGCATTTACATCCCGCACAAACAGAAGAACCCAAGATAGCCGATACATGGGAATCGAATGTGTGCCTCCTTGATTCAGTATGTAGGCCACTACTGTCGAATTGTCCGAAAGAAGTAGGACAATATGGTCCGACAGGTGAGGGATCCAAAGCCGAAAACTAAACAGAAGAGCAAGGAGCTCCTGGTTGATAAGAAGGCCCACCTGCTCGCTGTCCCACTCACCGTGAGTGGACAGACCGATCGCTGGCATCCGCAGTAAGGATGCGATCGGCCAAAGGAAGATTCAATGGAACATCCTGTGTCAGCCAGGGAACATTGGCCCAAGGGTGGAGATGACAAAGCAGGGACCGAGGAATAGGAAGTTCCAGGTCCAGCGGATCTACATTCGGATGCCAATGATCCAACAGGAAGTGTTGGAGAGGTCGTACAAACAAGCGACCGAGCAGAATGAGATCTGTCACCGAACTGCAAAGGCCGCAGCATCCGAAGGAACGTCCTGGCCGAGACCGAGGAAGATTGAAGCAGGTTCCGAGTCAAGGTGGAAAGAATCGTCGCCCGAGCATGGGGAACCGACACTACATTGTTAAGAGTGTCTAAATCCATCCTCAAATGACGAAATCGCTGAGAAGGAAGGAGATCCGACTTCTCGCTATTGACTCTGAAACCCACCAATGCTAGTAGGCAAAGAAACTGCCCGACATCTAACTCCAGAACAGCAGCATCGTGGTGCCGTTCCCAAGAAGTTTCGTAAAGATCGGTTCATAAATACGGCCTCTAGCCTGAGCCGTATAGAAGTTGTGTACAAAAAAACTGATTAGACCTAATTTCGGTACAAAATGGCCACTGGCAGCCATCTCGAATTTTGGACCGCACTCAGAAACACTCGTTCTCGTCCCAAGGTGATAACAGAGGTACCCAAGAAGTTTCGTGAAAATCGGTTGATAAATACAGCCTCTAGCCCGAGCCGTATTGACATGAGTCCTTACTGTGTGTAAGTAGCACTGAAGAAAAGTTCCTCTAATTTGCATAATTTCTGCTCGAGAAAAAAACCTGTATTATATGTGATGTATCCCATGGTACTAAACATTCACACACAAAATTTTTCAAATCAGCGCTTTCATATGGAAGTTCTGTGCAAAAATCTGATTGCACCTAATTTTGTACAAAATGGCTGCCATCGGCCATCTTGAATTTCGGACCGCACCCAAAACCACTCGTTCTCGTCCCACGGTAATACCAAAGGTACCCAAGAAGTTTCATAAAGATCGATTTATAAATACGGCCTCTAGCCCAAGCCGTATTGGCATTTGTACTTACAGTGCTGAAAGTAACACTAAATACATCAAAGTTAGTCTAATTTGCATAATTTACGTACAAGAAAAAAAACCGTATTATATGTGATGTATCCCATGGTACTAAACATTTATACAAAAAATTATTCAAATCAGCACTTTCATATGGAAGTTCTGTGCATAAATCTGATTGCACCTAAGTCTGTACAAAATGGCCGCCAGCGGCCAACTTGAATTTCAGATCGGACCAAAAAACACTCGTTCTCATCCCACGATCATAACAAAGGTACCCAAGAAGTTCTGTAAAGATCAGTTCATAAATACGGCCTCTAGCCCGAGCCGTACTGAATTGTTGACGGACAGACAGCCAGACAGACGACTGGCCATGGCATAAGCTGAAATTTGGCTTTGCCAAAGTTGAGCTAAAATCAGTACAATGTAAAAGAATGTGTTCCACTGACAGCACCTGCTGGCAGGGAACACACTCTGGTCGCATATTACCCTCTAACAAAAAGGAATGTGTAAGTCGTGTGTGTCCAACATGACACCGTGTCAATATTACATGATCCTTTCTTCAAAGGTTATTGGATGGGTAGTGATCAAATATATTTGGTCGGAAGCGATGGAGCTTGTTATCTGTCACTCCATCCCATTCCGCCTGCCACACAGATCTGATGTAAGTATTGATATGTGGTTTAAAATCACTGAACGGAATGTTAAAATCAGAGCGAGGCTCAATTAAGGCATGCTTTACCGCACTGTCTGCTCTGGTATTACCGGAGATACCTACATGCCCAGGTGACTAGTAAAACACGACATTTTTTTGCCAGACATGAGAGTATTCAGCTTCTCCCGAAGTTCCAAAATAAAAGGGTTCTTCAACCTGGGGTTGAGTAAAGCAAGCAGAGAGGAAAGAGAGTCAGAAAAGATGATTGACTTCTTTTCTTTAACATTCTTGATGTGTTCAAGCGCTAGTTGCAATGCTTTAACTTCAGGTGTGAAAATCGAACTTTTATCGGGTATTCTGATTGAGGTGACCTGACCACCAGCAACAACAGCTGATGAGACTTTGTCACCATCTTTAGATCCAGCTGTATAGATCCTCGTATATGCACTGTACTTTGATTTAATTTCCGCATATTTCTGCTTAAACTGCAGAGAATTTGTTTCAGACTTTTTGGTAGAAGCAAGATGCAAATCTTCACACTCCAGTTCTGAGTAAAGAATATCTGGCGGGGACGCGTGTGCAGGCGGCCCATCGGAATAAGATCCGCAGCCACTCTGCACAGCCCTATCAGTCGCATAAACTCCCTCGCTGTTACTGCAGGAGAGTTTATACAAAAGCGAGCATAACAACTGACTAACTTCACTCTGGGTAATGGCAGACGAACCAGATTGTTGTGAGTCTCGAAGCTCATTCCCAAGTGAATGAACAACTTGGATGGAGCTAGATTAGACTTTTTCTCGTTTACTATGAAACCGAGACGTCGGAACAATTGAAGCAGACTCTGAACATCGTTCTGAAGAATAATTCTGTTGCAGTATCTCTGAAGAATGTCATCCAAGTAAGCCGACGTTAGCACAGATGAATGAGCTCGGAAGTATGACATTACCGAGTTGATTATTCGAGTGAACGCCCAAGGAGCCAGGTTCAGACCGAAGCACATTGCTCTGAACTGATAAACCTCTCCTTGCACAGCAAAACGCAGGTACTTTCTGTATGCCGGATGTACCAGGACATTTAAGTAGGTGTCCTTTAGATCTATGCTTGCCACATAGTTGTCCACTCGAATGCTCGCTCTTATCAACAGAATGGTTTCCATATAGAACTTTGGAGCCACAATCGACTTGTTTATCCAGCTTAAGTCTATTACTGGTCGGAACAAGTTGTTTGGTTTCGGTACGAGGAACAGGTGACTGTAAAAGCCTTGAGAATTTTGATTCTCGACGACCTCTATTGCTTCCTTTAATAAGAGAGCCTGTACCACCACTAGGAGAGACTCTCTTTTGAAAGGATCCACCGGAAGATTTGTCCAATGCGGACATCTTGTAAGTGGGGGTACTGCTCGGAATGATAGCCGTAAACCTTCCGAGACTCCACTTCTCACCATTTGATCTTCCAAGACTTCTATCCAGTTTCTCGCAAAGATTGATAACCTTCTGCCAACTGGCAAGCAATAGAGGTCTTGTCCATCACCTGTATGACTTACGAGGTTTACGGGAGGAGAAACTACATCCTCCCCATGAAGAACCTCATCCCGTCAGCTTAAGGGCGTTTGACCTATAGTCTTGATCAGACCTGCGCCCCTTTCCCGAGTCGCTATACTGACGACCTCCGGAGTAAGAATAAGAGGGTTTCTTGTACCCCCGCGAGGAGTTCTCTTTAGTTGACTTTGAAGTTGAACGGCTGCACTTACCCGATCTGTTGAAGTGTGTTTCTGAGACACCGACTTCAATAGCAGTACACTGGAAGCTTTCTTTGTAGCCTGTCCATAGATTAATGAAAGCTTGTCATCAAACAGAGTATGTCCGGAAACCGGAGTGACTCGGAGAGAGCTTTTCACCTTGTCATCTATAAGTGATGACGACGCAAGGGCAGCATCACGTCTGATCAACTCCAATTTTGCGACTGTCAGAGAAGAGTTGTACATGGCAGACATGACTGCCCTGGAAAGAACTCTAAGAGAGGGACAAACATCCTCAAATTCCTTCCCAATAAGATGTTGCGCCATAGCTCTGGTAAGGTGATCTGTGTAGGACATCGCATCCAGATTCGCTCTATTGGATAAAATAGCACATTCCATCACTTCCGAGCATATAATGAATGAAGCAGGTAGGGACATATCTAAATCCCCAGCCTGCTCATCTAAACGCAGAGGAGCTCTCTGGACATCTTCTCCAACCATTTTAAATGAATATGGTCCAAGGAACAGTGTATTTATAGAAGATGTCAATAAGAAATCGCCTTTCCTCTTAGCACCAGAGAGGTTGAATATGGCTTCGTTAACATGGCCGAAGGCCTGCGACACCTGTCTAGACTGTTTCGTGAAGGAAAGAACATCCTCTTTCCTCCGCAGGAAATCTGCGTCCACAGACGACTTGCTGATCAGGTGGAACAATTTCAGGATAGTATTGATGAATAAAATTCATCGCTACCATATGCTGTTCCTAAAGGCTGATTCAGCGGTGACGTTTGGTCCATCGCATATGTGTGTGCAGATGACTGGACCGACCCAGCAGGGTGGGAGAGCTCACCACCAGAGTCTGCGTAAGGCTGCTCTTGCACTTGCTGGGATGCTGCGATCATCTGTGCAATCTGTGAAGCAAGTCTGTTACTGAGGCTTGAGGAGCAGCGGTTTTCTGTTTTTTCGCCGCTTGCTGCTCCTGGGATGAAGGTCGGGAGACAGATCTTTTCTCTGCACATCCCAATGAACAAAGCCTCGGATCGCTACCTACCGGATGGTCCGACTTCACAGGGAAGACTGGCTCCATCTTCGAGCAGCTGGCTGGATATCCGAAGTCGGGTAGCTAGCATGCGGTCATGTGTGCTTTTGTAATGTAGCTGAGAAATCCATGACTGCAGCCAACCCCAGCTGCAGTCTAGATGGAGCGTCCTGAGCGGCGGGTGTGGATGTATGCTCTGGCTCATGTAAGTTTCTCAAAACAACATTTGGCCCCAAATGTTGTTGGGTTAGAGAAGGATCTCCCGTTTGCGGTCTATCAGACCTCGCCGGGCCTCCCGAAAAGAAACTTGTTGACTTCCTCCCTATTTCCATCATTGCTGGGTAAGTTTCTGATTTTGAGGTGCATGCCCTACCCAAATCTACACTTCCTTCGACCACAATAGACTTACCCAGTGTCACGCCTCCAACGGACGGAGTAACCGCTTCACCGGTCGTGCTAGCTGCTTGCAAGGGATTAGGAACACTAATTAGAGGCCTTATTCCTTGCTTAATATTCATGAGCACCTTTGCAGCTAGCTCTGTTTGCCCATCAGAGCATGACGACAGTAGCACACTTTGGATGTGTGTCACAATACTATCACCATGTTCTTGTTCCTCTGAAAAAAAAACTGAAAAACTCGAATTATCTTGTGATGAAAGCTCCAACATAGGAACCTCACCACCAACAACGTACCACGACACCCGTCTCCAACATTTGGTATCCCAATGTATACATGTAGGACAAGAATCCATAGGCGTGCATCGACTACAGGCAAGACAACAAGCATGTAAATCCGAGGTCGACTTCCTCGCCTTGCATTTAGAGCAGTAAGCTTTCATAATTACAATCAAAATACAAAGTCGATAGCACTCCTACAAACTTCACAATAAAATATATGATAAAGATACAGAAATAATAGTAATCAAAATGAAATTCGAAAAAAAATTTTTAAAATTTTTAAAAAAATTTTGAAACAAGAGGCCCCAGGGCACTCACCTGACATGGCAGCTTAAATATCAACCCAGAGAATTGATTTCAACAAGTTGCATCTACTCCTTCTAAGAAAAGCTTATACCAAATATCCAAAGATTCTGACCAGTGGATCTTAAAAAAAAAAGATTTTTAAAGAATAATCATCATATTTAATCCCACAGGGAGCCCATATATTAACCCAGGGACTTGGCTTTAACAAACTTGAATATCACCCCCCTAAGGATGCTGCACACCAAATATCAAAACATTCCGACTGCTGGATCTGAAGAAGAAGATTTTTAAAGAAAATTCCTCATTTTGAACTAAGTTACAATTCAAGCTCCCACAGTGAGTCCAAATATGGACCTAGGGGCATGGCTTGAACAAACTTGAATCTCACCCTCCTAAGGATGCTGCATACCAAATATCAAAACATTCCGACTGCTGGATCTGAAGAAGAAGATTTTTAATGAAAATTCCTCATTTTGAACTAAGTTATAATTCGGGCTACCACAGTGAGCCCAAATATGACCCCAGGGACTTGGCTTGAACAAACTTGAATCTCACCCCCTAGGCATGGTGCATACCCAATATCAAAAGATTCTGCCTGCTGGATCTTGAGAAGATTTTCAAAAACATTTGCCTGAAATGCACTAAGTTCAAATTTGGGCTCCTATACTGAGCCCAAATATAAACCCAGGGGGCCGATTTGAACAAACTTGAATCAGATCCACCCCACAATGTTGCATACCAAATATGAAAAGATTCTGCCTGCTGGATCTGGAGAAGAAGATTTTTGAAGAAATTTGCCTGAAATGCACTAAGTTCGAATTCGAGCTTCTATAGTGAACCCAAATATGAATCTAGGGAGCCAATTTGAACAAACTTGAATCAGATCCACCCCACAATGTTGCATACCAAATATCAAAAGATTCTGCCTGCTGGATCTGGAGAAGAAGATTTTTTAAGAAATTTGCCTGAAATGCACTAAGTTCAAATTTGGGCTCCTATACTGAGCCCAAATATAAACCCAGGGGGGCCAATTTGAACAAACTTGAATCAGATCCACCCCACAATGTTGCTTACCAAATATGAAAAGATTCTGGCTGCTGGATCCGGAGAAGAAGATTTTTGAAGAAATTTGCCTGAAATGCACTAAGTTTGAATTCAAGCTTCTATAGTGAGCCCAAATATGAATCTAGGGAGCCGATTTGAAGAAATTTGAATCAGATCCACCCCACAATGTTGCATACCAAATATCAAAACATTCTGCCTGCTGGATCTGGAGAAGAAGATTTTTGAAGAAATTTGCCTGAAATGCACTAAGTTCGAATTTGAGCTTCTATAGTGAGCCCAAATATGAATCTAGGGAGCCAATTTGAACAAATTTGAATCAGATCCACCCCACAATGTTGCATACCAAATATCAAAAGATTCTGCCTGCTGAATCTGGAGAAGAAGATTTTTTTTAAGAAATTTGCCTGAAATGCACTAAGTTCGAATTCGGGCTTCTATAGTGAGCCCAAGTATGAATCCAGGGGGCCGATTTGAACAATCTTGAATCAGATCCACCCCACAATGTTGCATACCAAATATCAAAATATTCTGCCTGCTGGATCTGGAGAAGAAGATTTTTGAAGAAATTTGCCTGAAATGCACTAAGTTCGAATTTGAGCTTCTATAGTGAGCCCAAATATGAATCTAGGGAGCCGATTTGAACAAACTTGAATCACATCCATCCCACAATGTTGCATACCAAATATCAAAAGATTCTGCCTGCTGGATCTGAAGAAGAAGATTTTTGAAGAAATTTGCCTGAAATGCACTAAGTTTGAATTTGAGCTTCTAAAGTGAGCCCAAATATGAATCTAGGGAGCCGATTTGAACAAATTTGAATCAGATCCACCCCACAATGTTGCATACCAAATATCGAAAGATTCTGCCTGCTGGATCTGGAGAAGAAGATTTTTTAAGAAATTTGCCTGAAATGCACTAAGCTTGAATTCGAGCTTCTATAGTGAGCCCAAATATTAACCTAGGGAGCCGATTTGAACAAATTTGAATCAGATCCACCCCACAATGTTGCATACCAAATATCAAAAGATTCTGCCTGCTGGATCTGGAGAAGAAGATTTTTTTTAAGAAATTTGCCTGAAATGCACTAAGTTTGAATTCCGGCTTCTATAGTGAGCCCAAATATGAATCCAGGGGGCTGATTTGAACAAACTTGAATCAGATCCACCCCACAATGTTGCATACCAAATATCAAAATATTCTGCCTGCTGGATCTGGAGAAGAAGATTTTTGAAGAAATTTGCCTGAAATGCACTAAGTTCGAATTTGAGCTTCTATAGTGAGCCCAAATATGAATCTAGGGAGCCGATTTGAACAAACTTGAATCACATCCATCCCACAATGTTGCATACCAAATATCAAAAGATTCTGCCTGCTGGATCTGGAGAAGATTTTTGAAGAAATTTGCCTGAAATGCACTAAGTTCGAAATCGGGCTCCTATACTGAGCCCAAATATGAACCCAGGGGGCCCATTTGAACAAACTTGAATCAGATCCACCCTACAATGTTGCATACCAAATATCAAAAGATTCTGCCTGCTGGATCTGGAGAAGAAGATTTTTTAATGTTTTTCCCATTGCCTACAGTGTTAAAAAGTGCTGACTCAGCACTTTTTCAAAGTCCTGAAAAAAAGTACCTTGTGATCAAACCGATAGGGATTTTTTTTAACCATTTTATTCTACTGGATAAAAGTAAGCTTTATACAAAATAAGAATTCTCTGTGCCGTGTAGTTTTGGAGATATGGCAGTTTTAAGGTTTTTCCTATTTTTAGCTCCCAAGGTTCCTACAGGGCAATGAGAAAAAAATTTGTTGCATCAATCAACTACTTATGACCCATTATCATCTCATATCAAATTTGGATAAAATCGATCTCACAGTTCTGAAAATAGAAATTTTAGGCGTGGCCAAAATTTTTGCCCATCCCATACGAAGGCAAATAATGCCCGACAAACTTCTCTTGAACAAACTTCATTCTAAACCTCAAAAGGACTCTGTATACCACATATCAAGTCTCTGCTACAGGTGGTTCATTAGAAGAAGATTTTCAAAAAATTTGGCCATTTTTCCCCAACCCTCTGCTCAATATGAGCCAAAACCTAATTTGCATAAAAGTTAAAAAATTTATAGTAATTTATATATTTTTTATACTTACCAATGACCCAGACATAGCTGGTGCTAACTCTTAAAATATAGGGCCAAACACAAATTTTGCCCCCCAATCCCCAAAATTTGCATCTAAAACTAAAGAAAACATGTCCTGAAAGGCCCTCCACACTTCGCCCCTACTGCGCATGCGCAGTGTCAAGGACGTTCCGAAATTGGCGCCATTAATCATTCTAATAACCAGTGCCTGGTAAGCGCTATGTACTCAGCGGGGAGGCAAGAGTTCCCAACTCCTGGGAGGGCCATCCCCGTCTGGGTCATTGGTAAGTATAAAAAATATATAAATTACTATAAATTTTTTAACATTTTTATACTGTACCAATGACCCAGACATAGCTGAATAGTAAAAAGGCTGGAGGGCCAAGGACATACAGCAAAATGGAATACGCTCAATAAAATAAAATAGAGTCATCCCCTGTAGGGAAAAAGAAGTAATAGGCCTTACATGTATCTTTCTTATTTATGATAAATTAGAAAGATACAACACCTTCCAAAATTGAGCTTCATACATCCATGTACTCTATTAATATCCAATATAATCCTTATACTAATAATTTTTAAAGTAAGCCAATAAATAAAGTAAGTCTAGAGAATAGAGACTCTTATACTCCTAAAAGTGTCTGAGGATTGCATAATCATGTCCGTTGACATATGCAATATTCAAAAGCTATACTTTAAAAACTAAGACTTGAATGAATTTTAAAAACCTAAACTTCTCACTAAACAACCATCCCAATAACAGCTCAGAATTACTAACTCCGGAGGAGATATCCCCTTGTTTTCATAGTAAAACAGGTGACCCAAGGGAACACCCTCCCCCCCCCCCCCTTTTTCTTGCCCTGGGTCAAATAGCCCAGAGCGAAGAGGGCAGCCGAACGGAGACACTGCCGAAACAGACAGCCTACCTAGCTATAGTAGCAACTGTTAAGTGAATGACATTCTGAGCAGTAGATAATAGACCTAACAATAGAGGCCTCCAGAAATGGACTCGATATTTCTGAGATAAAATTCATGAATGTGGATGGCTGAGCGCAATGAGCGGCCTTCAAAAATCTATAATAGCGACACTATTAATGTAAGCCCAAGAAGTAGAAGAACTCTTACTTCATGAGCCGAAATCTTAAGCACAACTGCTAAGTCAATGATATACTATAAGCAGTACCGATAGTTAATAGAATCCATTAACAATAAAATGGAGCGTAACGTCCTTCTACTAGACATCAAAGACAGAAGAAGCTTACGCCCATAGAAATAAACAGAAATCTGTTTATAAATACATAACTGTACCCGGAAAGAGTAAAGGCCTATGCCCATACGAAGACGGAAGGACCTTAAAATAATAGGTTCCGGATAATAGGAGCCTAACTCTTATGCAACAATCCAACCTAAATAGTAACGGAAGTATTGATTCCGAAACTATGAAAGTGAAAATCATCCATCGATAGTGCATGAAACTCACTGACTCTACAGTAAAAGAGAAACCAACAGAATTACTGTCTAAAAGGTCAGAATTTGAAAACTACTGTTTCCAGAGGCTCAAATGATTACTTAGCTAAATAAGAACCGAAGTTAAAATCCGTATAGGAATTTAATCTAAAGATTCTAAGTCTATTTATCAAAAAGTTACTAACTGACTTAGATAAAGAGACAAAAGACTCAATTGTAAACTATCGTAGAGTGCATAGGTATGAGGTAACATAAACCTATAACCTAAATAATAACAGGCTGCAGTAGATCTTGTGAAACAAGTATACTAAAAAATAGCAATGAGTAGTATGGAGGGATCAACAATATGAACATAATGATCCCTACACCACGACGGAAGAGCCTCCACTTTAGCCGCATAGAATAGCGAAGAAGAGGATCTCCTATAGTAAGAAATCGCGTCCAAAGCTCGTCCAGTACAGTGCTTACAATACGGACCACACAACGGAATACATGAAGGTTGCGACCTTGCAGGTTGTGATAAAGATGACACGATTTACCCAGTGAAAAAGATCCTCACATAGAGGAAGATTTCACGTTAAAACCCACAGTAGACAAGAGAGAAAATTACTCATGATCTCTGTGAAGATAGAGATGCTATCAACAGAAATGTATTGTGGTTGTTTATCTTAGCAATACCTGCTAAAACAACAGCGCCGGAGGATACGCGTATCCTATCATTCCGTCCTATAGATCAATAGAGCGTTAAGAATATTAGCTCAGAGATCTGGACAAGCCAACACATACGTCTGCAATTGATTAGCAAGCTGTGTCATAAATAAATCATCATTGGGCGCTCCCATAGATAGCAAATCTGATTGAATACTTGTTTGTTGAGAGTCCATTCTGACAGCAACAAGCGACCCGTAAGAGAACGGGAGTCCGATAAAACAATCAGACGACCCGGAATATGACGGACCAAAACTGAACTTGGTGTACTATAACCAACAGACGGATTCTTTCCATTAAATTGAATAACGGAAACGAAAGAGTGCCTCCCTGGTTCCGGAGATACGCCACTACTGTCGAATTAAAGGACAGGAATTTGGGCATGCGTTTCTGAATAATGTTCATGCAATGACATAAAGCAAGCCTAAAAAACATTATTCCGCGGAAGAAAACTGATTGCTAAAAGACTGCGGAACCCAAAGACCCTGGCACTTCGAATCCGTAGGGATCAGTATTATATCCCAATCTGTATGACTGGCAACCGTCATAACAGCCACACTCGGGTCCGGCAACTGCGGCGGCACTCTCTGAGTCAACCACCGAATGTTTGCGCCAGTCTGAATCTCTTGTAACACTAGATAGACAAGAGAACGTGTAAATCGAGCAATTCATGGATTGCCGAAAAGTTGCCGTCGAAGAGAAGCTCCTCCGAGAACGAAGCGACTCTGAGAGAGTTCTTAACCTTACTATCCATGCGAGTGGATGTAGCTAGGGCTGCGTCACGTCTAACTAACTCCAATCAGCCACTGAAGGGCGGAGTTATACGTGAACAAACTACTGCCCTCAAAAGAAATTACATTGAGAATAATATCCCGTAAATCTTTTCTTGAAGACGTAATGATAACGCCTCAGTAAGGCGGATTACGTATAATAAAGCGTCTAAGTTAAGTCTACTATACATAATGTCGTTCCCAACATTGAAATTGGAAAAGACATAAATGGCGAAAAAGAATATATGCAGTTTTAATCACACCGTCTAGACGCATATGAACTCTCGGTATGCCCTGCTCTGCCAAAATAAACTATTTGTATAAATGATAAAATGGCAGAAATGAGCAACGCGGACAAGAAACTAAACTATCATGCTTAGTAGCAGGCTTGTATATATATATATAGCGTCGAAAAATAAAACACATGTTGTAATGACAATATTGGACTACGTCGGTAAGTCAGGGACAATGTCCCCAAACCGATCGAAAAATCCGAGTCCAATGACGCTATAAGTCTCTTATCCAAGATCGCAGCAATAAAGTCCGAAATAATAATCACTGGAAGATAATGCCAAAAGATATGAAAGGCATCTTCCGATACTACTAAAGGGAAAACTCGAAATCTTTCGAATCCCTTTCGCCATCCTGTCGGACCCTATAAAGCGTTCGGTCGTCCGTACCTGATGCAACCGCGGACCGCACCGACCCAGCGCCGTCGGATAATTCCTGATTCGACCGAGAAACTGTCAATTGCTGGGATGCTGCGAAACAACTGTGCTAACTCGGATAGCACGTCCGTCACTGAGGCCTGAGGAGAAGCGGTCTTACGATGCATTGCCGCTGGAAGCTCCGTGATCGTTACCCCGTGCATACTACCAATATGCGAGCGAACGGAGTGTATAGGCCTCGTGTCCCTTGGCTACCGGATGGCGCGACCTATTCGCCGTGGAATCACTGAATGCCGAAACTGATCGGATACTCGAGGTCACGTAGCCAATGTGCGGTCGTGTGCCCTGCTGTGAGGATGAGGAAGCATTAAAGACAGTCTCTCGGACTGTCAATATAACGGAGCGTCCCGACCAACGGACATATGCTCCGAATGTAAAATATCTGAACCACAACATGCGGTCCCCTATGTTGTTGGGCGAGAGAGGGACCTCTCTCGCTCACAGCCCGGACGGACCTGGACAAGCCAGGAACCGGACTAACAGGCTTCCTCCGATCTGTCCTCAATCTGCCGTCACTGGGTGAGTACTAAAGTAATTAAAGTGCTCGCATCACCCAAATCTCCTTCCTAGACCGCAACGGACGAACCCGGCAGCTGAACCATTCGATGAATGTACGCTACACCGGGTGAGCTAGCGAATGTCACTCCGTAGGCGATAGACATATTCCATGAGCACTTATTGCCGCTAACTCTTCATTAACTATGACGACAGAGGCACACTTTTGAAAGACATCTCCATAACTCTTCGAACAAGAAACCAGAATTGCTTGGTTAGCAAGCATAAAATAATAATATATATAGCGTCGTTCAATAATTCAAAAGTTTGTGTGACATTATTGGACTATGTCGGAACTGAGGGACGATGTCCCTGAACCGAACCAAAAATTTCTAAGTCCACCGACGCTATCAGTTTCTTATCCGGCATCGCAGCATTCTGGTCCGACGAAAGAAGCTGGAGAAGACCAAGTCAGATGACATACACAACAGCATATGTTGTTCCGAAAGGGAAAGCTCGAAATCCTCCGAATCCCTTTCGGTATCCCGTCGGACCGGATGAAACTTTCGGACGTCCGTACCCGCTTCCGCAGAGCGTCCCGACCCAGCATCGTCGGATAAAATATATGCGACAGATTCAGTTGATGCTGGGATGCTGCGATAAACTGTGCTATTAAGGAAAGCACGTCCGTTCCCGAGGCCTGTGCAGTAGCGTTCTTACGATGCATTGCCGCCGGAAGCTCCGTGTACGTTGACTCCCGCACACTTCCTATGCGAACGTCCGGAGTCTGCAGGCCTCGTGTCCCTGGCTACCGGATGGTGTGACCTGGTCGCCGAAGAATCCTTGATCGGCGAAGCTGGTAATATATCGGCGGTCACGCAGCCAAGGTGCGGTCGTGTGCGCTGACGAGAAGAGGAAGCCTTAGCAGTCTCAGCGGACTGCCTATACAACGGAGCGTCCCGAGCGACGGACGTATGCTCCGCTTACGACACATTTTGTACCACAACATCTGGGGCCAGATGTTGTTGAACGAGAGAGGGGCCTCTCTCGCTTGCCGTCCGGATGGACCGGAACGAGCTATGAACCGGACTAAAAGGCTTCCTGCGTTCTCCCTCCGATCCGCCGTCACTGGGTGTGCATTAGGTTAGTTTATAGTGCTCGCATCACCCCAAAATTCCTTCTAGACCGCAACGGACGAACCCGGCTGCCGAACCATTCGGTGAATGGACGCTACACCGGGCGAGCTAGCGGACGTCAAAGACCGTCGAACCTACTAGGGTCCTCTTAGGCAATTGGCGTATTTACATGAGCACTTTTCCGCTAGCCCTTCATTAATTGTGACGACGGAGGCACACTGTTGGAAGACATCACAGATACATCACCCTAATCTTGATCGTCTGAAATAGAAATTGATAAAGTAGAGTGACCCTGCGGGGAAAGGACCGGAGTGTCCAAATCCCCAACAACATACCGTGACATACGCTTCCCATATTGTCATCGAAATCACACGATACAGAACAGGAGTTAATGCGAGTACACTGACCACATATAGAATGATAATAAAGTCAGAGGAAGACTTCCTCTTAAAACAATTGATCAATATCCTTTCAATGTGAAAAGAAAACAAGTCCTGGTACTCGCACTAACCCCTGGCAATCAAAATACATAATAATAATATGATCCATAGATATAGAAAAAATAATTGAAATCAAAATATTTTGAAAAAATATTTTTTCAGAACAGCCCAAGTTTCTGAAAAGTAACGTTGAGCCCCAATGGATCCCAAGCCTAAGTGTGGACAAAAATTTTAAAAATATTTTAAACAATTTATTCAACACTTACGAACAATAATAATGTATCTAGTTATGATTAAAATAACATCAAGATATTACTTTTTAGAAATCCCCCCCTCACACAGAGGGCTGTTGAAAATGTAAACAATGAGTGTAAAAACACTAAAATAAGACTCCAGGCACCCAGGCCCGAAATCAGTTACCAAAAATACACTATCTGATGCAAAACAGAGACTTCCAGGGAAGAAACTGCAGAACATCAGATGGTAGATGCAGAACACAACGCCTAACCACCCCTAGGTGAAGACGTAAACATGGGGAAAGAACAGAATTCATTCTGTTATTCAGCTAAAACTCCCAAGAAAATTTAGTAATAATAATTACAAAAACTAGGCCAAAAGCATGGGAGAATAGCAAGGGGGAACTTAAAGGACAGGGAGAGAGGAAAACACTTAAAAAAAAAACAGTGTAACTAAATAATCAGAATGACAACAAAATGGCTGCTGCCTTGAAAATAGGTAACTTAACATAATTTCATTAAAAAATTTTAAGTTACAGCCCTGATAATATTCTGTCACACATTCTTTTCCTCTCCTCCTTCTCTATCCTCCTTAGAATCACCATTTCACTAATATTTATGTGTCTGGCATCATTTAAACTGAGATTTAAAAGCACAAAGATCAGTCAGATGTTAACTGATGAAGGGCCAAACTTAGAATGATTAATGGCGCCAATTTCGGAACGTCCTTGACACTGCGCATGCGCAGTAGGGGCGAAGTGTGGAGGGCCTTTCAGGACATGTTTTCTTTAGTTTTAGATGCAAATTTTGGGGATTGGGGGGCAAAATTTGTGTTTGGCCCTATATTTTAAGAGTTAGCACCAGCTATGTCTGGGTCATTGGTACAGTATAAAAATATCAAAATGCCCCTACATAACCACTACTTACATGAAATTTAATTAAAATGTAGCCAGTGGTTTAGGAGAAAGAGGCTCAAACACCACTTTCACGCAGGACGACAGACGACGGACGAAGAGTGATAAGAAAAGCTCACCCTGACTTTCAGTCAGGTGAGCTAAAAAAGTTCAAGTTCCCCAAGGGAACATGATGAGCCCAAGGGCATCCTAATAGAGTCTAAGTGAGGACAAAATCCAAATTTTTTGAGCTACACTACCGGAATCATAATCAATGTATCCTACAGTAATCCTACAGTAATATAATATTAAACACTACATATATTTACGTTGCCAATGTAAACAACATCAAAGGAAAAAAAAAACGGAAACAAGACATCAAGCACCCAAAAAGGCTCCAAGTCAGTAACCAATTTAAATGCTTCCAGATGCAAAGCTAGATCTTCATACGAAGAAAAAACGATACATTGGATAGAAGATGCAAGACCAAAATGACCTAACACCCCAAGGGTGAGGACATAACTATGGGGATAAACAGAATAAACATTCTGTAATACATGTTAAACTCCCAAGAAATTTAATAAAAAATTTCCATAAAAAATAGCCAGAAAGCTTAGGAGTTTAACAGGAGGGCTTCAAGGAAGGATAGGGAAGGAACACTTAACAAATAGTGGATTAATCTTTAGCAAGAATGATGACGTCAGGCGTATGTCCCGAAATTGGGAAACATGAAATAATTTTTATAATTATTATAAAGTTACAACCCTGAACGTTTGAAACCACCGTTGTTCACTTCCATCATCCATTTAGAGCCTTGGATCCACCAATTCTTTTATTGATTTGTGTCTGGCATCCTCAAACTAGAGGCTCTGCAGAGCCTGTAATCGCTCACCTGAAACTATATATAACAAGAGGCCCCAAAGAGCCTTAATCGCTCACCGGCCAAAGTGGTTCAAAGAAATATTTGGGGTCACATTCAGTTAGACATGGTTCATCAACACTACAAAGGAATGAAATCATGAGAGACATGCAACTAGAGACATGGCTTGATCACATTACGTGTACAGTCCCTGTAAAAGTTGTCTTCAAAATTACCCCAGTTGTTACATATGATTACATAATACAGTCACTGTTAATCCAGTTAAATTAAGATCTCTGTCTATTTATAGAGGAACTTTTTATGAGTGGGCGGAGCTAATTAACGGGGTTTTCCAGCACTGGTCTGACAAAGCATAACACTTTTGAGATGTCGTTTATAACCTTTCTGACAACTTTTATTTATCAAATGTTATTAAATATCTTTTTGAAATTTATTCTGTATTTTGCTATAATTTATTGGGAATGCATATATATCAATATATTCAATTAATTGTAATTTGTAACAAAAACAAAAAATCACATTAAAATAATCTTGCCATATAAAGTTCAAATGGAGAAATATTCAAGTGTAATTACTGTGTAATATTCATATCTGCATTTAACACTTTACGTGACATAACTGTAAAAATCGGCCAGCTATACACGAAATTCGTCATTCCCATTTTTTTAGGTTTTTATCTTTGAATTTTTTGCTTCCAAAGCATATCTTATGACTTCTGACTAAAACGAGCATGTAGGGCTTTTTTCAATTAGGGGTCATAAGCTGTGTTGTTATTTATGGAGGGGGAGGGGGGACTTTAAACTATAAGGGTGTCGAAGCCTGCTCTTACTGGAAGTCGACTCGGCACATGTACATACGGCGATCTTAGGTGGAAAAGACAGGTATCCAGTATTAAGAAAACAACACTCGAAAACACATGGTCTCTCAGTGTGCTGCAAGACAAGGGGCTGTAGAAATTGTTTTGTTTTTTTTTCTCATTTTTTGTAACTATCTATTCAAAACACCTCTGGATGTTTTCCAATAAATTGTCACACAAAAAAAATTCAAGCTTTGTTATTGTGGTATAAAGTCTACAAAGAGTTAAATGATGGAAAGTCGTTCGAATCCCACCTGTGGCAACCGCGTTGAGTCCTTGGGCAAGACACTTCGCCCACATTGTCCATTTGGGGGCACGGTGACGTCGTGTGCTAAGGCGTACTGCACGTTGATGGTGCACTTGTCTTCAACCAATGCTAACCCTGCTTGTGTGGAGTTAGTATGTTGCTCGCCGTTGCTCGATGGTTCTCTCCGGGTACTCCGGCTTCCTCCACCCGTAAAACTGTCATGGTCATGATTAGCCATTGTGCAGAAATATGTGACCTTAAACCCCAATAAATAAATAATAAATAAATAAATAAATAAATAAATAAATAAATAAATAAATAAATAAATAAATAAATAAATAATGGTGGGATGTCGCCCATGGGAGAAGTCGGCCAAAAATAAAGTCAGCAACTGAGGTATGCCCCTAAGTCGGTTCACGGATTAAATCGGCCCAGGGCTTTTTTGCAGTGCTAATATACATGTGTACGGTTAACTTAAGTGACAGACCGAATGTTAGAAATTGAATTTTTTCTCATAGTGTTGCAACTATTTGTTGGAAAACACCACACGAGCGCTGCCTTTTCCTATAAATAGATTCAAAATAATTTCATTGTCATAGTGCTAATAAAATTGTTAAATGATTGGTAGAATGTAAGAAATAAAATTTTCTTTACAAGTCGCAGTGCAAATATAAAAGGATATAGATATACATAATAATTAATTATAATTCAATTTAATCAGTTTCTGAATTTGGAAATCTCAAAAGAATAAACTTCATAGGAGTAATTTATGCTTTATCTAATGTCCATGTTTTCATTGCGACCAGAGGCTGTTTCAGAAACAATCAGTAGCAACTGTCGGCTCTTGTTTTACGTCTTTGGAAGGGTAATTAAAGGATTAGTTCGGATTAGAAAATGTTATTGCTACCAAATTCTATTGCTGCCACGAGAACTCAATAACTGATCATGTTAAGTGTTGTGTTATATTCAGTTATATTACAACAGCCTGGGTCTACTTTTCTCAGTGGTTCAAAGCAACAAACCTCAAGCTATACGCATTGTTTTTTAACGAAATATAAAATATATGTATATGTTTCTTCTAATTTTGCTGAGTTCAGACGGGAAACTGAAAACTCTTCCAAAGTTTGCTAATTTTTAATTTTTAACTGATCTCAGATACATTCAGACACATTGCGTCCCATCTCGCCACATAAAGAAGGGTCTCTGCTAAAACACTCGAGGAGTGAGGTTTCCACTCACAAAATATGCTCTCAGTTTCAGTGAAAAAGGGACATCGAGCACAACCTATTTCTATAGATGGACCGTAGGTTGTCGTTCAAAGGACCCTCCGTTCAATGAAATGATTCTTTCACATGGGTTGAGACGATACATATGTGAAAATTCCACTCTGTTAGTGTTTCTGTTTAGAATTTCTCTCCATGTACCATTGATGGGTTCCAGGATATCCACAATTACAGTCTTGGTCATCCACAGTGTTTCAAAGGCCCTGCATGGTTCAATGTAAAAGAATATTCTGTTCACCTGAACAATAGGTCGAACCGCATGCTGGACGAAACTGTGTTGGAGAGGAATTGACTCAGATTTCCCACATGTTATTCAATCATAATAGATGATTTCAGCACAGCGTCATCTTACATCCGGGAACCGATATGTAGGTGCACGCGCGGTTTGTTTATCAAATTTGGTTCCACACCTGAAATCAGTCTGGAAATTATTTTAGTCTGTCAGGAAATTTTGTTCCGCCCCATATGGCGAGGAGCAATACCTATATCGCACTTGCATATCCCACTTGATGCTGCATAAGATTTCCACCCCACCCAAGTTCACCAGGATTTTTTAATAGGCCTAGGCCCACAAGTAGTAGGCTTACAGCAACACTGAACATTAGGAGACAGAAACACAGACATTAAATATTTGTGGGTTTGGCCTGTGCAACTGCATCCTCTGATGGCAAGATGGTAGGCCCATAACAGTCGGCTCTCTGCCTCCATTGAATTTGTACTTAGCCCCCCCCCCCCCCCCCCCCCCCCACAACCTACCAACCAGTCAGATGATATCTATACCCGACTGATCTTCCACTGCATTTTTTTTACCAAGAACATTTTTTTTTTTTGGGGGGGGTGCAGATTAACATTCTGCACCCGTATTTTTGGTATTCTTTTTATATTTTTGCCCCGCCATTTTGAGTGAGAACATCGCCTTGTAAAACATGGATGCTTTGCCGCGACACTGGGTTGAGTTCGCAATGGACCGGCTCGTTCTCTGCACACCTTGAAATCCAATATTACCCATTGAACGCTTATTGTTTTATTGAGAAATGTTGTATATCATCCTCGGATGTCGTAGTTCGGAGTTGCTGTGCATCCCGCCCCCAGGTCCCACTGCTTAGTCTAACTACAGACGTCTGGAGACCTGATTAATATCACATCACCCCCCCCCACCCCCCCCCCCAATGTCACACCACCTTTATATATGCCCCCCCCCCCCCTCACACACGCTTCCAAAATAAATAACACACAGATCTGTGTATTATATATTTCGAGGGGGGGGTGCATATAAGAATGAGGTGTTTTGAGGTAGGGGTGATTTGGATCAGGTTTCCAGACGTCTGTGGTCTAATAACTCTGGCAATTTGGGCGGTTTAGTGGGTAACGAAACTACGTTGTTTCATGCGAATACCTGGAAACGCAGCCAAATTGTGTAAAGTTCTTTTTCATTGTCCGGAATATGTCTACCATTGCAGAATAAAAAAGGTGTGTATTTGAATGACTCTTTTCGAAAGGTTCTTCAACCTATTACAAATGAGATTTTTTTTTATTATTTCCATTTTTGGCGTAACTTCGCTAATAATAGTCGGATTTTACAAATTCAAGGACGCACTGATTTTTACTCAATATATTCGACACGAAACGCGTTTTTTAAATTTCCCTATGATATTAAAAATAGTATTTGCCCAACTGGTTGGAAAAATGTGCTAATTGGTATCCAGAAATTACGGGATCAAAGAAACACCGACATCGACAAAAAGTAATGACAAGGTCTTCACAAATATTCATGCGAGATCGAAACTGCCTTCAAAAGTCATTTTGTACGATATTTCGAAATAAATTTTAACGATTTTATTTTTATTTGTGTAGTTTGGGAACGTTTCGCTTTTTTCCCCAATTATCAGCAGCTGTTTTGCAGAGAAATGATGTATGGAGATCCTATTTTGTGTTGGAAGCATAACCTTGTCACAACACTGGGAAACACTTTGTGCTAATTATAACCGATAGTACGTCTTATTGAAGTCACGTGGTTGGGTTTTGATACCCCACCTCATAGAGCAGTTAGTGGGGAGTCGATTGGCAGTGTTTTACAGGGAGCGTACACGTAATGAAACTTGAATCTTACCCCCCTAAGGATGCTGCATACCAAATATCAAAAACATTCATCTGCTGGATCTGAAGAAGAAGATGTTTAAAGAAAATTCCTCATTTTGAACTAAGTTATCATTCGGGCTTCTACAGTGAGCCCAAATATGAACCCAGGGACTTGGCTTGAACAAACTTGAATCTCACCCCCTAAGGATGCTACATGCCAAATATCAAAACATTTTGACTGCTAAATCTGAAGAAGATTTTTAAAGAAAAATTCCTCATATTGTCTAAGTTCTAATTTGGGCTCCCACAAGGAGCCCAAATATGGACTCAGGGACTTGGCTTTAACAAATTTGAATCTCCCCCCCCCCCCCCTCCCCCCAAGGATGCTACACACCACATATCAAAACATTCCGACTGCTGGATCTGAAGAAGAAGATTTTTTAAGAAAATTCCTCATTTCGAACGAAGTTACAATTCAAGCTCCCACAGTGAGCCCAAATATGGACCTAGTCACATGGCTTGAACAAACTTGAATCTCACTCCCCTAAGGATGCTGCATACCAAATATTAAAACATTCTGACTGCTAGATCTGAAGAAGAAGATTTTTAAAGAAAATTCCTCATTTTGAACTAAGTTATCATTCGGGCTCCCACAGTGAACCCAAATAAGGACCTAGGGGCATGGCTTGAACAAACTTGAATCTCACCCTCCTAAGGATGCTGCATACCAAATATCAAAACATTCTGACTGCTAGATCTGAAGAAGAAGATTTTTAAAGAAAATTCCTCATTTTGAACTAAGTTATCATTCGGGCTCCCATAATGAGCCCAAATATGGACCTAGGGACATGGCTTGAACAAATTGGAATCTCACCCCCCTAAGGATGCTGCATACCAAATATCAAAACATTCCAACTGCTGGATCTGAAGAAGAAGGTTTTTAAAGAAATTTGCCTGAAATGCACTAAGTTCGAATTTGAGCTTTTATAGTGAGCTCAAATATGAATCCAGGGAGCCAATTTGAACAAACTTGAATCAGATCCACCCCACAATGTTACATACCAAATATCAAAAGATTCTGCCGGCTGGATCTGTAGAAGAAGATTTTTTAAGAAATTTGCCTGAAATGCACTAAGTTCAAATTCAGGCTTCTATACTGAGCCCAAATGTGAATCCAGGGGGCTGATTTGAACAAACTTGAATCAGATCCATCCCACAATGTTGCATACCAAATATCAAATGATTCTGCCTGCTACAACTTGAGAAAAAGATTTTTTAAGAAATTTGCCTGAAATGCACTGAGTTCGAATTTGAGATTTTATAGTGAGCCCAAATATGAATCCAGGGAGCCGATTTGAACAAACTTGAATCAGATCCACCCCACAATGTTGCATAGCAAATATCAAAAGATTCTGCCTGCTGGATCTGGAGAAGAAGATTTTCGAAGAAATTTGCCTGAAATGCACTAAGTTCAAATTCAGGCTTCTATACTGAGCTCAAATAAAAACCCAGGGGGCCGATTTGTACAAACTTGAATCAGATCCACCCCACAATGTTGCATACCAAATATCAAAAAATTCTGCCTGCTGGATCTGGAGAAGAAGATTTTTTAAGAAATTTGCCTGAAATGCACAAAGTTCAAATCCGGGCTTCTATACTGAGCCCGAATATGAACCCAGGGAGCCGATTTGAACAAACTTGAATCTGCCCCCCCTAGAGATGATGTATACCAAATAGGAAAGAATTCTGCCTGGTGGATCTGAAGAAGAAGACTTTTTTTAATTTTGGAAAAAAATTCATGGGTGCTATCAGAGTTATGCCCCTTGTGGTGCCCCCTGTGGGTGCGGCAAGTTTATTTGTACAAGTTTGAATTGACATATGATGGGGAACATGCACACCACATTTGGTTCAATTTGATCCAGTTATTTGGGAGGAGTAGTCGTTAATGTAAAGTTCACAACGGACGACGACGGACGACGACGGACACAAAGTGATAAGTTAAGTTCCCTTCAGTGAGCTAAAAATGTGATTTCCCATAGGCTTTCCATGGTAACTATGAGCTGCAATTGTGGCCATGCTTTGCAACATTACATCAAAATTACACGAGGATCATTGGTAGAAGGTGTCCCAGTCTTCAATCACGTGAAGTTTCAAAACATTTGAATCCATCAAACAGAATCATAGAATGTCTCTGGTGGCCATATTTTCCAGCCAACGGGAGCAAAAAGAGGATCGTTTGTAGAGGGCCTCCTATAGACCATTCTTGCCAAGTTTTGGTTCCTGTCAGCTCAATAGTTCCAGAGAGAAGATGAAAACGTGATTTCCTATAGGTTTTTTCTATAGTAACTATAAACTGCAATTGTGGCCATGTTTGCAATACGATCAACATTAAAATGAGGAACGTTGGTGGAGGGAGTCCCAGTTATCAACCATGCAAAGTTTAAAAACATTTGGCCCTGTGGTTTCAAAGAAGAGTTTTCAAAATTGACCAATCAGAATCAAATAATGCTTCTGGTGGCCACGTTTTTCATCCTACAGGAATAAAATGAGTAACAGTTGTAGAGAACCTCTCATAGACAATGTCTGCCAAGTCTGGTTCACATTGGCTCAGTACTTTCAGTGAAGATGATGAAAATGTGATTTCCTATAGGGTTTCTATAGTAACTATAAGCCACAATTGCAGCCATAATGGCAACCCGATGAAGATTAAAATGAGGATCATTGGTAGAGGGGGTTACAGTCATCAGTCACATTAAGTTTTCAAACCATTTGGCCTTGTAGTTTCAAAGAAGATTTTCTTGAAAATCCACACATTTATGAATTCTGTTTTCAACAAAAAAATCAGTAAAAGAAGGTTAAATATTTTTGAAAAATTACAACTTTTTTCAGACAGTATTCTCTTTTCAAAATAGCTTTGGATAGGCAAAAGGTTTACAGGAAACACATCACTCCAATTTTTGTCAAATCTAAAAGATATACAATAATTACTGTCATCTAAACTGACATGATTGCAAGAGAATGTAAACAAAAAACTTCTTCTGGTTTTCCAAACACCTGTCAACAATCAAGATTTTTTGACAAGTAACATGAGATTAATGATGCGTATATCAGCATCCATGTACAGTTGCAATGGTTTACAGTTAAGTCAAAATAAGTTGTAGGATAATCCTATAAACTATGTATCTTTTTCTCTTCATACACTGATAAGACCAGAAGCTGACATCATTTTCTGGAAAGCTCTCACTGATAGCTTTCCAGAAAATGTCAGATTCTGATATTGTCAGGGCAGGAGCAGCAGTTTATTTAGTTTATTGCAGTTATGCTACAGTTTATTTTGACTTGTACTGTATACACAATATTTTCCCAGTTCTCAGTGGAGAAAACTGGAACCAACCCTTACCAGATTCTCAAAAAACAAGTATTTTGCTGACAGTACCGATGTTCATGCAGACAGGAGAGGCATTGGGTTAAGCATTAGATAGTGGGACATAATGTCCATAGGACAAAATGTCCATGGACAAAATGTCCAATAAAAAATACACCTTGGACATAATGTCCATTGGACATAATGTCCATGGACATAATGTCCTTGATTAATTTGCCATGGTGGACAAAATGTCCATTTTTTTTTGTTTTCCTATTTTTTGTACTTCCCAATTTTAAGTTTAATTTTATTATTATAATTATTTTGAAAATTTAAGTATATATTTTTCATGTTATCAGAATACCATGAATATCTCATTAGCTTAGGGTAAATGTGCATGTGTGTACATTACTTTATTGTTTTTATAACAATATTCAATGATGAGCTTGTGGTGTGTGTGCGATTGGTCTTTGACATATTGTTCTCAATTTGGCTATGAAAACAGTCAAAACTGTTTGGTGACTGCATCTAAAGACAGATCCCATCTTTCATGTATTGGTAAGAAAATTGTCAAACTGCAGTACTAGTCACATCTAAAGAGCATTCATTTCTTTGATGTACAGCAATGTTTTTGAAAGATAAACACACAGCAAACTATATATTGGACATCATGATCAATCCGCAAGTATACAGAAGAAAGTCTCCTTGGCTACGAATCGAAATCGAATCGAAATTAAGTATTTTTATTGTTTACTAATCATATATATTTCATTTTCAGGTTATTTTATTCAACTTTGTGGGGAGGTAGTTTAGTATAGTTTAGTATAGTAACTGGGACAAAGTTAGGGGGTCTTAAATAAAACTGTGAGCGCTAAGTTGTCGAACGGTTCGTCGTGTTGCCTTTTGTCGCGTGTTTACAGTTTTCCCTGTCCGATCGCGTAATTTTGTTTTGATGATGGCGAGCAAGTCTGTTCAGACGGAGGTAAGTATGGAGGTAAATACGTGTAATATCGCGGTCCAGGTCAACGGTGCCAACGGGGTAAGTATTTGTGTGCAGACAGAGGTCACTGGGGGTGTCGGTCAGAGCCGGGTTGGTGGGGCCACCGATGGCGATATTGGGCTTGAAGTTTGTAAACAGTGTTCTATGATGTATGGGGACTGTCGTTCGATGGGATATGGAGAGGTATGTGCAAACTGTCAGGAAATCCTCCGCCTACTTGAGACAATTGTTAAGTTTGAGGGGGAGATTGCTGAGTTGAAGGGAAAACTTGGTAGGGCGGGGCTGTCTGGAGTTACGCCTGTGAAAGTAGCTTTCCGAGAAGGATGGATGGTTGTCGGTGGTTCCAAGAGGAAACATGGGGGGTAGAACCTTTGATGTGAATGAGGTAGGTGATGAGGTGGGGGCTGCTAGAAAAGTACGTAGGACAGATGAGGGGGGCCCAGGCCGGAGCAATGCTGTAAAGCGTTTGGCGTGGACTATCAAAAGTGGTAGGAAAGGGGGGCCAGAGAAGCAGGTAGATAGGGGTGTAAAGCCCAAAGGCAGTGGGGAGTGCAGCACCAGAAACAGATTTGATGTGCTCGATTCGGAAGAGTCAGAGGAGGGGATGGAGGTAGTTGCAACAGGTAGTAGCTTGGGGTCTAGGCCAGGAAAAAGGAGGAGGGAACCGGGAGAAGACCAGGGGAGTAGTCCAGGTAGTTCAGGGCCTGGAAAGAGACAGAGGAACAAGGATAGGAGTAATCCTAGGTCAAAGATACCGATACCGATAGTGATTCCGAGTGGGGCTGTTGGAGAGGAAGAGGACGCTGTAAACAATAGGAGACTAGAGGAGATAAATAGGGCAAGGGCCAAAAGTAAGTTGGTGGTTGCGGGAAGTAGCATAGTTCGGGGATCGACAAGGTTGTGTGTGGTCCGGACAGTAAAAATAGAACAGTTCTGTGCTTTCCGGGGGCTAAAGTGGAGGACCTGAGGGACAGAGTGGACGGTATTGTAGCTGGGTCGGGGCCTGATCCGGTAGTGGTATTACATGTGGGGTCCAATAACATCAGGGAGAGGAAATCAGTTCGTTTGGTGGACACATACAAGGACCTAATTAGTAAGCTACTTAGCAGGAATGCTCGGATCATCGTTTCAGGGGTGCTCCCTGTTATGGGTGGTGGGAATGAGAGGAACTCGCGGATTATGGCACTAAATGAGGAGCTGGAAGAGCACTGCAAAAACTTGGGAATACATTTGATTGACCACTGGGATTCATTCTGGGGACAAGGAGAGTTGTATGGGCGAGACGGATTGCATTTAAGTAGGATGGGTACAGACCTGTTGGGCCAAAAAATTTTACAGGTGGCTGGGCCTTTTTTGGAGAAAAGGGGGGTAGGGGACCACAGCCGATAACCCAGAGGAGCACAAATGCTGGGAACATAGGAAGAACAACAAACATGCACAACACAGGGACATACCAGGGGTATAATAATGTGCCAGTGATGACAAAAAAACAAAGATTCATTAAGTTTGGGTACTGCAACATCCAGGGTCTGCACAAGAAAGTAAGCGAAATATCAACAATGATGGACGAAGGAGACTTCGATATAATGGGTCTAAGTGAGACGTGGATACGATGGGATGAGCGGGTTGATCAGATGAAGGGTTGCGTGTGGATAGGAGCTGGGCGAACTGAGGGTCAGAAACGGGGTGGGGGTGTTGGCATCTACGCTAAAGAGGAATTACAGCCCTCATTGATTACAGATCTCACAGAAGCAAGGACTCAGATTCCAGTATCCAACGAAATAGTCTGGGCAAAAATCAAGTTAGGAAGCAGGAGTGTTGCCGTTGGTGTTGTATACTTAGCAGTGGAGGGAAGTAAGCCCGAGTCGAATGATTCAATATATACAACTCTTAGATCGAATATCACAGAGCTTGAAAGCAGAGGGTTCAGTATTGTCCTAATGGGGGACTTCAATGGGCACATCGGGGATAAGGAGGAGGGCATACAGGGAGGTGATAGGAAAATTAACACGAATGGGAGGAAGATGTTGGACCTATCAAAAGAGCTTGGTTTAAAGATCCTGAACAGGGATGCGAAATGTAAGGGTAAATGGACCTGGGAGAGGAACGATAAGAAAACAATAATTGATTATATACTCACTGACGTTAGCGTATGCAGGGAGGTTATAGATGTAGAAATAGATGACGAGGGAAAAAATGACTTGGGTAGTGATCACAACCTGATAACAGTTAAGATTATGGGCAAAAAGACAAATAGAGACAGAAATACCTTCAAGGAAGTTTGGGGACTAAAACAAGGAGCCGACTGGAAGCAGTTTCGGGAAAAACTAAAACCAAGTCTTGAATGTATACCTAGGGATGCAAATGTCCAGAGTATTTCAGATGGCATAGTAAATAGCCTAACAGAGGCAGGGAAGGATTGTATAGGAAGGGTGAGGGTCCCAACGAGAGAGCTCGGATACAGGGTTAACGAGGGACTGAAAAAGGCTATAAAAGAAAGGAAGGTAAAATGCGCTGCTTACAGAAGAAGTAGGAAGCTTAAAGGGGTGGATAACAATGACACGAGACTAATGAAAGGAGAATATGAACTGGCACGGAAAAAGGTGAATGAGATAAAGAATAATAATAGGAAGGAGCGCAATTGCAGTCTTGCCAGAACAATAAAGAAAACGGGGGGTTCGAGCTCAAACGTATTTTGGAACTGGGTAAATAAACGGGGGAAAAGTAGTGTGCAGAGTATCAAAGTGGATGGGGAAAGTACAGAAGATAAAGGCCGTATCGCTTCAGAGTTAGTCAAGCACTGGGAAAAGATAAACGATAGGCGATGGGGCAGTGGGTCCCCACCAAAAAGAAATACACTGGTGGAGGAGAACCTATCCAATCCTGTATGTAGCGAAATAACGGCAGAAGAAGTGCGGAACGTGGTCTCAAAATTAAAAAATGGTAAAGCGGGAGGGACTGATGAAATTCCGAACGAATTCCTCAAAAATGGAGGGGAGGCACTTATTGAAGTCCTGACAAACCTTTTCAACCTGGCTCTGCGAAAGCAAAAGATCCCTAGAGAGTGGAGGGAAAGTAAGGTGTCGTTCATACACAAAAAGGGGGATAAGGAAGTTCTAGATAACTATAGGGGGATATCAGTTAGTAGTAACATCGGAAAAGTATTCTGTAAGGTCATATACGGTAGACTTGAGGAAGTTATTGAAGAGAAAGGTTTTTTAGGAGAAATTCAAAATGGTTTCAGGAAAGGTCGGAGAGTCACTGATCACCTATTTACACTCACCCAACTGATAGAATCAACAAAGGCTGAAAAGAAAAAGATGTTTCTGGCATTTCTAGATGTGAAAAAAGCGTACGACTGAGTGTGGAGGGAAGGTATGTGGCGAAAGCTCGAGGGCATCGGACTGGGGGGTGACTTTGTGGGAATCATGAAAGCACTGTATACAGATGTGCAAAGCCAACTCAGTCTAGGGAGTATCACTACAAAACGAGTCCCTATGGATATAGGCCTCAAGCAGGGGTGTATCTTTTCACCGATTTTGTTTGCATTGTATGTTAAAGATTTACGGGACGAACTAATTCAGAGTGCGGAGGGGGTAAATGTTGGAGACATAAAGGTACCAGGCTTATTCGTTGCGGACGACATGGTGTTAATGTCTAGAACTGAACAGGGGCTAGAGAAATTGTTGGAAATTGTTGGTAGATATGGGAACACTTGGCGGCTCGAACTAAATGAAAATAAAAGCAAGGTAATACCCGTTGGACGCAAGGTAGATATGACGAAGAGATGGAGAGTGGGGGAGTTCTCAATCCCCGAAGGGGCAAGCAAACAAATCACTGTAGGAGAAACGGGAGAGTATGAGTATCTAGGGGTAAGCATAAATATAACGGGAAGAGGGGTGTACAGAAATTACTCAGCCAAACTGATTCTGAAGGGGAAAAAGAATTCTGAACCAACTAAAACTGTTAGGGAAAAATAGTTTCAACAAGGTCTTTGTGGGGAAAACACTGTGGGAGAGGGTGGGTTTACCAAGTATAACGTATGGCACGGACGTGATTCCATTAAACCAAACCGTTATTAAGAAGTTGAAAAGTACTCAGAATGATGCCGGCAGATGGATAACAGGGTCGAGTAATGCTGCAGCTTTGGAAGCAGTAAGGGGGGAGCTTGGGTGGATGAAAATCAAGGACAGGGTAGATTTGGGAAAACTGTGTTACTTTAACTACTTGAGAAACCTGCCTGACAACCGGTGGTGCAAATTGATGCTCGATACCATTTGGAATTCTAATATAGATACGGGGTGGTCAAAACATGTGAGGGAACTAATGGACAATTACTCTATAGAGGTCACAAACATAGAAGTAGGAATGAAAGAAGGCAAAAGGTTTGTCAAAGAGAGAGTCATGGAAGATTGCAATCGAAACTGGCGAGCAGGGGTTAGCGTGAAAAGATCACTGCAGGGGTTACAATATAAAGAAAAGCCAGCTTTTGAGAAGTACCTAGATGGCACCTTTGGAGGGTCACTGCTGTTCAAACTGAGATCAAGATCACTGGAGCTTCGGGGAAAAATTGGGAGAGATGGAGAAAAGGGATGCCAAATGTGCCACTCTGGAGTAGTGGAGACCCTGGAACATTTTCTCTTGGAATGCCCACAGTATATACCTCATAGAATAAAATTTACTGGAAGAATAATGCAGAAGTGGGGTGAAGAAACAAAGGATAGATGGCTGAAGGGGGACACGAGGGAGAGGGTAGGAATGCTTATTGAAGAAATTGAAAAAGGGGAAGTGAGGGATACTATTAAGCAGTTTATATCTGAATGCTGGGAGGAGAGGAGGGGAAGAGGGGGTGGGGTGCAGTGGGAATGATGGCCTTCTCTTATGAGGACCGCGACAAATCAGCGGCTGGCCAAAGAGTTATTATTATTATTATTGAATTGGTCATTAAACATTCTTCAGTCATGGAGGTTCTTACTAGCAATAAAGGTGGCAAAAAATTAGTTCTTGATGGATATATGTACACCAAAAAATCTTCAAATAAATCAACCATTCGATGGGCATGTGCCAACAGAGCTGCATTTGATTGTAAATCCTTTGCTAATACAGATATTGAGGTAAGTCAAATCAAGTTTTCTCTTTTTTTCTTTAGAGTACCTAACTGGGCATACATCATTTCCAACATGTTCAGTTGAATAAAGGCCTAATTTTCTACTAATTTTCTACAATATAATGAATTCATATGATAGTCACTTTGCAACTTGATGTTATTCAATTAACAGGAATGTTAAAAAATTTATAGTAATTTCTATATTTTTTATACTTACCAATGACCCAGACATAGCTGGTGCTAACTCTTAAAATATAGGGCCAAACACAAATTTTGCCCCCCAATCCCCAAAATTTGCATCTAAAACCAAAGAAAACATGTCCTGAGTGGCCCTCCACACTTCACCTCTACTGCGCATGCGCAGTGTCAAGGACGTTCCGAAATTGGCGCCATTAATCATTCTAATAACCAGTGCCTGGTAAGCGCTATGTACTCAGCGGGGAGGCAAGAGTTCCCAACTCCTGGGAGGGCCATCCCCGTCTGGGTCATTGGTAAGTATAAAAAATATAGAAATTACTATAAATTTTTTAACATTTTTATACTGTACCAATGACCCAGACATAGCTGAATAGTAAAAAGGCTGGAGGGCCAAGGACATAGAGCAAGATGGAATACGCTCAATAATATAAAATAGAGTCATCCCCTCTAGGGAAAAAGAAGTAATAGGCCTTACATGTATCTTTCTTATTTATGATAAATTAGAAAGATACAACACCTTCCAAAATTGAGCATCATACATCCCTGTACTCTATTAATATCCAATATAATCCTTATACTAATAATTTTTGAAGTAAGCCAATAAATAAAGTAAGTCTAGAGAATAGAGACTCTTATACTCCTTAAAAGTGTCTGAGGATTGCATAATCATGTCCGTTGACACATGCAATATTCAAAAGCTATACATTAAAAACTAAGACTTGAATGAATTTTTAAAACATAAACTTCTCACTAAACAACCATCCCAATAACAGCTCAGAATTACTAACTCCGGAGGAGGTATCCCCTTGTTTTCATAGTAAAACAGGTGACCCAAGGGAACACCCTCCCCCCCCCCCCCCCCTTTTTCTTGCCCTGGGTCAAATAGCCCAGAGCGAAGAGGGCAGCAGAACGGAGTCACTGCCGAAACAGACAGCTTACCTAGCTATAGTAGCAACTGTTAAGTGAATGACATTCTGAGCAGTAGATAATAGACCTAACAATAGAGGCCTCCAGAAATGGACTCGATATTTCTGAGATAAAAATTCATGAAAATGGATGGCTGAGCGCAATAAGCAGCCTTCAAAAATCTATAATAGCGACACTATTAATGTAAGCCCAAGATGTAGAAGAATCTTAAGCACAACTGCTGAGTCAATGATATACCATAAGCAGTACCGATAGTTAATAGAATCCATTATCAATAGAATGGAGCGTAATGTCCTTCTATTAGGCATCAAAGACAGAAGAAGCTTACGCCCGTAGTAATAAACAGATATCTGTTTATAAATACATAAACTCTAACTGGAGAGAGTAAAGGCCTATGCCCGTACAAAGACGGAAGGACCTTAATAACAATAGGTTCCGGATATTAGGAGCCTAACTCTTATGCAAAAATCCAACCTAAATAGTAAAGGAAGTAGTGATTCCGAAACTACGAAAGTGAAAATCATCCATCGATAGTGCATGAAACTCACTGACTCTTCAGTAAAAGAGAAGCCAACAGAATTACTGTCTAAAAGGTCAGAATTTGAAAACTACTGTTTCCAGAGGCTCAAATGATTACTTAGCTAAATAAGAACCGAAGTTAAATTCCATATAGGAATTTAATCTAAAGATTCTAAGTCTATTTATCAAAAAGTTACTAACTGACTTAGATAAAGAGACATAAGACTCAATTGTAAACTATCCTAGAGTGCATAGGTATGAGGTAACATAAACCTATAACCTTAATAATAACAGGCTGCAGTAGATCTTGTCAAACAAGTATACTAAAAAGTTGCAATGAGTAGTATGGAGGGATCAACAATATGAACATAATGATCCCTACACCAACAACGGAAGAGCCTCCACTTTAGCCGCATAGAATAGCGAAGAAGAGGATCTCCTATAGTAAGAAATCGCGTCTAAAGCTCGTCCAGTACAATGCTTACAATGCAATACGGACCACACAACGGAATACGTGAAGGTTGCGACCTTGCGGGTTGTGATAAAGATGACACGATTTACCCAGCGAAAAAAGATCCTCTCATTGAGGAAGATTTCACGTTAAGTCCCACAGTAGACAACAGAGTAAATTACCCATGGTCTCTGTGAAGATAGAGATGCTATCAACAGAAATGTATTGTGGTTGTTTATCTTAGCAATACCTGCTGAAACAACAGCGCCGGAGGATACGCGTATCCTATCATTCCGTCCTATAGATCAATAGAGCGTTAACAGCATTAGCTCAGAGATCCGGACAAGCCAACACATACGTCTGCAATTGATTAGCAAGCTGTGTCGTAAATAAATCATCATTGGGCGCTCCCATAGATAGCAAATCTGATTGAATACTTGTTTGTTGAGAGACCATTCTGACAGCAACAAGCGACCCCTAAGTGAACGGGAGTCCGGTAAAACAATCAGACGACCCGGAATATGACGGACCGAAACAGAACTTGGTGTACTATAACCAACAGACGGATTCTTCCCATTAAATTGAATAACGGAAACGAATGAGTGCCTCCCTGGTTCCAGAGATACGCCACTACTGTCGAATTAACGGACAGGATTTGGGCATGCGTTTCTGAATAATGTTCATGCAATGACATAAGCAAGCCTAAAAAACATTATTCCGCGGAAGATAATTGGTTGCTAAGAGACTGCGGAACCCAAAGACCCTGGCACTTCGAATCCGTTGGGATCAATATTATATCCCAATCTGTTTGACTGGCAACCGTCATAACTGCAACACTCGGGTCCGGCAACTGCAGTGGCACTCTCTGAGTCAACCACTGAATGTTTGCCCCAGTCTGAATCTCTTGTAACACTAGATAGACAAGAGAACGTGTAAATCGAGCAATTCATGGATTGCTGAAAAGTTGCCGTCGAAGAGAAGCTTCTCCGAGAACGAAGCGACTCTGAGAGAGTTCTTAACCTTACTATCCACGTGCGTGGATGTAGCTAGGGCTGCGTCACGTCTAACCAACTCCAATCAGCCACTGAAGGGCGGAGTTATACGTGAACAAACTACTGCCCTCAAAAGAAATCAGATTGAGAATAAAATCCCGTAAATCTTTTCTTGAAGACGTAATGATAACGCCTCAGTAAGGTGGATTAGTATGATAAAGCGTCTAAGTTAAGTCTACTAGATATCATTGTCGTTTCCAACATTGAGGTTGGAAAAGACATAGACGGCGAAAAAGAATATTTCCAGTCTTTAACCACACAGTCTAGACGCATATGAACTCTCGGTATGCCCTGCTCTGCCAAAATAAACTATTCGTATAAATGATAAAACGGCAGAAATGAGCAACGCGGACAAGAAACTAAACTATCATGCTTGGTAGCAGGCTTGTATGCATATATAGCGTCGAAAAATAAAACACATGTTGTAATGAAATTATTGGACTGCGTCGGTAAGTCAGGGACAATGTCCCTGAACCGATCCAAAATTCCGAGTCCAATGACGCTATAAGTCTCTTATCCAACATCGCAGCAATAATAAGAAATAACAATCACTGGAAGATAATGCCAGAAGATATAAATGGCAGCTTCCGATACTACGAAAGGGAAAACTCGAAATCTTTCGAATCCCTTTCGCCATCCTGTCGGACCCTATAAAGCGTTCGGTCGTCCGTACCTGATGCAACCACGGACCGCACCGACCCAGCGCTGTCGGATAATTCCTGATTCGACCAAGAAATTGTCGATTGCTGGGATGCTGCGAAACAACTGTGCTAACTCGGATAGCACGTCAGTCACTGAGGCCTAAGGAGAAGCGGTCCTACAATGCATTGCCGCTGGAAGCTCCGTGATCGTTACCCCGTGCATACTACCAATATGCGATCGAACGGAGTGTATAGGCCTCATGTCCCTTGGCTACCGGATGGCGTGACCTATTCGCCGTGGAATCACTGAATGACGAAACTGATCGGATACTCGAGGTCACGTAGCCAATGTGCGGTCGTGTGCCCTGCTGTGAGGATAAGGAAGCATTATCGACAGTCTCTCGGACTGTCAATATAACGGAGCGTCCCGACCGACAGACGTATGCTCCGAATGAAAAATATCTGAACCACAACATGCGGTCCCCTATGTTGTTGGACGAGAGAGGGACCTCTCTCGCTCACAGCCCGGACGGACCTGGACAAGCCAGGAACCGGACTAACAGGCTTCCTCCGATCTGTCCTCAATCTGCCGTCACTGGGTGAGTACTAAAGTAATTAAAGTGCTCGCATCACCCAAATCTCCTCCTAGACCGCAACGGACGAACCCGGCAGCCGAACCATTCGATGAATGCACGCTACACCGGGTGAGCTAGCGAATGTCACTCCGTCGATCCTACAAGGGATCTCTTAGGCGATAGACATATTCCATGAGCACTTATTGCCGCTAGCAAATCATTAACTATGACGACAGAGGCACACTCTTGAAAGACATCTCCGTAACTTTGCGAACAAGAAACCAGAAATGCTTGGTTATAACAAGCATATAATAATAATATATATAGCGTCGTTCAATAATTCGAAAGTTGTGTGACATTATTGGACTATGTCGGAACTGAGGGACGATGTCCCTGAACCGAACCAAAAATTTCTAAGTCCACCGACGCTATCAGTTTCTTATCCGGCATCGCAGCATTCTGGTCCGACGAAAGAAGCTGTAGAAGACCAAGTCAGAAGACATACACAACAGCATATGTTGTTCCGAAAGGGAAAGCTCGAAATCCTCCAAATCCCTTTCGGTATCCCGTCGGACCGGATGACATTTTCGGACGTCCGTACCCGCTTCCGCGGAGCGTCCCGACCCAGCATCGTCGGATAAAAAATATGCGACAGATTCAGTTGATGCTGGGATGCTGCGATAAACTGTGCTATTTATGAAAGCACGTCCGTTCCCGAGGCCTGTGCAGTAGCGGTCTTACGATGCATTGCCGCCGGAAGCTCCGTGTACGTTGACTCCCGCACACTTACCATGCGAACGTCCGGAGTCTGCAGGCCTCGTATCCCTGGCTACCGGATGGAGTGACCTGGTCGCCGATGATTCTCTGACTGGCGAAGCTGACTGGATAACGGAGGTCACGTAGCCAAGAGCGGTCGTGTGCGCTACTGTGAGAATGAGGAAGCCTTATTGACAGTCTACTCCGGACTGACTATATGTCGGAGCGTCCCGAGCGACGGACGTATGCTCCGAATGCGAAACATTTTGTACCACAACATCTGGGGCCAGATGTTGTTGTACGAGAGAGGGGCCTCTCTCGCTCGCCGTCCGGATGGACCAGAACGAGCTATGAACCGGACTAAAAGGCTTCCTCCGTTCTCCCTCTGATCCGCCGTCACTGGATGTGCATTTGGTTGATTTATAGTGCTCGCATCACCCCAAAATTCCTTCTAGACTGCAACGGACGAACCCGGCTGCCGAACCATTCGGTGAATGGACGCTACACCGGGCGAGCTAGCGGACGTCAAAGGCCGTCGAACCTACTAGGGTCCTCTTAGGCAATTGGCGTATTTACATGAGCACTTTTCCGCTAGCCCTTCATTAATTGTGACGACGGAGGCACACTGTTGGAAGACATCACAGATACATCACCCTAATCTTGATCGTCTGAAATAGAAATTGATAAAGTAGAGTGACCCTGCGGGGAAAGGACCGGAGTGTCCAATTCCCCCGTAACATACCGTGACATACGCTTCCCATATTGTCATCGAAATCATACGATACAGAACAGGAGTTAATGCGAGTACACTGACCACATATAGAATGATTATAAAAGTCAGAGGAAGACTTCCTCTTATTACAATTGATCAATATCCTTTCAATGTGAAAAGAAAACAAGTCCTGGTACTCGCACCAACCCCTGGCAATCAAAATACATAATAATAATATGATCCATTAATATTCAGAACAGCCCAAGTTTCTGAAAAGTAACGTTGAGCCCCAATGGATCCCAAGCCTAAGTGTGGACAAAAATTTAAAAAATATTTTAAACAATTTATTCAACACTTACGAACAATAATAATGTATCTAGTTATGATTAAAATAACATCAAGATATAATTTTCCAGAAATCCCCCCCTCACACAGAGGGCTGTTGTAAATGTAAACAATGAATGTAAAAACACTAAAATAAGACTCCAGGCACCCAGGCCCGGAATCAGTTACCAAAAATACACTATCTGATGCAAAACAGAGACTTCCAGGGAAGAAACTGCAGAACATCAGATGAAAGATGCAGAACACAACGCCTAACCACCCGTAGGTGAAGACGTAAACATGGGGAAAAGAACAGACTTCATTCTGTTATTCAGCTAAAACTCCCAAGAAAATTTAGTAATAATAATTACAAAAACTATGCCAAAAGCATGGGAGAATAGCAAGGGGGGACTAAAAGGACAGGGACAGAGGAAAACACTGAAAATCAGTGTAACTAAATAATCAGAATGACAACAAAATGGCTGCTGCCTCGAAAATAGGTAACTTAACATAATTTCATTAAAAAATTTTAAGTTACAGCCCTGATAATATTCTGTCACACATTTTTCCTCTCCTCCTTCTCTATCCTCCTTAGAATCACCATTTCACTAATATTTATGTGTCTGGCATCATTTAAACTGAGATTTACAAGCACAAAGATCAGTCAGATGTTAACTGATGAAGGGCCAAACTTAGAATGATTAATGGCGCCAATTTCGGAACGTCCTTGACACTGCGCATGCACAGTAGAGGTGAAGTGTGGAGGGCCACTCAGGACATGTTTTCTTTGGTTTTAGATGCAAATTTTGGGGATTGGGGGGCAAAATTTGTGTTTGGCCCTATATTTTAAGAGTTAGCACCAGCTATGTCTGGGTCATTGGTACAGTATAAAAATATAAATTAACAAGGATTTGGTTATATTCCAGTGGTTCAACTGTGCATTTATTCTATTATATCTTGTTTGACAAAGTTCAATGAGCTCTGTCAAGCAAGATATAATAGATTAAATGCATTTATTGTTACAAACCATATTAAGTAAACAACCTGGGCTCAGTATATTATTTCTCTCCATTTAATTAAGTGTTTTTCTCTGTTGCAGATAACTAAGGTTGTAAAAGTCAAAGATCATAATCACGCCCCAAATGCAGCAAAAGTTGAAGCTACTAAAGTACGTTCAGAAATCAAAGACTCAGCAAGTGTTAACAGAGGTCGTCCAGCACAAATCCTTGCGGACTTTGTAAGTCATAAGCCGTTAGAAGTACATGCAGCGATGGGGAACAACAATACAGTGAAGCGTCTCATCAGGAGAAACAGGCAAGGTTCTCTTCCAAAAGATCCATCTCATCTCAAAGACCTCATCATTGACGGCGAGTGGAAGACAACCGGTGAGCCAAATTTTGACAACTTTCTCATTCATGATAATGGCCCAGAAACGTCCAAAAGAATGCTTGTCTTCGGTTCCGAAACTGGACTCAGACACTTATGTCGTTCGAAAGTGTGGTATATGGATGGCTGCTTCTCTTCTGCACCAAAGCTCTTTCAACAAATATATGTTATTCGATGCCCCCTTGGCGACAGTGCCATGTCATGTGTTTATGTTTTTCTCAGTGGCAAATCCCAGGATATTTATGATGAGTTACTGCAAGCTGTTGTGACTGTGACGCAAACGGATATACACCCGATCCTGAAAAGATTGTGATGGACTTTGAGCAGGCCATGATGAATTCTGTCAAGACAGTCTTCGGACAGCATATACAACTCCAAGGGTGTTTTTATCATCTAACCCAGTGCACGTGGCGCAGGATTCAGGCTTTGGGACTTGTTGAAATATATAAGAATGACAGTGAAGTGAGACATTTTTGTGCAACGTTGGATGGCTTAGCTTTTTTGCCAGTGGAAGAGGTGAAAAATGGAATGGAACATATCATGGATTCTGCTCCTGAAATTCTTGAACCATTAGTGGATTATTTCAACAAAACATACGTGGCTGGTTCTTATCGGCAAATAAAAGTTCCAGCAGAATCATTCTCCGACGGTATTCCAAGCATTAGGTTTCGCAATGTACCAGCACTTTACCCACCTCCACTTTGGAACGTCAATGATTCAACTCTGAATGACGATCATAGAACAAATAACATCTGTGAATCTTGGAACAGTGCATTTAATAAGTCCATAGGTTAGCACCATGCATCAGTCTGGGTAACCCTTGATGCTATCAGAAAGGATCATTCCATGGTTATTACCCAACTCTACAAAGACTCACCCGGCGAACCGCCAAAGAAAAGGGTTAAGCGAGTTACAAAGGACCACCAGCAACGTCTCAAGAATCTGTGTACTGACTTTAAGGACAAAAAGAAAAACCTCTCAGAATTTTTAAATTCCCTTGGCCATGTCATTAGACTGTAAACTTGTTATGTTATTTTACACTCTAAAATCAGTTAGATTGAAAACTAACCCAAACCGACTGGGTTGAGTGAAAAAATCACTAAACCCAGTCGATTTTGGTTAATTTTCAATCCAACTGATTTTATAGTCTACTATATTCATAGTATTTATATTTATCAAGGGGATTTTGTCCCATGTCATTAGACTGTAAACTTGTTATGTTATTTTACACTCTAAAATCAGTTAGATTGAAAACTAACCCAAACCGACTGGGTTGAGTGAAAAAATCACTAAACCCAGTCGATTTTGGTTAATTTTCAATCCAACTGATTTTATACTCTACTATATTCATAGTATTTATATTTATCAAGGGGATTTTGTCCCAGGGGTATTCAGTCTTTTGTAATATTATTTTACACTCTAAAATCAGCTGGGTTGAAAATTAACCAAAATCGACTGAGTTGAGTGAATAAGATTCATATTCACTCAACTCAGTCAATTTTGGTTTATTTTCAACCCAACTGATTTTATGGTGTACTACTATATGTACATTTTGTTCATGGACATTTTGTCCATGGACATTATGTCCTAAGGAGATTTTAAAGCACAGATGTCAGATCATTGTTACTGACTTTAGGGCCAAACAAAGAATGATGGTTGGCGCCAATTTCGGTACCTTCCTGGATACTGTGCATGTTCAGATAACAAAAGTATGAAGGACCAGATAGGACTTATTTTTTTTCGGTAATGTATGCAAATTTAGGGGATTGGGGGCAAAATTTGTGTTTGGCCTTGAATTAAATTGAGTTAGCACCAGCTTGTCTGGGCCACTGGTTGTGGCATAAAAATATGTGATTTCTCATAGGGTTTCTATAGTAACTGTAAGCTGCAATTGCAGCCATGTTTGTAACCCGATTAACATTAAATGAGGATCATTGGTAGAGGGGGTACAGTCATCATTTATGTGAAGTTTCAAAACGTTTGGCCTGGCGGTCTCAGAGAAGATTTTTGAAAATCCACCAACCAGAATCAAAGAATGCCTCTGGAAGCGATGTATTTCATCCGACTGGTACAAAATGAGGATCATTTGTAGAGGACCTCCCATAGACCATTCCTGCCAAGTGTGGTTCACACCGGCTCAGCGGTTACAGAGAAAAGATGAAAATGTGAAAAGCCGGATGACGGATGATGATGAATGCCAAGTAATGTGAAAAGAGGCCAGGTGAGCTAAAAATGAACAGGGAATAATTTAATTTGTACAGAGAACTCACCATCAAAGTCAGCATCACCAACACCAATAATGATAATGGACATAGGTAAAGATGCAGCCTACAAAAAAAAAACATAAAAAAACAAAACATTAAATTATTTCTGCGAGTGGGGTCCAACAAAGCATTTTATGGAAAATAGAATGAAAGTACATTTTATTACATCATTACTGCCCCCAAATATCATGCGGTATCGAAAAATGAAAGTGTCAATTACACTGTTGCTTAACTTGATTGTGTGTTGTGCTTGATGAAAAGAATAATGTTCAATGTTTAAGAAGTCTACTGAGTCCATTTATTATTTATTTATTTATTGGTGTTTACGGTCACATACTTCTGCACAATGGCTAATCATGACCATGATTATTTTATGGGTGGAGGAAGCTGGAGTCCCGGAGAGAACCACCGAGCAATGGAGAGCAACTGTCAGCTCCCCAACATACCAAATCCCAACAAGCAGGGTTAGCTTTGGTTGAAGACAGGCGCACCATCGGGTATTTATTTATTTATTATTTATTTATTTATTGGTGTTTAAGGTCACATACTTATGCACAATGGCTAATCGTGACCGTGACAGTTTTACGGGTGGAGGAAGCCGGAGTACGCGGAGAGAACCACCGAGCAACGACGAGCAGCTGTCAGCTCTCCAACATCGTAACTCTGAACTCTGCACCGCAGCACAGGCAGAGTTAGATTGGTTGAAGACATGCGCACCATCGACGTGCAGTACGCCTCAGTACACAGCGTCATCGTGCCCCCATGTAGGCAATCGGGGTGAAGTGTCTTGCCCAAGGACACAACGTGGTTGCCGCAGGTGGAATTCGAACCGAGGACCTCTCGGCTTGCAGTCTGCACCTCTACCAACTGAGCCACCGCGCCCCCACCATCGAGTATGCCTTAGTACACAATGCCATCGTGCCCCCACGTGGGCAATGGGGATGAAGTGTCTTGCCCAATGACACAACGCAGTTGCCGCAGGTGGGATTCGAACTGAGGACCTCTTGGCTTGCTTCTACCTACTGAGCTACCATGCCCCCCCCCCCCCCCCCAATTGAGTCAAAAAAAAAAAATTAAATTTGGGTAACAAGTAATAAAGTTTATCTAATCTATGTTGTGTTCTCAGTGTCACATTTCCTCCCTTAACGACTCATCTGGTGGACAAGTCAATAAGGGCGAAAATATGACACTGAGGACACAACATATTTGCCCAGCCTGATAGACTAAGTGACAAGAGTCCATATGGGCCACTAGTCCAATTCCCTACCAGAAAGATAGTGTGACCAGTTTATGCACAAACACAGTAAAACCGTTTTGTCGGTTTTTGCACGGCCTTGCGGTTTGGTTTTCTGGTTTGCAACTAAAAACAAAACTGAACCAGAAAACAGAAACACGTCCCAGCTCTACATTTGTGTAATTATTAGTTCCTGCCATGATAGTATTACAATTGTAATTACATCTGTAGAAGAAATACAATAACAATACCAATAAAAATTACACTCATAATTCCAGACTGAGATTTAAATGGGGAACAAATTATGTCAGTTGGTAAATAAAGTGCAAGCATAAACTGCAGTATTATGGTCTACTCAGACAAGCCTTGACACAAAAATAAAAATTTAATTGTTTATTATGAAGTTAATTGTTTTATGAACGGACCTGCATGTCTTCAAAATATGCATTTCACTAACTTTAGAAAATTTAGAAATTCAGGTTGCATGGAACCAGATGAGTTTCTAGTCATATTCACTGCTGAACCTGCCTAGAAATCACCTCAAAATCTCTGGACTTGCTGATAATGTTGTAATGTACAATTATGGACTTTTGTGATGGTGAATATAAGTTTCTTAGGTTCACATCACATCAGATTTACCACCATAATAGTCCGTAACTGTTTTATTATATACACCATCCTCAAAAAAACAATCTTTTATTTGTCAATTAAAAGTTCAATTATATCAAACAGAAATACTTTTATTGAACAATAAAATAGTTATCATCTGCAGAATAACATAAAAATGAAAGTGTCAATGACAATGTAGCTGAACTTGTTAAGACATGTGCATGTATAGTATGTGACACAGCAATGACAAACATCTAGGTAATGACCTGATAACAAAGGTACATATAAAGTATTGTAACGGTCTGTACAGAAATACTGACCGTAGCCTGTAACAAATGTATAGGTAAAGTATTGTAAAGGTGAGTGACAGTCAGATGCTAAACTAGAAAAGAAATCTTTGAGTCCCAGAGTAGGTCTGACTGAACCCCAAAATATTTGTTCTCATAGCACAGTGATAACAAAGGCACCCCAAAACACTTGTTCCTGTCCCAAGGTGATAACAAAAGTACCCAAGAAGTTTCATGAAGATCAGTTCATAAATACGAGTCATATAGTTGTGACAAAAAACTGATTGGACCTAATTTAGGTACAAAATGGCCACTGGCAGCCATCTTGAATTTTGGACCGCACCCAGAAACACTTATTCTCGTCCCAAGGTGATAACAAAGGTACCCAAGACGTTTTGTGAAAATCGGTTCATAAATACAGCCTCTAGCCCGAGCCGTATTGACATGTGCACTTACTGTGTACAAGTAGCACTGAATAAATCAAAGTTCATCTAATTTGCATAATTTCTGCACGAGTAAAAAAAACCCTGTACTATATGTGATGTATTCCATGTTACTAAACATTCATACAAAAATTTATTCAAATCAGAACTTTCATACAGAAGTTCTGTACAAAAGACATCTTGAATTTTGGACCGCACCCAGAAACACTCGTTCTCATCCCAAGATGATAACAAAGATACCCAAGACATTTCATGAAGATCGGTTCATAAATACAGACTCTAGCCCAAGCCGTATTGACATGGGTATTTACTGTGTTTAAGTAGCACTGAAAAAATCAAAGTTCATCTAATTTGCATAATTTCTGCATGAGAAAAAAATCTGTATTATATGTGATGAATCTCATGGTACTAAACATTCACACAAAAAATTATACAAATCAGCGCTTTCATATGGGAGTTCTGTGCAAAAATCTGATTGCACCTAATTTTCTACAAAATGGCTGCCATCGGCCATCTTGAATTTTGGACCGCACCCAAAAACACTCCTTCTCGCCTCACAGAGATACCAAAGGTACCCAAGAAGTTTTTGTAAAGATCGGTTCATAAATATGGCCTCTAGCCCGAGCCGTATTGGCATTTGCACTTACAGTGCTGAAAGTAACACTAAATACATCAAAGTTAGTCTAATTTGCATAATTTACTCACAAGAAAAAAAAAGGTATTATATCTGATGTATCCCATGGTACTAAACATTCACACAAAAAAATTATTCAAATCAGAGCTTTCACATGGATGTTCTGCGCAAAAATCTGATAATTTTGTACAAAATGGCTACCAGCGGCCAACTTGAATTTCAGATCGGACGCCAAAACACTAGTTCGCATCCCACGATGATAACAAAGGTACCCAAGATGTTTCGTAAAGATCGGTTCATAAATATGGCCTCTAGCCCGAGCCATATTGAATTGACGGACAGACGGACGACAGGCCATGGCATAAGCTCAAATTTGACTTACGTCAAAGTTGAGCTAATAAACAATGTTATAGAGATTATGTCGACTGAAATAGAACTAGGGGATTTCCAAAAGCTATATTTAGAAAGTTGATATTCACTGGAAAACCGGTATACATGTATTTTTGAGTACCAGCCGCGTGTATAAGATCCAGCCAATAGAAATGTCGTTAGGCTTGAAAAAATTAAAAATCTGTTTCTCAGGCCCTCCCACATGGTACTTTTGGCTGTCATATGCTCTCTTTTTATAACCAATAATAAACTTAAAAAAATAAAATTTAAATGGTTTATGTCAGATATTTTAGGCCAAATAAAAAAAATAAATTGATTCTCAGGCAATTTTTTTTTCAAATCAATGAGGGAGGGAGGATTTTATTTTTATTTATTTTTTAAAATTTTTTTTAAGTTTTTTTTTTTCATGTAAATGGTTGAGTATACTCAGTAAATCTTTTTGCTGTCTTTCCACTTGAAAAATAGAAAAGGTTGTATTTTAGTGTAATTATAGTATACCTTTTATAACTAACTGCCGTAACAACAGCTAAAAGGATTTGTATTTTATTGTTCTTTTAATGGTATAGATCTGTCAAACATTATGATCCATTAGAATAGTCCCCAGTAACCAATGCTTGGGGGTAGGAGTCCTTTAAAATGGGAAACATGGCTCTAAATGATTGGTTAAACTTGAGTTTATATCGGTGTTGTGGCCATTATTAGCCATTGTGCAGAAATATATGACCTTAAACACCAGCAAATAAATAAATAATTAAATCATGATCCAGTATATCAGAATTTGCCTTGTTACAGTTTATGGGAGAGTGCCTCTGGGCACTCTCCCATAAACTGCAACAAGAAAAAACAATTTACTGCAAACACAGGCTAAATAATTATATGTCGAGAAATGTGAAAAAATGACCATTCCATGTTTTGACAAATTCTTAAAAAAACATTACATAATAAAAATGTCTTAACGAGGAGGTTCAAATCCAACGAGGGAGGGCCTGAGAATCAAAACATTATTTTTTTTTAGCCTTACCCAAGTTAATAAAATTGATAAATTTGTGCCTTGAGTGCAAGAAGGCTTTGCAATGCTTTAGCACTGCGAAGCCTTCTTGCTCTCAAGGGATGAAATACACCACCACCCATGCTATTCTGCAGATTATGAGGCCTAAAACATAAACCAACAACATGAACTTTTGGTGGCAAAGAAATAATTATAGAAATAAAAAATAAAATAAAAAAATGCTCGCCTATATGCAATTTTACAAATAATGGCCTGAGAAACAAATCTACTTTGTGTGGCCTTATTTATCGAGTATATAATAATGCAGTCTGACAACTGTTCTCCAGTTCCACAAGGGTTAACTATCTGAGAACTGGAAGCCATAATCAATACTCCACTGAAGAGTATTGGATTGACACAAGGATCTTTATACTCTTAGCAATTGTAATTGACTAGAAAATGATGGTATTTGTTCCTCTGATTTGTTATAATTTGATTGAGACTGCTCGGCATTCTCTCAAACATTGTAACATAACAACCGTACCTAAACTATTCTAACTAACTGAGTGCTGGAAGCCACTATCATGGCTCTACTGAAAAGTGCTGAAAGCAACTTTAGTGGCTTTACACTGCTATATGCAATAGCTTGTTTGCACAGCAGTAAAGATAAATCTGATATTGAAATGTGAGTGTGCCTCTTTCTTCCTCTCTGCCTTTGTTCCTTATGCAAACCTACATTTTTTGAGATATGGAGCCAAAATTTTGCAGTGATTTTGACCAAGGAGTGACATAGGATTGTTTTCAGTCAACTCTAAGCCTGGAAATAAACAACCTGTCATTTGCAGACTCAGGTCCCCAGAGGGCGAATTTGCTGATGCTATCCCACACAGTGGGCCAATTTATCCTCAGGGTACCTCTTTCTCTTTAGGCCTGAGACCTAAAGTCAGATTGAGGTTCACAGAGGGTAAATATAGTGATGCTACCCTAATTTCACTCTAGGAGGACCTCATTTTGCAGATGACATTCTGCTTATTTCCAGACTCGGTCACCTCTGATGTGCCTTCATGTAGTTTAGAGTAATTTTCTTATTATGTTTGTTAGGTATTATTTACACAGACATGAACAAAGCTAATTAATATCCAATTCTGTTTACTCCACACCAATAATTGTATGTTATTACATTACGTGTACAGTACCCATATGAGACTGGTCAATAAATACCCCAGTTATTGATGTTAAATTTAGATTAGTGCTGTCTATTTATAGAGGAACTATTTATGAGTGGGCGTGTACAATTAATTACTTATCTTCATTGACAACAGAGCAACAATAACAGGAACATTGGCTTTGATATATTTTATTTCATTCAAGTGTTCTAACTTTTAACAAGCAATAAACTATAGAAACATAATACACTGCACATAGAAATTAACACAAATAAGTTTGTTTTTTGCACATTGATATTTACATAAATGAGTTGTCATTTTTTAATCTTTTAACTTCATTTGGTTTCTTATAACTAACATTGCAGTACGTTCAACGTTGATTGAAACAAAAACGCCGCCGCGGTGTGTTCTCCTCCATGGAGTTCCAGTGGACCGCAGTGTTTGATCAGTGGAAGACAGTCTTCAAAACACTGTGACCCACCGTGGTCACGAGCGTTAACGATTAGTTTAATTGCTTTCGCATGTCCGTTTCTCTGCTGATTAATAAATAATAAATACTGTCTTGTGACGTCAACTTGCAAGACAACTGCGTTTGTTACTGGTAGAAGATAATTTATTTTAAATTAAAATTGGAATTTGGAGGAGGCAGACGGAGACTATTGCTGTGGTTTGAAATTGTAAATTGGGAATAGAACAGTTATTTCCAATAATGACATGGCGATCGACAAGCCAGACCAGCATACATCGTAACCCTAGCTCAAACATGCCCCGAAATTTCGTATTATAATTTTTTTGTTTTGTCCCCCCACACGTGTCTTGAAACCCCAAAAATTAAAATAGATCTTTCAGTCAGGAGATTTTAGTTCCTCTATAGGAGATTTTCTTGCGCCACCCCTGATGTTTGCGCGCAGCCAGATATTGGCCAGATATTGTTCTGGTCAAGTTATAATTTTTTCAACTCTCATCCATGATTTCAGTACGGTATAATATTTATTTTTTCGTAATTCCTCGAGTTCTAAATCGATTTTGATGAACAACATTCCGAATCGCAATAGCTTTCAATAACTTTTTCAAATATTGAACTATCTTTTTAATATTTCAAGTAAAAGTAAAAGTAATATTTCACTGACTGTGAAAAAATTTGATCAAATTAAGAGCCGGTGACTGAGAGATCAAAAGATAAACCGACGTCAGCCGAACATCCCATCACACAGTTTGACATATTCATGCGAGATTAAAAACACAATTCAAACTCCATATTTTGATCGTTTTTTCTGCCATTTTAATGCTTTTTATCAAAAAACATGTATGGAGCATACATATTCAATTTATACTTAAGTGCAATACCTAACAATCACTAAACAACAATGAACTGAAACTATTTTTGGTGGAAGAATAAACCTGATTACCGCACTTGCAAAAACACAAGTTAATTATAGATAAACTGAAGTCACGTGGTGGGGTTTTGAGACCCCACCTCGTAGTGTAATTAGTGGGGTCTCAATTTCTGTGTTCATATGGGCAGCGTACACGACATGACTTGGTTAGGCCTATAAAAAAATTCTTGTTTCTCAGGCAATTTTTCTTCAATTTTATGATGATGGAGGGAGGCATTCTTTGTTTTGTCTTTTTTTTATTCACAAAACAGTTCTGAAAATAGTTGGACTCGGAAATTTAACTACTTGCACTACTGGCAAACCAATGTTTTCAGAATTGAAAATTTCCCATAATGTAGTTGAAAATTAAACCAACTATATCTTGTTTGACAGAGCTCCGTAAGCTCTGTCAAACAAGATATAGTTGGTTAAATATTTGTCCCACAAGTGCAAAATAGTGTCGCAGAAGAGATTTCCAGGTGAAAAAAATGTGATGAGGCAGATTTTCTATGACGAGGGTGGTGCCTGAGAAACAAGAATTTTTTTTTTAATAGCCTTAGTTTCATATCCATTGAGATATCAGCCTGAGACCGAGGGCTATCTTGGCCGATATGAAACTGATGAAATATAAACCACTTTATTAATCCAACACAAATAATCACAAAATGTTCCCAGATCTGTTGCAGTTTTCTAACAATCTTATTGTTTTTTCAAGTTTGAAGTTTCCTCTTCTCCTAGTTCAACTATTCGAATGTCTCAGGTTCCCCTCTGCGAATGCAGCATTATTCGGACAGCTGAACTCAACTATCTATTCTACCAGATGGGCAAATCTAAGGCTCTGAATCTTTGTTTGAATGGAATTTTCTGTACAACTCTTTTTTTCTTCTCTTTATCCACCTATCCTTACTTATTTCAATCATTAATTTCTCACCATGCAAAAACTCAGCTTCAAACTACCCCATTATGCCTGGTAATACCAATTTACGGATTGCGTTTGATAAATAACTGTGAACAATTTTGATGTAAACAAATTTGTTTTGGCTAGTTACACTCAAGGAGGATAACTCTAGCTTGGTCCATATCACCCAAGATCAGCATCATGTCAGCCAAGTTTGAAGTAATATCAGCCGAGCTTGACAATGGGAAATTCTAGGAAAGAAAATCCTACCAAATCTAATATATAAATGCAAATGTCTGTTTGTCTCTATCTATCTCTCTATCTTTGTTCCAGGTGAACTCCTCCGTTTCTCGACCAATTGATCTCAAATTTTGTACATGGGGTAATTCTTCTCCCCGAGTAACATGGGGTGGGTGCCATGCCCATGCAGGGTGACCTTGACCTTGAAATTGATGACCCTGACCTTTTATTTCGAAAATGGCTGGGCCGATCGGGCTAAAATTTCATATGTGCGGGTATATTGACCCATCGATCATTTTTACTTTATCGGGGTGCCTGTGCAGGGTGACCTTGGCCTTAAAATTGGTGACTTTCACCTTCTATTTCAAAAATGGCTGAGCCGATCATATCTGAGCGTATATTGATATAACCATCTTTTCCCATGCAACGCCGGGTATTCACCCGCTAGTAAATAATATAAAGAAAATGGAAAAAGTGGGGAGCTTGGCTAGCGTTTATTAAAATTGCATTGTAACAAAACAATTTTTAAACAAAAGCTTTCTAAACTCAGGCTCCCCTTGCTGGTACATGGCATCTTTGAAAAAAATGTTTTGGTTCCAAATAACCTGAGAAAAATAATTAAATCCCCTACCCTAACCAGTTAAAGATATGTTCAAAAGAGAATCATCTTACACAGACAATGGCTTCTGTAGTTTGTGGCATATCTGTAATTATGCCATCAGTAATAATCAGCAGTATAAAGTAATCATTGCCCTCTTTCCTTGCTGCTGCAAATCTGTAAATATAAAGAAAAAGAATGAGTTTTCCAATTTTTTGTATTGGGGTTCAATGACATTTTCGACAGCCAGGGTTACCTTGCATCAGACAGTTTTACCGGTGGAGGAAGCCGGAGTACCCAAAGAAAAACATTAAACTGTTTGCAAACAAAAGAATGGTTATTGGTGGCAATGGAGGTCACTTCTTGGAGCTTTCTGAATGCACAGACATTCATCTATCTAGTTCTTTACAGGACTCTAGTGTTTTTTTGTTATTTTGGCTTAATTTTGTGGATTTGGCGGTTCAAAATTTAAACAATTGGCCTGATTCTCTCGATTGGAGTAGCCAGCATGTCTGGACCAGCAGTAATGGTGGATAAATAAATAATTGTAAAAGTTTGATAATAAACAGCTGCACCATGAGCGCATGATATGCCTGTTGTTAATTACAAGAGGGAAGCACACAATATGAGTATACATGTGTACTTGTCAGTTTTTTTTATATTCTTGTACACATGTACACATACTGTGTTCAATAATTTGGAAATCAAATTATTTGAATTTCATGTATATATCTTATGTCTATAGAAATCATAACTTCAAGAAAAAATCAACAATTTTCTAAGTAATAAAGTCCAATAACTCTGGAATGACTAATCGAACGGAGACACCAAACGAAAGGGAGCTTCCTTCCATCAACATAAACCACCTACCAAAAAATCGTGAAAATCTCTCGAAGCGTTATCGAGTTATCGTACGACATGTAAAAAATCAACAATTTTCTAAGTAATAAAGTCCCATAACTCTGGAATGACTAATCGAATGGCGACACTAAACGAAAGGGAGCTTCCCTCCATCGATATACACCACCTACCCAAAAATCACGAAAATCTCTCAGAGCGTTCTCGAGTTATCGTATGACGTGTAAAAAATCAACAATTTTCTAAGTAATAAAGTCCCATAACTCTGGAATGACTAATCAAATGGTGACACTAAACGAAAAGGAGCTTCCCTCCATCGGTATACACCACCTACCCAAAAATCACGAAAATCTCTCAAAATGGGCGTATAAAAACTGAGATAATTAAAAGCCTGTTCATTGTGGATGTGGGCGAATGAATTAAGATTAATCTTTTAAATAAGGCAAGCCCAAAATGAGCCAGCACTGTTCACAAAATTCCCCATTCAAATTTTATTACTTTTCATTTTTGTTTAACCCTTTACCTAAAATGAAAAGCAGACGACACTTGCAAACAAAAGTTTTGAATAACTAATTTTTTTCATGTTTTGTCTCAACTAGAAGCACTGTCACAGTGACGAAGCTGCGACAATTTGTGCAACGCCAATGATGTTTTAAAACTCATTGGTGACAAAAAAACTTGTTGGTGACAAAAAAAACTCAGTGACAAGTCCATAAATGTGACAGAAATTATCCGAATGACATGCACTATTGAGAGGGTGTAGACATCATGAAGATACACTAGCATACCAAGTATGGTGTCATTCCATCAAGTATTTTAGGAGTTATGGTGATTTTTAAACTCGTTGGTGACAGACTGACCGACCGACAGACCGACTGATAGAGAGACCAACATTGCCACATATTGAGCTGCTTGTCGCAGCTAAAAACATAGGTTATGACCACTCATTGGAACAAGCTTGATGAGCTTGTTCCAAAGAGGGGTCATAACCTATGTTTTTGAGACAAAAAATGAAAAAAATAATGAAAATTAATTGCCGATTTTTGTGAATAGCACTGGCCAGTTTTGGCTGTTACATTGGGTAAAGGTTTAAAAGAAATAGCTTCAAATGGGAGGTCATAAGGTAAGTTTTTGAGATGAAAATTGAAAAATTAATTAAATTCAAATGGCGATTCTTGGAAATAACACTGATCAGATCTAACTACTGCTTTAAGTAATGGATTGACAGTTTTTACTTGAAATTGCTGGGTACATCTGGCTGGTTTGTTTGGTAATGGATTCAAAGGAACTTCAGGTAAGCATGACTTGACCCTTTACCTAATGAATCAGCCATATCCGCTCACATAATATACAAACTGAGTAGTTGAAAAATATAATTTTTTCAACAAAACCATATCATATTGCACCTCATTGGAACGGGCTCATTCCAATGAGGGGTCACATATGGTTTTGTTGGAAAAAATTTTTAAATTTAAAAAATATTTAAAATATTAAATTGTAATGTTCTGTGTGTTGGTTGAAGGGTTATATAACTTCATGTAAGCAAGTGAATTAGAACTAGAGGAAGTGATTGTACCTTAGGAACAATACACAGGATTTTCCTTCGTGGTTTTACTCACTGTTCTACTCAGCAAGTCCCAAGGGAGCTCGATACCAAATAAAAATTGGATTTTTTGTTTGGTTTCGTGAAATGTTTTGGCAGAAAGTTGTTAACCAACTACCATTTTGTGGCCTTGATTAATAGAGAAGTGTATTACAGTCATTCCTGTGAAAAGTTCAAGTCAATCGCCCCTTCCAGTTCAAAGATATCAGCTCCCGCATATTTGGGCGTTTTTGGTCGGTTTTGGCTGAAAAAACATTTTCCGCAATATGCAGATAGTTTTATTTATCAGAACTAATGAATATAGACGTAATAAAGTAATACAAGAGGCCTGTCACGCCTAGAGAGCTCCGCTGAGGGCCACTGATCGCATGGGCATGTTTTCTAATACTAATATTGTTACAAACTTTAGCCGAAAAAAATATCAAAAATATCTTAAGATTTTCTTGATCCTGTGACCTGTGACCTTGACCCTGTGGATTTACAGACCGCAGATCGCATGGGCATGTTTTCTAATACTAATATTGTTACAAACTTTAGCGGAAAAAAATATCAAAAATATCTTAAGATTTTCTTGATCCTGTGATCTGTGACCTTGACCCTGTGGATTTACAGACCGCAGAATAATTGATGACACACCGTCTATTGATAATACATATTGTTATGAAGTTTGGTGGAAAAATATTCAGCGGTTTAGAAATTATGGCTTGGACAAATAAAATGTTGACGATGGACGGATGGACGGACGGATGACGGACGAATCAGTATAAGAAAAGCTCTGCTGACTTTGTCAGCAGAGCTAAAAAAACACAAGAAAGGTTTTTTCAATTTTTGGTCACAGTGTCCCGAAGCCATGTTTGACTGCTAGCAGAAGCTAAACGAAGAACAACTCCAATTCCAAAAGATGATATCTGTTCATGTACACTGTGAGTTCAACATTTCTAACCTTAAAAGCTTTCAAATCATCCCAGTTGTTGAGTACTGTGACGGCAAATTAGCCCGGTCGTAACAAAAATTTCCGACTTTTGTTCGAAAATTTCAGTCCGAAGCGGACAGAAAATTTTCAGTGTAAAAGAAAAAAAATTTTCGTCTCAAAATTTAACGAAACGCATAAAAAAAGGAAATTTTTTTTTTTTCGATTTTTTGGCCGCTATTTTGGTTTGAAAAATCGATAAGAAATTCTTTCGATTTTTCTTATAAAGCGGTATTACTGCCTTCAATTTGGATCTCTTTTAGAGGGCTCATTATATATAAATCTCGATATTTCAATACAAAATGGCCGATTGTCGAAATAACTTTATGTTTTGTGAAAAATTTTGACAGAAAACATAAAAAATGGAAAAAAATACTGATTATGTTTGTTTTAGACAAGAGTATTTCTGACAAGTCTGTCGAGAAATTAAGTCGATAGCTTTTTTCCTTCATGAGATATTGGCCTATGAAGCTTTGGGCATTTTTGGGCGTTTTTGCCCGACAAGAAACATTTTAGCCCAAATACTGATGGTTTTATTTATTAGAACTCATGGCCGTCATTGAAAGCTTTTTATTTATGAGAACTAATGAATCTAGATATAATAAAGTAAAAAAAAAAAGAAATTTTGTTTCAGTTTTTTGGTCACAGTGTCCCGAAGCCATGTTTGACTGCTAGCAGAAGCCAAATTAAGAACAACTCCATTTCCCAAAGATGATAACTGTTCATGTACACTGTGCCTTCAACATTTCTACCCTTAGAAGCTTTCAAATCGTCCCCCTTGTTGAGTACTGTGATGGCAAAGTAGCCCGGTCGTAACAAAAAATTCCAACTTTTGGTAAAAAATTTCTAAGTCCAAACCGAAAATTTTTCTGGGGCAAAAAAAAAAAAAAATTTTCGTCTCCAAATGGCCTGAAACGCATAAATAACCAAAAATAAAAATTAGATTTTTTGGCCGCCATTTTGGATTGTCGGAAATTCGAATCGAAATTTTTTCGATGGTTTTTACAATTCGGTGATACAGTCTTCATATCTTAGCCATTTTAGATGGTTCAGCATATCCCTGTCCCGAGATTGAGTTAAAAAATGGTCAAATTTTAAAAAAATTTTTCGTTATGAAAAACGTTTTGGCAGAAAGGTGTTAACTAGATACATTTTTGTACCACATGCTGATAGAAGGGTGTATTGCTGACATGTCTGATAAAATTTCAAGTCAATCGCCCTTTCCAGTCCAAAGATATGAGCTGCCGAATATTTTTGTGTTTTTTTGCATAAAAGGTTAACTAAAACATTTTCAGAAAAATGGGAATATGACGATTAGTTACAACTTATGACCCTTTATGAGTACAGAAACTTTAAAAAAAATCGTCAAGAGCGTTTTCGAGAAATAGTGAAAATAAAAAGTGTGGAAGAATAATAAAAAAAGAAAAAAAAAAAATAATCATTGCAATAACAAATAGATTTTCCCTTTAGGAAAATCCAAACTATCCATTTTGTGGGTTTTCCTTAATAACTTACTTTGCAACATGATTTACAACAGGTGCAAAATTTGTTGGTCCGTACAACTGTACCGAGTATAAAGCTTTGTGGTAGGCATCTAATACTCCCTGTATTCCTTCACAATAAGGATTCTGTGGATTACCATTCTGAAAAAATAAAATACATAGTCATTGGTCCAATGATTTCAAAGAAAGATGGAAAAACTGCATATGGCCTTGCAATTAGATATTCAGCCTCAGGGATAAACAAGAGCAGACATGTTAACCTCCAAACAAAAATTCAGGGAAATTGAGGTTGATTTTCAGGGAAATGGCATGGATTTCTGGGAAAGGTTTGTGTGACAGAAAATGCTGTATGCAACAAGTCATCTACCTCTAAATCACTCTAAGTGAGAGGATTTCTCTATGTAGGAGATACTACAAAACTATTAATACAGCTCACATACGGTGTATTACCAAATAAAAATGTGGTCAAAATATATAAGTATAAATTTTTTTATTTTGGAGTTATACGTTTGCTCATCTCAGCTGGTTCTGTATCCTATTTAATGACTTATCCAAACTCTATTAAATTCACAAACATCGGTATCACAACAGTAATCAAGTTTCTCCCAATACCACGCCCCCCCCCCCCTCCCACCCCCCCCCCAAAAAAAAAAAAAAAAAATTACGGAAAAAAGACCATAATATTTCATTTTCAAGTACAACATATGTAGATGACAAACTTCAAAAAAAAAGAAAATTGTTCTCTTGCAGTTCTCCTACAAGCAATTCACGACTTGCAGTAATCTGAAGAAAAATAGTTTATAAAAAAAAAATGAGGCATAATTAACTCCCACAAATGTTCAGAAATTTCAAAAGTTCAATTTCAAAAAATTTCTTGCAGGTCTCCTACAATCACTTCATGGCTGCTGAAAAGCAGACATGAGTTGAAAGAAATAAAAGTTACAGGAAATTCTCAGGAGTATAAAAAGGATTAGGCAACAGAAAAATGAAAAAGAGACACAAAATGAATTTCTCTAGATCCTATGCATTTTAATATCATTTTGCAAGAAATAATAATAAATAAAATAATAAAATAACCTGACGCTCAAGTGAGCCTAATATGCTCACATGGCTCAATTGTCAAAACAGATGAGTGTATCAGCATGTGATCAGCAGCAAGAGCAATTTTTTTTGATTTGCTATGACACAACCAAAGGCAACTGTTTTGGCTATTCATTTCTGCTGGTCCCAGGAAAGCTTCCAAGAAAACTCTGTTCTGTGAAGTATTAAAAAACAACAACCGAAAGAAATTTTTGTGTTGTTTTAAACTACTGTGTTCTCTCTAGCGTCCCCACCCCCCCCCCCACCCCCCCCCCCCCCAAAAAAAAAAAAAAAAATTTAAAATAAGAAAAAACAAGCAAATCGATTAGAACAAAACTTGAATTCGACACCCCTAGAGATGTTACATACCAAATATGAAAGGATTCTCACTGGTGGATCTGAAAAAGAAGAATTTTCAAGAAATTTTCTCATATTGCTCTAAGTTAAACTTTGGGCTTCAATAAAAAGGCCAAATATTAAGCCAGGAACCTGATTTGAACAACCTTCAATCTAACCCTCCCAGAAGTATTGTACACCAACTATCAAAAGAATCTGACTGCTGGATCTGAAGGAGATGATTTTGAACGATAATTCCCCATATTGCACTAAGTAAATATTTGGGCTCCCTTGGGGAACCCAAATATTAACCCAGGAACTCGATTTGAACAAATATGAACCTTACACCTCTAGAGGTGAAAGAATTCTCACTAGTGGGTCTGAAAAAGAAGATTCTTTAAGAAATTTTCTCATATTGCACTAAGTTAAAATTTGGGCTCCAGTAAAGAGCCCAAATATTCATCCAGGGATCCCATTTGAACAAACTTGAATCTAACCCTCCTAGAGATGCTGCATACCAAATATCAAAAGAATCTGACTCGTGGATCTGAAGAAGATTTTTAAAGATTATTACCCATGTTGCACAAAGTTAATATTCAGGCTCCCATAGGAAGCCCAAATATTAACTCAGGGAGTCGATTTGAACAAATTCAAATCTTACACCTCTTGAGATGTCACATACCAAATATGAAAGGATTCTCACCAGTGGGTCTGAAAAATAAGATTTTTTAAGAAATTTTCTCAAATTGCACCATGTTAAAATTTGGGCACCAGTAAAGAGCCCAAATATTCATCCAGGGATCCCATTTGAACAAATTTGAATCTAACCCCCCTAGAGATGCTGCATACCAAATATCAAAAGAATCTGAGTCGTGGATCTGAAGAAGATTTTTAAAGATTATTACCCATGTTGCACAAAGTTAATATTTAGGCTCCCATACAAAGCCCAAATATTAACCCAGGGACTCGCTTTTGAACAAATTCGAATCTTACACCTCAGAGATGGCACATATCAAATATGAAAGAATTCTCAATAGCAGGTCTGAAAAAGAAGATTTTTTAAGAAATTTTCTCATATTGCACTATGTTAAAATTTGGGCTTCAATAAAGAGCCCAAATATTCATCCAGGGATCCCATTTGAACAAACTTGAATCTAACTCCCCTAAAGATGCTGCATACCAAATATCAAAAGAATCTGACTGGTGGATCTGAAGAAGAAGATTTTTACAGAATATCCCCCCTATTCCACCAAGTTAATAATCAGGCTCCCATAGGAAGCCCAAATATTAATTCAGGGAGTCGATTTGAACAAATTCAAATCTTGCACCTCTAGAGATGTCACATACCAAATATGAAAGGATTCTCACCAGTGGGTCTGAAAAATAAGATTTTTTAAGAAATTTTCTCATATTGCACCAAGTTAAAACTTGAGCTCCATTAAAGAGCCCAAATATTCATCCAGGGATCCCATTTGAACAAACTTGAATCTAACCCCCCTAGAGATGCTGCATACCAAATATCAAAAGAATCTGACTTGTAGATCTAAAGAAGAAGATTGTTAAAGATTATTCCCCATATTGCACAAAGTTAATATTCAGGCTCCCATAGGAAGCCCAAATATTAACTCAGGGAGTCGATTTGAACAAATTCAAATCTTACACCTCTTGAGATGTCACATACCAAATATGAAAGGATTCTCACCAGTGGGTCTGAAAAATAAGATTTTTTAAGAAATTTTCTCAAATTGCACCATGTTAAAATTTGGGCACCAGTAAAGAGCCCAAATATTCATCCAGGGATCCCATTTGAACAAATTTGAATCTAACCCCCCTAGAGATGCTGCATACCAAATATCAAAAGAATCTGAGTCGTGGATCTGAAGAAGATTTTTAAAGATTATTACCCATGTTGCACAAAGTTAATATTTAGGCTCCCATACAAAGCCCAAATATTAACCCAGGGACTCGCTTTTGAACAAATTCGAATCTTACACCTCAGAGATGGCACATATCAAATATGAAAGAATTCTCAATAGCAGGTCTGAAAAAGAAGATTTTTTAAGAAATTTTCTCATATTGCACTATGTTAAAATTTGGGCTTCAATAAAGAGCCCAAATATTCATCCAGGGATCCCATTTGAACAAACTTGAATCTAACTCCCCTAAAGATGCTGCATACCAAATATCAAAAGAATCTGACTGGTGGATCTGAAGAAGAAGATTTTTACAGAATATCCCCCCTATTCCACCAAGTTAATAATCAGGCTCCCATAGGAAGCCCAAATATTAATTCAGGGAGTCGATTTGAACAAATTCAAATCTTGCACCTCTAGAGATGTCACATACCAAATATGAAAGGATTCTCACCAGTGGGTCTGAAAAATAAGATTTTTTAAGAAATTTTCTCATATTGCACCAAGTTAAAACTTGAGCTCCATTAAAGAGCCCAAATATTCATCCAGGGATCCCATTTGAACAAACTTGAATCTAACCCCCCTAGAGATGCTGCATACCAAATATCAAAAGAATCTGACTTGTAGATCTAAAGAAGAAGATTGTTAAAGATTATTCCCCATATTGCACGAAGTTAATATTCGGGCTTCCGTAGGAAGCCCAAATATTAACCCAGGGACTCAATCTGAACAAACTTCAATCTGAACCTTGTAGAGATGCTGTATACCAAGTATCAAAAGAATCTGACCGTATGATCTGAAGAAGAAGATTTTTACCGCTTATTCCCATCAGCGCCCTAAGTTAATTATTTGGGCTCCTCTGTTGAGCCCAAATATGAACTGAGGGGGTCGATTTGAACACACTTATATTTGACCATCTTATGGATACTGTATACCATATATCAAAAGATTCTGATCAGTGGTTCTGAAGAAAAATTTCAATTTTTGCAAATATGCTGACTCGGCATTTTCTCAAACGTCCCTACAGAACACCTTAACACAACCGATAGCCTTCTTTTTTTTTTTAATCCATTCTACCGGTCAAAAGGATGCTTCATACCATATAACAGTTCTCTGTTCCGTATAGTTTGGAAAATATGGGCATTTGAATTTTTTTCTATTTTCAGCCCTTGGGGTACCCATGGGGCAACTAAAAAAAACATTTTGGGCATCAAGTACTTTGGACCCACTTATGCTACATGCCAAATTTGGTTCAAATCGGCCCATCGGTTCGTGAAATAGAAATTTTGGGTGAAGCCCAAAATGGATATGTGCCCACAGAGAGACCAAATATTGATCTACAAACTTCTCTTGAACAAACTTTAATCTTCAACACCAAAGAGTGTTACATACCATATATCAAGGCAATCTCTCTGGTGGGTCATGAGAAGAAGATTTTTAGGCTTTGGCATCATTGCCCAGAGCCCGAAGAAGGCAGTCGCTCCATTTGAACAAAATTGAAAGGGTATACCCCAGGGATGTTTTGTGCAATATATGTTTGAATTTGGCTGAATGGATGTGAAGAAGAAGCCAGGTTTGCGAAAGTTAATGGACGACGGACGCCATGTGATGGCAATACCTCACACTGACTTCCAGTCAGGTGAGCTAAAAAGACTTCCAAAAGAGGCCTTTAACTTAGAATTAAACCAGAGTTGTCATCAGTTCAACTTCAAAACCCTGACCCGTATGATTCAAAGATGAAAGAAAGAGGTGATTCCCAGAGATATTTTTATCCTAAGAAATAGATCAAAGGAACTTCCCTAGTATCTCCCAGAATACAAAGTTAACAACAGGCCCCACTGGGCCTGAAGTGCTCACCTTTAACAGAACACGATATAAACAGAGCCTAAGAATGAATCTACATTTAGCAATCCATCTCCACAGGATACATTGTAAATCCTTGAGCCCCTCAGGAGAGGCAAAATAGTCTAAGCATATGCCTTTTCTTTAGTTGAACATAATGTGAAATGTGGAGCTCCCCTATGAAGCCCCTTGATACAACCTATTATGTGGATTAATCTTAGTTACACACCTCTAGAGGGTACTGAATACAAAATTTCTAATTCTTCAGCTACATGGCCAATTCCGTCTCTCATAGGGAGCCCAAATATTAACCCAGGCACTCAGATTTGAACAAACTTGAATCTGACTCCCCTAAAGATGTTGTAAACCAAATGTGAAAGGATTCTGACAGGTGAATCTGAAGAAGAAGATTTTTGGAGATTCCCTCATATTGTACTAAGTTAAATTTCAGGTTCCCATATGGAGCCCAAATATTAACCCAGGCACTCGAATTGCACAAACTTGAATCTGACCCCCCCTAGAGATGTTGTATACCACATATAAAAGCATTCCGATGGATCTGAAGAAGAAGACTTTTAAAGAAATTTCCTCATATTGCATTAAGTTAAAATTTGGGCTACCATTGCAAGCCCAAATATATATGTAGGGACCTGATTTGAACAAACTTGTATCTGCATTCCAACCAGGGGTCAGCCTGGCAGCTGATTTTAGGGAAAAGTGACTTCTCCCCCCAGAGACTTTAGGGAGAAGTCAGGGGCCAGGAGGGAGAAGTCAGTGGACATGAGGGAAAAGTCTGAAAAAAACAAAACTTATATGACATCGTGACAAAAATAAATGTACATAGAGGACACAATTGTGGAGAAAAAAAATAAATAAAAGTTATACTTACACACACAAAACTAAGTCATGTAGATTAAAATCCTCCCCCCTCCCCTACAAAAAATTGTGTCATCCATGGTTTCTGAATACCCTAACTTTTTCTCTAGTAGTGATGACTGGGGTTACCATGCAGTTGATTTTGTATAAAGATTGCCTCAATGCAATGGATTTGAAATTTAGCATTACCCATGGTGAGAGTGTTCTTCTCTGTAATAGAAGGTATATTCTTTTAAAAAAAATATTTAAAGTATTTAAAATAAATTTCAAGTTCACATAAGAAGCTGGGTCATTCATGGTTTCTGAATGTCCTAATTGAATTGAAAAGCATAGTTAAAAAAGTTTTCTAATTGAATTGAAAAGCGTAATTAAAAAAGTTTTCAACATCCTTCGTAAATTAAGCGTCATTAACAATTTGATTTAATTTATTTCTAAGGTAAATGACAAAATATTTCAGTTGTCTCCCTTACCTGCTGCGCTGGGTGATAATACTCGGTTCAGAAAAATGACAATTTTTGCAATCCATCTTACATTGACATGTCCGATTGGTGCTATAAGGCCTGCCATTCTTATCTATCCTAATATATGTGATTTCTATCGTAGCCTTGTCACATTTAACCCCCTTCCAACACAAGTTTTCAAAGAAAAACTTTCAGTTTCAATGCAAAAACTGCGGGACAAATTTCAATGCAACCAATTTTTCAATGGAACAGAGTGTAACCGTAAGCAATTTCGATGTTTTTATGGATGAATTGTCCCCTGCACATTTTTTATGGTTTTGAAACGGTGGTTACCAAACTTTAATAAATTCTAACAAACTCGATGCGTGTGTTGTGTGATTCGTTGTTTTTTCTGACACTTTTGGTTTTAAATAGCATTTTGTGCTGGTTGCTATCAGTTTGGGCGTATTGTTCGAACGACTATGTCATTACAACTCTTTTCAGAAATATAAAATTGGGCTAGTTTAGGATATTTTCAGAGCTGTATGATGGATTTTAACAGCAGACGTCGTGTTTACTTTTTTGTGAATGCGGAAGCGTTGTTTTTTTTAAAAAATAAAACATAAGAAAATACAGTAACCTGCCATGTCTCCCAAGGAAGTTTTGGAGGGCGACTTGAATTTCGCCCCCAATGTAAGCCAAAGCGACTTGAGGAATGACAAGGCGACTTCTTCGCCCTAGTCGCCCACTTGGCTGACCCCTGATTCCAACCACTGAATCATCTTTGAATCAAACGGGTCATAGGAAGCCCAAATATTAACATAGGGACTTGGTTTGAACAATCTTGAATCTGACCCTCATAACAATGTTATACACTAAACATTAAAAGATTCTGATTCGTGGTTCTGAAGAAGAAGACTTTTAAAGAATATTCACCATATTGCGCCAAGTTAAAAATTAAATTGTATTGAGCCCAAGTATGAACCAATGGGCTTCATTTTAACAAACTTGTATCTGACCCACCTATGGATGCTGTATACCAAATATCAAAACATTCTGACCATTGGTTCTGGAAAACGATTTTTTTTAAATTTTTGCGAATATGCTGACTCAGCATTTTTTCAATGCCCTCTACAGAACACCCTAACAAAAAGGATGGCAATTTCTTTAACCATTCAGTTCTACTGGGCCTAAGGATGTTTCATACCAAATAGCAGTTCTCTGTTCTAAGTAGTTTGGAAAATATGGGCGTTTCGCCTGTAGTGACTGTAAATAGTTCAAAATGCATATTTGTGGAAAGAAAAAAAAAATGCCTAATTGGGGGAGGGGGGCGGGGGATAATTTTTGTCTGGATTTTTAACCACAAACCTTAAGAAAAAACGCATTTTTGAAAAAAGCCTAATTAGGGGTGGGGGGGGTGGGGGTGGGAGTGGGGGGGTAGGGGGTGTTTGCTTGGGGTTTTAACCACAAACTTGGAGTCACCCTACCAAGCTACAATGAAATCCCTTCATAATTATGGCCTGTGGAATATTCTAAAGGATTTCGGGCTTCGGGCCTCTGTTGCCGTCACAGTTGCCCAAAAGGGGACGTTCTCATCTAGGTATTATATGAAGTCAACCTATCACGTTACAATGAAATCCCTCCATGAATATGACCTGTAGACTGTGCTAAAGGTATTCGGGCTTCGGGCCCGTTGCCGTCACAGTTGCCCAAAAGGGGATGTTCTCATGTAGACATTATATGAAGTCAACCTATCAAGTTACAATGAAATCCCTCCATAAATATGACATGTAGACTGTGCCAAAGGTTTTCGGGCTTCGGGCTAGGGCAGCCATCATGGTTGAATGATCGCAACCAAAAGGGGACATTCTCATCTGGGCATCATGTGGATTGATCCTACGAAGTTACAATGAAATCCCTTCATAAATATGACTGTAGTCTGTGCTGAAGGTTTTCGGGTTTCGGGCATTTGTAGCCGTCAAAGTTGCCCAATCACGTCCAAAAGGGGACTTTCTCATGTTGACATTATATGAAGTCAACCTATCAAGTTACAATGAAATCCCTCCATAAATATGACCTGTAGAGTGTGCTAAAGATTTTCGGGTTTTGGGCTCGGGCAGATGTGACGGTTGATAGATCATGCCGAAATGGGGAAATTCTCATGTAGATATCATACGGATTCATCGTATCAAGTTACAAAGAAATGCATCCATATTAAACATGACCTGCAGACTGTGCTAAAAGTTTTTGGGTTTCGGGCTTGGGCAGCCATCACGGTTGTCAGATCATGCCCAAACAGGGACGTTCTCATCTAGGCATTATACAGAGGCATTCTATGAAGTTGCAATGAAATCCCTTCATAAATACGACCTGTATACTATGCTAATGGTTTTCGGGCTCGGGCAGCCATACCGGTTGACCGATCCCAACCAAAAGGGGACGTTCTCATGAAGACATGACCTAAAACCTGCATATGAAATTCCGTGACGATCAGACAAGAACTACCGGGTATAGCCTGTACTTGAAGGTTGAATAAAAAACTTTAACCAAAACTCCAAATGTCAACTAAACAGGAAATAAAAAAAAACCACTTGAACCTTCAGTAAAAAACTTTAACCACAAACTTTAACCAAAAACTCTAAATGTTAACAGACGGACAGACGGACGGACAAACAGACGGACAGACAAAAGTCATTACTATACCCCTTGCTGTAAACAGTCGGGCTAAAAATGGTGTTGACGGATGACGGACAGAGAGCGATTAGATTAGCTCAGCTTGACTTTGTCACAGTGAGCTAAAAATGGTAGCACCCATCAAATGAATTGTGATTTACATTCTCTTTTCATTGTTCAAACACAGTGTTGCAGTTTGTAAAGCTAAACTTGGGCATCCTTATTCAAAAGCAGGAAAAATCTAAATGGAACACTGTAAAAGGGGAATTCTCTGTTGAATAAAACTTTTTTTTACAAACCAAACATCTGAAGTTGTTGGTAATCAGGTGTTTGTTGCCATCTTTTGTACACTTTGAGACAAAAAATGAAAATACTCGCATTACAAATCACCTTTCAAAAAGAATTTAGTACTCTACCAGTTAAGTATGTATAATCAAACTAGAAATTACTAAAATTAACAAGTTTATAAAATAAATTTTTGAAAACGTGTGTAATTTTAATAATTATTGACTGTCCCAAGACAACCAGGATATACTGGAGCTAATATAATACGGTGGAAAAATAGCCAAAATCAGTTAGGATAAGGCCCAATTTAGGGGGCATCCAAGAACTGATGTCCTTGGGTTGCCATTTCTAACGTAAACAAAAACATGAACACAAGTAATTTTAATGCTAAAACATTAGAAATGACATCGGTAATAGGAACAGGAAAAAAACATTGAGCAGACAGATGATCAATAATCCTAAATGAATAGTTATATATCAGGGGAAGACCAAATGAGGGTTATTTTTGATAGAAAGCATTGTCCTGATTAGAGACTGGTGGTTTCGTTGTTTGGAGTTTGGTTTGGTTTTTTGGGGGGGAAAAAACCTCGATTTTAGTTCTGGTTTCGGTCTTCTACATAAAAAGTGTTTATACATGGATATATTATGAAAACGCCTATTCTAGGAACATTTGTAACTGAGTAATGCTACTGTACTGGCAATTGAGATATAACTCTCAGCAGAGCCGTATTGTCAGAACAAGTTGTCAAACAGTTTACTTTAAAATATTTAACAGGTGCTGTCACTAGGTAACATAGGTAAGATAAATAAAAAATTTGCAACAGAATGCTGAAAAGATGCCATGGAAATGATACATACATATTTTCTGAGAAATTAGTGAATAAAACAATTGAATCCATTCAATCCATGTGTTCTTGTTGTCAATTCATACCCAGAATATTTTGGATAATCAGGTGACCAGATACAAAACAGACTATAACATTTCTATAGCTTGTTTTGGAATTTCTGTGCGAGAAAAACAGTGTTGAAAAGTTGAGAGACGAAGCACTTCAAAAAAGAAATTAGTGTTTAATTGCGAGGGTAGAAGGAATTGTTGATTGGCAACTCCCCCCGCCCCCCCCCCCCCCACCCTCCCCCCAATCACTGGCAGTGTTTCTGCTTGGTGAAAATATGAGGCTGTCATGGGGCAGCGCAGGGTGGTCACTATACCATGGGCCAACCTTGGTTCAGACCATGGCAGGAAAATTTTGAATTATTGGATCCAAAAACCCTCCATTTCCTTGCAATTGAGTGAATATTTTGAGGTTATTTGAGATATATTTGTAAGATTTCACACTTCGAAAGCCAATATTTCATTTGTAAACATGCAGTGTTATTTATTATTTTGATTTAAAAGTGCGGAAAACCTGTTTTGACTGTTGAATTCCCGAGTTCAAGGGCAATAACCCTAATAATAATAAACGAATTGAGTGAAATGGAATTGAAACTCGATCTGTAAGGACCCTCCACAAAGCTACATACAAATGAAAGTGTCAATGACACTGTAGCTCAACTTGACAATCTTGAACTTGGTAAGACATAAATGAAATGGCAAAATTGAAGATCACTGGCACCAATGTTATTTGATGAAATTTCAACATAACAGCATTGTGTATGCACAATGTCAGAGTAATGCATGCATTTTTAAATGTAAATTGTAAGACTGGCTAAAGGAAGAATGCTGATACACAAATGCAACAACTTTTTTCACAGAAATGAATGCTAATCAATAGCTCTTATCTAAAGGTCTTGCCTAATGAGCACTCCAAGTTCAAAAACAATCCTATGAGAAATGTGGCCTGTAGGTCATGTCAAAGAAGAATGTTGAAGCACAAAAACAATAAATTCAAAGATTGTTGCTAACAGCAACAGTTTTTGAAGGAAATGAAAAGAAAATCAATATCTCCTATTTTTGTCACCCTGCATAAGCTTACAAAGTTTCAAAACAACCGATAATGAATGTGCCCTCTGAGGCATGGCAAAGGAAGATGTAAATGCACAAAGCAGAAGGTCATTGCTTATGGCAATGTTGTTTTTTTTTATGGAAATTCATAAATATACCCTGCAGAGAGTGCAAAAGGCATAAGTTGATGCACAAATGCAGTAAGTTCAAAGGCTAGTGATAACGACAATAATTTTTTATGGAAATGAAGAAAAAGCAATAGCTCACATCTAGAGGTCACCCCGAACACACATACCAAGTTTCAAAGTGATCCGACCATAAATGTGCCCTGAAGGGTGTGTTAAAGGGAAATACTGAGGTCTGACTAACCTAAGTTCAAAGGTCAGTGGCAACATTTTTTGACAGAAATGGAAGAAAATCGACAGCTCCCATATAGATGTCACCCCACACAGGGACACCAAGTTTGCAAGTGATCCAATCATAAATGTGCCCTGCAGGGTGTGTCAAAAGGAAATATTGATGCTTAACTGCACTAAGTTTTTACTAAGTTCATCAGAGGTTGTTGCCAATGGCAACTATTTTTGACAGAAATGGAAGAAAATCGATAGCTCCCATCTAGAGGTAACCCCAAACAAACATACCAAGTTTCAAACCATCCTGATCATAAATGTGCCCTGTAGGGCATGCCAAAGAAATATGTTGATTCCTGACTAAACTAAGTTCAAAGATTGTTGCCAGCGGCAACATTTTTTGACGGACGGAAAGGGGAAGAAAATCAATAGCTCCCATCTAGAGGTCACCCTAAACAAGCATGCCAGGTTTCAAAGCAATCCGATCATAAATGTGCCCTGTAGGGTATGCCAAGGAAAATAATGAGGTCTGACTAAAATAAGTTCTAAGAACGTTGGCCGCGGCAACATTTTTTGACGGAAATGGAAAAAAATCGATAGCTCCCATCTAGAGGTCACCCCAAACAAGCATGCCAGGTTTCAAAACAATCCGATCATAAATGTGCCCTGAAGGGTGTGCCAAAGGGAAATATTGAGGTCTGACTAAACTAAGTTCTAAGAACGTTGGCCGCGGCAACATTTTTGGACAGAAATGGAAGAAAATTGATAGCTCCCATCTAGAGGTCACCCCAAACAAACATGCTAGGTTTCAAAGCAATCCAATCATCAATGTGCCCTGTGGGGTGTGTCAAAGGGAAATATTGAGGTCTGACTAAACTAAGTTCTAAGAACGTTGGCCACGGCAACATTTTTCAACGGAAATGGAAGAAAATCGACAGCTCCCATCTAAAGGTCACCCCAAACAAGCATCCCATGTTTCAAAGCAATCCGATCATAAATGTGCCCAGTAGGGTGTGCCAAAGGGAAATATCGAGGTCTGACTAAACTAAGTTCTAAGAACATTAGCCACGGAAACATTTTTTGACAGAAATTGAAGAAAATCGATAGCTCCCATCTAGAGATCACCCCAAATAAGCATACTAAGTTTCAAAGCGATCTGATCATAAATGCGACCTGTGAGGTGTGCCAAAGGTGATTGTGAACGTACATACGTACATTATGTACGTACCTACATACGTATGTACGTCTGGGCGTACGTATGTACGTATGCCGACAGACGAGAAGTGATGACAATAGCACAGCTTGACTTTGTCAAGTTGAGCTAAAAATCATTTGAATATTAATAACGACAGCTAAACAAGTGCGGAAAATATGGGATGAATGGATGGATGAACAAATGGATGACCGGACAAACAGACGAACTAATGGACAAACAGGCTGATCCCTGAAGGGTGCCCGCCGTAGACAGCAGGGCTCCAATTAACAGGGATTGGGTAGCTTTCCTGTATTCTAGGGATAATCCGAGCCTTTATTCTATTATATGTTGTTTGACAGAGCCCATGAAATTGTTGTCAAACATGACATAATAGAATAAATGCCTGTACTGGATGTACTGATGACAAATAGGTATAGCAAGGTAATTTACTGACGTATTATAGGATTTTTTATGCAATTAACTGGTTAAATTTGTACTTAAAGTATGGTAAAGGGTTTTATGTTTGGAAGTTACATTTAATTAACAAGGTTATTTAATTAAGAGAAATCCAATAAAGGGGGCTCCCCTGCATATAGCTGTTATAGCACTTACCAAAGCAAACTCATGAGAAACTTTGCCATCAGGAGGTAACCTTGCACCAAAGCCAAGGGCAGGAAATAACTTGTCTCTGAAAAAAGAACATTTATTCTTAACAGTAAATGACCCAATTTTTCAAAATACTTTACACATCTACAGGGTTCATACTGATTTTGCAACCTGCTTTTCCATATCTTTTCTGCACTGACTGGTGTGTATTCAGTCAAATATTTGATAGGATTTTTCAGGGCACAAAATTTTACGAGTCAAATTTATTTATTTCTCAGTGTTTAAGATCACATATATCTGCACAATGGCTAAGTGCAACTGTAAGATGGATATAAAGTCAAGTCCAGTCGATCATTTATACCCATGTGGCCCATTTTCCACCCCAGACATTGGTTACCGGGTCCTATTTTAACAGTAAAACAGACTAAACAAGCACTGCTTCACTTCCCGGGGTTTCAAATGAGATACAACTGACATTAACGTCATGTGGGTTCCAAATGACTAACCTGTCTTCCAATGATTTAAAATTGCCAAAACAAGGAACTGAACTTTTAATAGAGTATTATTACATGACGGTACATCAAAGACTCTGCATTTGATCAACCAATACTCAAAATAGACAGGGTATGATGAACATACTACTTAAAATTATCTCAAGTACCAGGCTGTCACTATGACACCTAGAACAGTGAAACCCTGTTAGCTGAATAGCCACTTTGCCAGTTTGAATTATTACATGAGTATTCAGTTAACAGGGATTTTGTTACTTTCCTGTATCTTAAGAGATAAGCTGAGCATTTATTCTATTATAAGTTGTTTGACAGAGCCCATGCAGCTCTGTCAAACAAATATATAATAGAATAAATGCCTGTTTTGGCTGTACAGAAGCCAATTGGGTTAAAAACAAGGGAAGAGTTATTGTTAGGGTTATTCCTCGACATTACAAAAAACTTTTTCAATTAACAGAGTTTACTGTATGACCTTTTTGCAATTAATAAGTCACATTTGTCCTGAAGGTATGGTAAATGGTTTGGTAAGTTATATTCAATTAACACAATTATTTTTTTACCCTTAAGGGCCTGGACAAATATCCTGAATTCAACCAGCCCACAGCCTTAAAACGTCCAGTGGCTTAGCAATGATTTCTAGCCTGTAAAGGCAGCCAAGATTGTAACTAGAAACCACTGCCTAGATAATTTGTCTATTGTCAGCAGAACCTACTCATGATGGCATGTTAACCCCTAGCACTCTGGTAGTGCAACAGAATTTTCTCCAATCATTCTCATTTTCTCTTGTTTAACCACAAATTTAACCAATTATATCTTGTTTGACAGAGCTCACTGAGCTCTGTCAAACAAGGTATATTTTGTTAAATATCAAACTGCATTATGGGAAATATTCGCTGTTGAAAACTTTGCCATTTTGACATCAGAGTGCAGAGGGTTAAGGGCACCTGATTTGAGGTTGTAAAAGGGGGAAATAGGCCTTTAAGGGTTAAGAGGTATCCAATAAAGTGGGATCGACTGCAATACAAAAAGCAGTCTAAATACAAGTCACTTTCACAATAAAGAATACAGTAAATTGTATGTTGTATAAAACTAAGCCAATAATAGTCATATGTTTGTGATTGTCTGGCTAAACTGTTTTGATCTTTTCCAAGAAGATTGTCGTGTGTCTTCCTTCTGCTGAAAGCGATCATTTACACATTACTTAGCGGATATATTTAATTATTATTCTTGTTTATGGTCACCTTCAGCATCTATGGCTACATCATGACCACAATAGAGGTATGAAGTCAAGTTTAGCCAATTGTGTATACCTAGTATTTTAGTGGGCGTCTACCCCAGATGTTGGTTACTGGGTCCCATTTTACCAGTTAAGCAGAACTTCTTTACCACTGTAAACAAGCACTGATGAACTTCCTGGATGACCACAGGGGACTTAACGGTCATAAGATGTCAAACAGCTAGGTTGGAGCAAATGGGATGGGGGTGGTATGATGCTTGGGGGTGTTAGGGTGGGAATAGAGTGGGGTTGGCACCGTCTCAAAATGTCTTAAATGGTTTAATTTCTCCAAAGTTGTGAATTATCATTACTTAGATGTGATTCGTCAAACATGGAACTATTTAGACCAGTAGAAATGCATGAAAACATTTTTGAAAATTGAGCCTAATTCTCAGTGTTGAAATATCTGCCCCAATTAACTCCATTCATATACCCTAAACATAACAGCATGGGCTTCATTTGAACAAACTCATAAATATCCTTACAAATATGTTAAATCTCAAATATGGTAGCAGTGGTTTGAGAGGAAAAGATTTTTTAACTCTTGAAGGCCTATTTCCGACTTTTATGACATCAGAACAGGTGCCCTTAACATGCCATCATGAATAGGTCCTGCTGACAATAAACAAATTACATAAGCAGTGGTTTCTAGTAAAGTTTTGGCTGCCTGTTAAGGCAGCCAAGATTTTACTAGAAATCACTGTTAAGCCACTGGACATGTACAGGTTGTGGTCAAGTGTGAATTCAGGACAACTGCCCAGGCACTTAAGGGTTAAAAATGTTTTTCAGTCCCAACAGAGTTAAAATCTGAGGATCGTACCCCTAAATATGCTCCAGGCTCTTGACATGAACAAACTCGTGAATCATCCTAACAAAGATGTTACACAAGAAACATGAAAGTATTTGGTGCAGTGATTTTGAAGGAAAAGATTTTTTAAATCTTTTTCCACTGCCAGCAATGTTAAAATCTAAACATGACCCTAAGGACCTGATTTGAACAAACTTGTAAATCATCCTTGCAGAGATGTTATATATTAAACAATGTAAAAGCAATTGAAGCAGTGGTTTAGGAGAAGAGGATTTTTAAATGTTTTCTCCATTACCCATCATGTTAAAACTTCGGCACCAGGTCATACTGACACCCCTAAATTCGACATTGGGGGCTTGATTTGAACAAACCTATAGCATTCTTACAACAAGCCAAGACCAATACCGGGTCTAGACCTGCATCACTGCATGCAACTGAATCAGCAAACAGGAAGTGGCTGCACGGTAGATCTGAAAATTGCATACACGGTACAACTGATAATTATCAGGCTCCAGATGAAATATAAAATCAATCCCTTGCATAGAAGCTGAGAAAAGTTTGACGAAAAATTTCAATGTTCAGTGGGTACAGTAAAATTTAAAAGTATCGGCAAACAGGAAGTGGCTGCACGGCGGATCTGAAAATTGCTTACACGATAAAACTCATCATTATGAAGCAGCAGACCAAATATAAAATCATTCCCTTTAATAGAAGCCAAGAAAACCTTGACGGAAAAAGTGTTTCGGATGGACGGACTGGCGGATGGAGTCGAGCGGTTACTAGTAGTGTTGTGCGGTTTTATTTTTCTTGTTTCGGTTCAGTTTCGGTTCGGTTTTTTTTAAAAAAACTCGGTTTATAGGTCGGTTTTCGGTTTTTTATAGTAAGGCATCTGCAGTTTCCAACAGAAACTATGTAGTGTCAATATAATGCCTATACTGTCATATTTTCAATGATGATTTAATTGGCAGTGACTAGCATTTGTGCTAAGTGTATAAATGGCAGGCATTATCAAAACAAAAAAAATATAAAAGAAAATAAAATGTAACAGTGTTCGCAGAATATCACCACTCACCAATTCTAGGCACATGCCCCTCCTCCCCCCCCCCCCCCCCCACCTCTGGTCTTTAAGTTCCGGCATAAGAGAGTCTATGATGAACTGATATTAACACATGGGTGTGAAAAGAGCTAATTCACAATTTCCCAGGGCTCTGTTCAGTGTTCACTCCTGGGTGGGGCCCTGGGCAGCCTAGCAAAGTGACCCTACCAGGCATTGCAAATAATAACAAGCGTTGCCAAGTGGGTCACCTAGACACCCATCCTAACATATTTGACAATGAACTGATGTATGGACTCTTTTTAATACCCCCCCCCCCCCCCCCCCCCACACACACACACAGTGGTGACTAGTGCCACCACCCGCCCTAGTAAAATAATCAGCAATCATTTCATGTTAGCCTGGAATGGGAAAGTCATATTGTTTGTAGCTAGGTGGGCTTCAAAACGAACCACTTTACCAAATACCTATTGTCTTTCCCACACCCCCCCCCCCCCCCCACCTCGTGCACGCAATGGTTTTAGCTCAACAGAATTGATTTCACAAATTCACTGGTGTACTGTTATATATTGTAACTTTTTTTGCGTTTGCCTCTTACCATTCCAATTTCTACCGCTGATTTGTTCCTTTGATTGGCCCCTTAAAGTTGTGTGGGAATGCAACCGTGGCACGTTGACAGCGATATTACGGAATGCAGCTTTTTCCCGTGGATATGGACGATTCGGTCTTGGGACGTTTCGGCCTCGGAACATTTCGGTTCAAGACGTTTTGGCCTTCATATATTGAACTAAATAGAATAAGAACTTGCGGTTTCGTGTTTTTAGTGGGCCGAAGTCTTCAGGACAAATCGTCTCGGGTCGGAACCTCCCAAGACTGAATTGCAGTAAAACCTCTTCCCAGATAGCACATCAAGGGAGGCAATAGACTACATACGAAACACGTGGTGGGGCAACCCGTGACAAATGTTATTTTCGAATACGACAATGAAATGCCAAGACCTTTTTCTGATATGATATTATTCCCTGTCCAACAGATTGTAGATAAGTAATTTTAATTAAACTGATTGACCATGTCATACAAACCTGTTAAAAAACGAAGCCAATTGCGAAAGGTATTTCCTGTAATCAGTAAAATGTAGGCATGTTGGCTGTCTGTTTTGTCACAGAAAACACAACCCATTTTTACGTCAACGATGTGTGATTGACAACTTGTCATACATCATCGAGTGATCTGGACATGCTGCAGTGGCCCCCTTTACACCAAGAATGTGGCGTGCATTGACGACACTGTTATTTTCTGACAAAGCTTGACATTTCAGACATTGTTAGTGCAAACTGAATAAAGAAAACATCTCTTCCCGACATTTTAGGAAAAACCGAAACCGTACTCATTTACCAGTTACACGGTTTCGGTTTTCAAGCAAAACCGAAACCGACTTATAAAACCGGTTAACCGTACAACACTAGTTACTAGACCTGCTCTGCCGCTGGCGATGCAGGTAAAAATCTTACATATCAAACATTAAAGCATTTGGATCAGTAGTTTGGGGAAAGACAATTTTTTAAAATAGTTTCTCCATAACCAAAGTTTTAAAAGTCTGAGGATCAAGACATACCTAAAAAATAAGATTTATAAGTTTGTTCAAGTCAAGCCCCTGGGTTCTTTTTAGAACTCAGGGGATTGACTTGAACAAACTTGTAATTCATTCTTACAAAAATGTTATAAATATCAAATATGAAAGCTGTTGGAATAGAGATTTGAGAGAAGATTTGTAAAGAGTTTTCCACACTGTTAAACTCTAAGGGTCCCATGGCATCCCAAAATATGGCCAAAGGAGTTTCATTAAAACAAACTTGTAAATCATCTTTACACAGATGTTATATCTCAAGTGTGGAAAAAGTTGGACAGGTGGTTTACAAGAAGAATTTTTAACTGATTACTCACAGCATTAAATTGAGAGACCTCTGATATGGGTCCCAAAATAACACTGATCAACAATTTTTTGATCAGTATGATTGTATTCCTCATAAGGATGCTGCATACCGAAAATCAACAAGAGACTACACTAGAGGTGCTGACATACCCCCAACTGTGCCAAGTTGAGGGGTAGTTCTGTGTCAGGATGGACAGTACCCCTCATCCTAAGGACACCATCCAGCCACCCATTCAAAAGAGGAAAAATTCTTTTTGAATAAAATCACTTGAAATTCTTCAAAGTACATTTTAAAGCAAAAAAAGAAATCCAACACCCTGTGGAAATTGTGAGATTCAAGTACATCAGTTACCAAACATTTGTGACGATAAGAGATCCACATGGGAGATGTGGAATTGTCTTTGTTTTACACCAACCTCTGTGGCAAATGTGAAGGCCATGAATACCTCTTACTGAAGTCTAGTAATTATCAGACTATCCATGAAGATATAGAACAAAGAAATACTGTCATAATTTTGGAGGAAATTTCTATGTATTTTTTATTTTGTCTCACTACAGGAACATGAAACCCAATCCCTGGGTCACGATTATAATGTCCACACACATTCATGTGCCAAGTTTGGTGATGATCGGACCATCCAGTGGGAGAAGATGTTGATCAAAAACACCAGCAAACATTCTGTTCTAATAAAAACTATGATTGCTGGCTAATTTGTATAATTTAGGCACAAGAGAAAAGCTAGGTTGTGTATACTGGTGAGCTAGTGTGTTCCATACCAAAAACAATCACCATTTAGAATGAGAAAACTTATTTCAAAGTTTACTGTTGCTTATATGGCACTGCACTTGGCAACTTCAAATCTGTTCCAAAGGGAAAAGAGAAAAGCTTATTTTTAAGAAAAAAAGGAAGAAAAAAAAGAGACCCCCAAAGTGACAAAGTGGTTCAAAGATGTATTTTGAGTCACATTCAGTTAGTCATGGTTCATGAACACTACAGAGGAATGAAGTCATGAATTTATTCATAACTCTAGTGACCATGTTGGATGATTATTATCAAAGGTCTTCCTGACTGATTCCAATTCTATCAGCTGTAGACAATAGTCCAGGCACATTAGACATAAAAATGAGAAAGTAAGGAAAAAAATCGGAGACAGCTGATTTTTTTTATATGTTTCCGGGACACACATTGCGGATAAAGTGTGAAAAGACCCCGCGAATCCGAGTTGAGCTTTTTTAGTTATAGCGTTTTTTTGATGAAAAAAAAAATTTTAAAAAAAATTCAACACAGCTCCATATTACTCATTCTTATTCGCCTTAGTAGGGTGAGAATCATAAATATCGTGCTGAATTATATTGAGAATACATATCCCCAACAGAAAATGCCAACTTTGTACCAATCCTCACACTCAATGGTGAAATATTCACGAAAATGTACAAAATTACGAAAAAAATTTTATTGTTTTCATACACACAACGGTACACAACGTCCATTAAATCAAATCTACGACTACTTTGGGAGTTAAATTATATAGCAAAAATTGCAGAAAAGCAGTGGCTTTATAATGATATATAACAATAGTCATTTATTCCATAAGGAACTGGTGAAACGTGTGAAATATTAACCATACCCCCTAAACTCAAATTCAAACGGCATCGACTTTTCTCATTCAAATACCGTATTATAGCATCATTGTTTCAATTTCCATGTTCAATTAAATCACATAATGTGGTGTTCGCCTACACTCAAGATGCATTGGCATGTAATGTGTGCACAAACTGAATGTGAGAAACAGGGACTGAACGTTTGTCCAGTGACGTTTGACCAACCACTTTATATCAAAGCAGTGGAGATTGTGTCTTCGTCAGATAAGTTGACAAAAGTTTTCGTTAGACTCGGCAGCTTCCATATGATTATGTCATATTTAGGGGCAATTGGTTCGATCATGGCTGGTAGCGGCTTGGATGAACTTTGGGGGACTGTTTATGCTGGTGGGTCAATCCATCATTTGATCAGTGGTCATGCATATTCAAGAGCAGTTCGTGCCCATTTGCTAACACAAATTGCCATTACAAAACTTGTGTTTGAAGAAAGCCGAACACTAGATAACATAGACTGCACAGAAGTCAATGAAATATTCTGTGGACTTGCCAGAGGTGACTGTACAACAGCTGACGCTGTCAAACAAGAAAGTGTCAACCATCTACTGTCAAAATTACACGAACTGCTCCAGAATGCGTCCGTAGGACGCACAGGAAAGCTTTGGGTACAATACTACGAGCAAATAGGTCTTCTCCAGTTGTTCTTGAGATCAGAGCGCACAGGCGACTGGGAACTCCACACATATTGTGTTCGCAATATGATTCCAGTATTTCACGCAGGTGGTCATTTTGCATACGCAAAAAGTTCTCATCTCTATTTGCAGCAGATGAATGAGCTAACAGAAATAATGCAACAGGATGATTTGAAGTTGTTCACTGAGAAAGGTTACTTTACCATAAGGCGCTCAGATAAATTCTGGGACAGGATATATTCTGATCAGACCATAGAGCAGTGTTTAATGAGAATGTTCAAGCTCCCTGGTGGTCTCACACATGGCAGGGGAATAACCGATAGCACTGTTGCGAAATGGGTACATGGACTACCTCTTTGCCTTCCGATATGTAATGCTCTCGAAAATTTTGTTCATGTTCACACTGGTCATGGCGAACAACATCGGGATCTCCGTCAAAGTTCACAATTGACTGATGCCAATGATATCACCAAATTATTGAACTGGCTCAGAGTGCATTCCCCCTTTCAGAATAGAGATCCACTACAATTAGTCTCTATAGCGACCGGGCTTGTGGCTGACGAAACTGTGAACTGTGACCAAGTTCGCAAAATTGGTGAATGTTGCGTATCGAATGTTGTAAGCAAAACGTTCAACAGCATCAAACTACGACGTGTTGACACTGTGAAGTCTTTCGCATCGATGGCAAAAAGCATCAAAGTCCGTGGAAGTAAGGTAGTGATTGACCCCACAATTCTGTTCAACCGCATCACATGTGTTATTCAGTCACAAGCAGAGATGGAAGAGTATCTCAAATATGAACTCGCCCCGAAACCACCAGCATTGTTTGATTCTGCTGGAATGAGGAAGACACAGAAAAGCACGCTCGGTAAGATCCTCAAAACATACGGTTCCGAGCAAACTAAAATCCCAGAACATTGTCTGTTTGTTGTAGATGGTGGATTTTTATTGAGGGCAGTTGTATGGCCTAAACAGTCGTCATATAAGGACATATCGTCGTGTGAGAACCATAAGGTTCTATCTTCCACTGGAAGATAGAACCTTATGGTTCTCACGCGACGATATGTACATCATATTCCAATTATCTAGTGAGACATTTTGGGGCGAACGTCGTGGTTGTTTTTGATGGTTATGCTTGTATAATGTCAACAAAGGGCATGGAACAAGCCCGTAGATCTAAAGACAGGTATTCCATTGATATCAATATCTCACCCGAGTTACCAGCCACCACACCCCAATCCGATTTCCTTGCAAATGCCAAGAACAAAACCCAACTGATCGATCTTCTAATGCAGGAGCTATCTGCTATCAATATTCAGTCCAAGCAGGCCGAGGCTGATGCTGATGTACTGATAGCCGAAACTGCACTTGACATCGCTCAAGATGACAACAATGTTGTCGTTGTGGGAACAGACACAGACTTGTTAGTCATTCTTACCTCTCGAGTTCAACCGGGATGTAATATTCACATGATGTATTCCATTACCCCAAACTTACTAGTTTCAGTTAGTGAAATAGCAACCAAAATGGGTGACCATAGAAGCAACCTCCTTGTAGCACATTCTATAAGTGGTTGTGACACTACTTCCGCACTCTTTCGAGTTGGTAAGAAGAAAGTATTCAGTACAATTGTCTCCGATGTTACTAGCGACTCACAACAGTATGTCAACACAATTTTGGCGGATGACAGTACACCAAGTGCAGTAGCCGCTGCCGGGGAACAACTTCTCCTGATCTTATACGGGAGTAAAACTGTTTCCTCTCTCGACCAATATAGATATGTCACTTACAAGCGTTATGTAGCAAAATCTAAACTGAATAAACCCATCGACCTAGCCTCACTCCCACCAAGCAGCGATGCTGCACAACAACATGTCTACAGATGTTATCTCCAGGTCCAACAATGGCTGGGCACTTCGCTTCCTCCGACGGATTGGGGGTGGTCGCTAGACAATGGACTTCTTGTACCGACTGCAGCCACAAAGCCATGTGCCCCCGATAACCTACTGAATCTGATCAGTTGTGGTTGCAAGAGTGCTTGTACAAAAAGGTGTGGGTGTAAGAAGGCAGGACTCTCTTGCTCAGGTTTGTGTAATTGCAGTTCGGATTCTTGTAACAACCACAGAAACACTGTCCTCTCGGAAATTTCTGAGTTCGATGAATAATATGTATATAGGTCATGTCATTTCTGTATATAGCGTTGATAATAGTCAATGTAACTTAATCCATGTTGATTGATTTGTACATTCTGTAAATATTATTTATTGATTTTTGTACATTCTGTAAATATTATTTATTGATCTAATGCTGCCAGACACAGACGTGTCTGTTCGGTCCCAAGCCCGAAAATAGTTGAGTTCTCATGCTGACGAATTTTATGCCAAAAGGGGAATTCGGCCAGAAGCAGAGGGGGTCTTCCATAATGTCTATTTTGTAAGCAATGATAAAAGTCTTCAAATGGTGGTGGATTTTTTATCGTCTGTCCAACTAACATCCCGTTCTGTACTACGACCCTTTGGGCAAATCCGTTAGGAAAGTTAAAAAATTTATAGTAATTTCTATATTTTTTATACTTACCAATGACCCAGACATAGCTGGTGCTAACTCTTAAAATATAGGGCCAAACACAAATTTTGCCTCCCAATCCCCAAAATTTGCATCTAAAACCAAAGAAAACATGTCCTGAATGGCCCTCCACACTTCACCTCTACTGCGCATGCGCAGTGTCAAGGACGTTCCGAAATTGGCGCCATTAATCATTCTAATAACCAGTGCCTGGTAAGCGCTATGTACTCAGCGGGGAGGCAAGAGTTCTCAACTCCTGGGAGGGCCATCCCCGTCTGGGTCATTGGTAAGTATAAAAAATATAGAAATTACTATAAATTTTTTAACATTTTTATACTGTACCAATGACCCAGACACAGCTGAATAGTAAAAAGGCTGGAGGGCCAAGGACATAGAGCAAGATGGAATACGCTCAATAATATAAAATAGAGTCATCCCCTCTAGGGAAAAAGAAGTAATAGGCCTTACATGTATCTTTCTTATTTATGATAAATTAGAAAGATACAACACCTTCCAAAATTGAGCATCATACATCCATGTACTCTATTAATATCCAATATAATCTTTATACTAATAATTTTTAAAGTAAGCCAATAAATAAAGTAAGTCTAGAGAATAGAGACTCTTATACTCCTTAAAAGTGTCTGAGGATTGTATAATCATGTCCGTTGACACGTGCTATATTCAAAAGCTATACTTTAAAAACTAAGACTTGAATGAATTTTTAAAACATAAACTTCTCACTAAACAAGCATCCCAATAACAGCTCAGAATTACTAACTCCGGAGGAGGTATCCCCTTGTTTTCATAGTAAAACAGGTGACCCAAGGGAACACCCTCCCCCCCCCCCCCCCCCCCTTTTTCTTGCCCTGGGTCAAATAGCCCAGAGCGAAGAGGGCAGCAGAACGGAGTCACTGCCGAAACAGACAGCCTACCTAGCTATAGTAGCAACTGTTAAGTGAATGACATTCTGAGCAGTAGATAATAGACCTAACAATAGAGGCCTCCAGAAATGGACTCGATATTTCTGAGATAAAAATTCATGAATGTGGATGGCTGAGCGCAATGAGCAGCCTTCAAAAATCTATAATAGCGACACTATTAATGTAAGCCCAAGATGTAGAAGAACTCTAACTTCATGAGCCGAAAACTTAAGCACAACTGCTGAGTCAATGATATACCATAAGCAGTACCGATAGTTAATTGAATCCATTAGCAATAGAATGGAGCGTAACGTCCTTCTATTAGGCATCAAAGACAGAAGAAGCTTACGCCCATAGTAATAAACAGATATCTGTTTATAAATACATAAACTCTAACCGAACAGAGTAAAGGCCTATGCCCGTACGAAGACGGAAGGACCTTAATAACAATAGGTTCCGGATATTAGGAGCCTAACTCTTATGCAAAAATCCAACCTAAATAGTAAAGGAAGTAGTGATTCCGAAACTACGAAAGTGAAAATCATCCATCGATAGTGCATGAAACTCACTGACTCTTCAGTAAAAGAGAAGCCAACAGAATTACTGTTTAAAAGGTCAGAATTTGAAAACTACTGTTTCCAGAGGCTCAAATGATTCCTTAGCTAAATAAGAACTGAAGTTAAATTCCATATAGGAATTTAATCTAAAGATTCTAAGTCTATTTATCAGAAAGTTACTAACTGACTTAGATAAAGAGACATAAGACTCAATTGTAAACTATCATAGAGTGCATAGGTATGAGGTAACATAAACCTATAACCTTAATAATAACAGGCTGCAGTAGATCTTGTCAAACAAGTATACTAAAAAGTTGCAATGAGTAGTATGGAGGGATCAACAATTTGAACATAGTGATCCCTACACCAACGACGGAAGAGCCTCCACTTTAGCCGCATAGAATAGCGAAGAAGAGGATCTCCTATAGTAAGAATCGCGTCCAAAGCTCGTCCAGTACAATGCTTACAATGCAATACGGACCACACAACAGAATACGTGAAGGTTGCGACCTTGCGGGTTGTGATAAAGATGACACGATTTACCCAGCGAAAAAAGATCCTCTCATTGAGGAAGATTTCGCGTTAAGTCCCACAGTAGACATCAGAGTAAATTACCCACGGTCTCTGTGAAGATAGAGATGCTATCAACAGAAATGTATTGTGGTTGTTTATCTTAGCAATACCTGCTGAAACAACAGCGCCGGAGGATACGCGTATCCTATCATTCCGTCCTATTAGATCAATAGAGCGTTAACAACATTAGCTCAGAGATCCGGACAAGCCAACACATACGTCTGCAATTGATTAGCAAGCTGTGTCGTAAATAAATCATCATTGGGCGCTCCCATAGATAGCAAATCTGATTGAATACTTGTTTGTTGAGAGTCCATTCTGACGGCAACAAGCGACCCCTAAGTGAACGGGAGTCCGGTAAAACAATCAGACGACCCGGAATATGACGGACCGAAACAGAACTTGGTGTACTATAACCAACAGACGGATTCTTTCCATTAAATTGAATAACGGAAACGAATGAGTGCCTCACTGGTTCCGGAGATACGCCACTACTGTCGAATTAACGGACAGGATTGGACATGCGTTTCTGAATAATGTTCATGCAATGACATAAAGCAAGCCTAAAAAACATTATTCCGCGGAAGATAATTGCTTGCTTAGAGACAGCGGAACCCAAAGACCCTGGCACTTCGAATCCGTTGGGATCAATATTATATCCCAATCTGTTTGACTGGCAACCGTCATAACTATAACACTCGGATCCAGCAACTGCAGTGGCACTCTCTGAGTCAACCACCGAATGTTTGCCCCAGTCTGAATCTCTTGTAACACTAGATAGACAAGAGAACGTGTAAATCGAGCAATTCATGGATTGCTGAAAAGTTGCCGTCGAAGAGAGGCTTCTCCGAGAACGAAGCGACTCAGAGAGTTCTTCACCTTACTATCCACGCGCGTGGATGTAGCTAGGGCTGCGTCACGTCTAACCAACTCCAATCAGCCACTGAAGGGCGGAGTTATACGTGAACAAACTACTGCCCTCAAAAGAAATCACACTGAGAATAATATCCCATAAATCTTTTCTTGAAGACGTAATGATAACGCCTCAGTAAGGTGGATTACGTATGATAAAGCATCTAAGTTAAGTCTACTAGACATCATTGTCGTTTCCAACATTGTGGTTGGAAAAGACATAGACGGCGAAAAAGAATATTTCCAGTCTTTAACCACGCCATCTAGACGCATATGAACTCTCGGTATGCCCTGCTCTGCCAAAATAAATTATTCGTATAAATGATAAAACGGCAGAAATGAGCAACGCGGACAAGAAACTAAACTATCATGCTTGGTAGCAGGCTTGTATGCATATATAGCGTCGAAAAATAAAACACATGTTGTAATGACATTATTGGACTGCGTCGGTAAGTCAGGGACAATGTCCCTGAACCGATCCAAAATTCCGTGTCCAATGACGCTATAAGTCTCTTATCCAACATCGCAGCAATGTAGTTCGAAATAACAATCACTGGAAGATAATGCCAGAAGATATGAATGGCAGCTTCCGATGCTACGAAAGGGAAAACTCGAAATCTTTCGAATCCCTTTCGCCATCCTGTCAGACCCTATAAAGCGTTCGGTCGTCCGTACCTGATGCAACCGCGGACCGCACCGACCCAGCGCCATCAGATAATTCCTGATTCGAGTAAGAAACTGCCGATTGCTGGGATGCTGCGAAACAACTGTGCTAACTCGGATAGCATGTCCGTCACTGAGGCCTGAGGAGAAGCGGTCCTACAATGCATTGCCGCTGGAAGCTCCGTGATCGTTACCCCGTGCATACTACCAATATGCGAGCGAACGCATGTATAGGCCTGTATAGGCCTCGTGTCCTTTGGCTACCGGATGGCGTGACCTATTCGCCGTAGAATCACTGAATGACGAAACTGATCGGATACTCGAGGTCACGTAGCCAATGTGCGGTCGTGTGCCCGGCTGTGAGGATGAGGAAGCATTATCGACAGTCTCTCGGACTGTCAATATAACGGAGCATCCCGACCGACAGACATATGCTCCGAATGTAAAACATCTGAACCACAATATGCGGTCCCCTATATTGTTGGACGAGAGAGGGACCTCTCTCGCTCACAGCCCGGACGGACCTGGACAAGCCAGGAACCGGACTAACAGGCTTCCTCCGATCTGTCCTCAATTTGCCGTCACTGGGTGAGTACTAAAGTAATTATAGTACTCGCATCACCCAAATCTCCTTCCTAGACCGCAACGGACGAACCCGGCAGCCAAACCATTCGATGAATGCACGCTACACCGGGTGAGCTAGCGAATGTCACTCCGTCGATCCTACAAGGGATCTCTTAGGCGATAGACATAATCCACGAGCACTTATTGCCGCTAGCTCTTCATTAACTATGACGACAGAGGCACACTTTTGAAAGACATCTCCGTAACTTTGCGAACAAGAAACCAGAAATGCTTGGTTATAGCAAGCATATAATAATAATATATATAGCGTCGTTCAATAATTCGAAAGTTTGTGTGACATTATTGGACTATGTCGGAACTGAGGGACGATGTCCCTGAACCGAACCAAAAATTTCTAAGTCCACCGACGCTATCAGTTTCTTATCCGGCATCGCAGCATTCTGGTCCGACGAAAGAAGCTGTAGAAGATCAAGTCAGATGACATACACAACAGCATATGTTGTTCCGAAAGGGAAAGCTCGAAATCCTCCAAATCCCTTTCGGTATCCCGTCGGACCGGATGAAATTTTCGGACGTCCGTACCCGCTTCCGCGGAGCGTCCCGACCCAACATCGTCGGATAAAAAATATGCGACAGATTCAGTTGATGCTGGGATGCTGCGATAAACTGTGCTATTTAGGAAAGCATGTCCATTCCCGAGGCCTGTGCAGTAGCGGTCTTACGATGCATTGCCGCCGGAAGCTCCGTGTACGTTGACTCCCGCACACTTCCTATGCGAACATCCGGAGTCTGCAGGCCTCGTGTCCCTGGCTACCGGATGGTGTGACCTGGTCGCCGATGATTCTCTGACTGGCGAAGATGACTGGATATCCGAGGTCACGTAGCCAAGAGCGGTCGAGTGCGCTACCATGAGAATGAGGAAGCCTTACTGACAGTCTACTCCGTACTGACTATATGTCGGAGAGTCCCGAGCGACGGACGTATGCTCCGAATGCGAAACATTTTGTACCACAACATCTGGGGCCAGATGTTGTTGTACGAGAGAGGGGCCTCTCTCGCTCACCGTCCGGATGGACCAGAACGAGCTATGAACCGGACTAAAAGGCTTCCTCCGTTCTCCCTCTAATCCGCCGTCACTGGGTGTGCATTTGGTTGATTTATAGTGCTCGCATCACCCCAAAACTCCTTCTAGACCGCAACGGACGAACCCGGCTGCCGAACCATTCGATGAATGGACGCTACACCGGGCGAGCTAGCGGACGTCAAAGGCCGTCGAACTTACTAGGGTCCTCTTAGGCAACTGGCGTACTTACATGAGCACTTTTCCGCTAGCCCTTCATTAATTGTGACGACGGAGGCACACTGTTGGAAGACATCACAGATACATCACCCTAATCTTGATCGTCTGAAATAGAAATTGATAAAGTAGAGTGACCCTGCGGGGAAAGGACCGGAGTGTCCAATTCCCCACTAACATACCGTGACATACGCTTCCCATGTTGTCATCGAAATCATTCGATACAGAACAGGAGTTAATGCGAGTACACTGACCACATATAGAATGATTATAAAAGTCAGAGGAAGACTTCCTCTTATTACAATTGATCAAAATCCTTTCAATGTGAAAAGAAAACAAGTCCTGGTACTCGCACCAACCCCTGGCAATCAAAATACATAATAATAATATGATCCATTAATATAGAAAAAATAATTGAAATCAAAATATTTTGAAAAAATATTTTTTCAGAACAGCCCAAGTTTCTGAAAAGTAACGTTGAGCCCCAATGGATCCCAAGCCTAAGTGTGGACAAAAATTTTAAAAATATTTTAAACAATTTATTCAACACTTACGAACAATAATAATGTATCTATTTATGATTAAAATAACATCAAGATATTATTTTCAAGAAATCCCCCCCTCACACAGAGGGCTGTTGTAAATGTAAACAATGAATGTAAAAACACTAAAATAAGACTCCAGGCACCCAGGCCCGGAATCAGTTACCAAAAATACACCATCTGATGCAAAACAGAGACTTCCAGGGAAGAAACTGCAGAACATCAGATGGTAGATGCAGAACACAACGCCTAACCACCCGTAGGTGAAGACGTAAACATGGGGAAAAGAACAGAATTCATTCTGTTATTCAGCTAAAACTCCCAAGAAAATTTAGTAATAATAATTACAAAAACTATGCCAAAAGCATGGGAGAATAGCAAGGGGGGACTTAAAGGACAGGGAGAGAGGAAAACACTGAAAAATCAGTGTAACTAAATAATCAGTATGACAACAAAATGGCTGCTGCCTCCAAAATAGGTAACTTAACATAATTTCATTAAAAAATTTTAAGTTACAGCCCTGATAATATTCTGTCACACATTTTTCCTCTCCTCCTTCTCTATCCTCCTTAGAATCACCATTTCACTAATATTTATGTGTCTAGCATCATTTAAACTGAGATTTACAAGCACAAAGATCAGTCAGATGTTAACTGATGAAGGGCCAAACTTAGAATGATTAATGGCGCCAATTTCGGAACGTCCTTGACACTGCGCATGCGCAGTAGAGGTGAAGTGTGGAGGGCCATTCAGGACATGTTTTCTTTGGTTTTAGATGCAAATTTTGGGGATTGGGGGGCAAAATTTGTGTTTGGCCCTATATTTTAAGAGTTAGCACCAGCTATGTCTGGGTCATTGGTACAGTATAAAAATATCGTCATTTTTTGCGTAAATCCGATACTTTTTTGTGAATTTTCAATAATTTTTCGCAGAAATTGTCACAGAATGCACATTTTCCTCTAGGTAAATGTATATTAGACATTATGTAGCTCGAAATACAAACAAAAAATACAGTTGGATCAATTCGAGGTTACAAAGTTCGTGCGATTTTTTTTTATTTTTTTCAAACGCGTTTTCGAAAAATGGCTGTAGAAAAAAAAGCTCAACTGGGATTTTAGGGGACTTTTGTCTAATCGTTCAGTGACATGTACTCGACATTCCCTGAAAAAATCAGCTTTCTCCGATTTTTTTCCCCAGTGAAACCTAATGTTCTTGGGCTAAAACACTGCCAAACATCCAAGGGTAGTTCTGTCACTGCAGTTTGAAAGGCAAATTTTATGGAAAAGGAATAGATTTGAACAACCTGAACCTAGCCTCCCACTCCCTGCACCCCACCCTCTCCCATATAGAGCCCAAATATTAAGCTAGGGACTCAACTTTAACAAACTTGAATGTGATGCCCCTAGAGATGTTAGATTACCAAATATGAAAGGATTCTGACTGGTGGATCTGAAGAGAAAATTTTTTTAATAAGTTTCCTCATAAGTTACAATTTGGGCTCCCATAGGAAGCTCAAATGTTAACTCAGGGACTCGATTTGAACAAACTTGAATCTGACTTCCCTAGAGATGTTGTATACCAAATATCAAAAGATTCTGATGGGCGGTTCTGGAGAAGATTTTTAATTTTTTTTTTTTAAATATATGGGTACTATCAGAGTTATGCCCTTTGTGGTGCCCCCTATGGGCGTAGCAACTTTATTTGAACAAACTTGAATTGACATATGATAAGGAACATGCACACCAGATTTTATTCAATTTGGTCTCATTGTTTCTGAGTGGAAGTCGATAATGTAAAGTTAATGCTGGACGACGGTGATGGACAGACAATGGATGGATGGACAGACTAAAAGTGATCAGTAAAGCTCCCCATGCACTTTGCTCAGCTGAGCTAATTACTGAGCAGCTTCTCATAACATCAGCAGATTTTTGGCAATTTATCTCCAAAACTGAAAAGAACTGTTCCTATGACAAAGCCATTAGATTCACTTACGTGTCATAATCTTGTATGATTTCTCCCACTGATTTGATTGCTGTACCATATGGATTAAGTCTGAACTGGTTCTGATAATGGAGGGAGGAAGGTTGTTTTGGATCTCCATTGGAAGCTGTAAAATCCACACCGAATGTACAATGCAGCTGTGTCCTGAAATTAAAATTTATCTTGTCACATTAATATCATCTCCAACTAAAGTTACACTACCGGTAACTGTATTCTAAATCTAATCTATAGATGGATGTAGAATGCTCACTTAATGTTCCAAACATGATGTTGTAAATACATAGAGGATATCCACGCTGTTTTAGTGAATATCAGGAATTATTTGATGAGTGTGGACCTGAAACTTTTATTTTTTGCGAGCGCTTTTGAAAGTGAAAAATAATACTTTCAGGTCCACACGAATCCAACAGTTCTTATCTACACTGTTTTAGTGAATATTGGGAATTATCTCATTCGGGTGGACCTGAAAGTATTATTTTTCACTCATGAAAAATAAAGCTTTCAGGTCCACACTCATGAGATAATTCCAATATTCACTAAAACAGAGTAGATTTCCTTTTTATTATATGCTACGTAACATATTAATGTGCAATATTCAGCCCAATTTGACTGCAAACAGTTTCAAGACAATAACAAAAACTGCTGATCGTTCCTTCAGGGCGACGATCAGCCTAACGTCATTTAGGCAGCTACTGAAAAAAAAGCGCTCATGAAAAATAAAACTTTCAGGTCCACACTCATGTGATAATTCCCAACACTGACTAAAACTGAGTAGATTTTCTTTTTATTATATGTTATGTGACATTTTATTGCACAATATTCAGCCCAATGCAACCCCAAATGCGTATGTTTCAAAACAATAACAAAGATCAGCTGATCGTTCCTTCAAGGCAATGTGATGCAGCGTAGCTTGACAACATTTAGGAAGCTACTGAGGAATATTTCTCAATATCTATCAAGTTGATGGATATCGAGAAATATCTTTTAGATAATGTGTTAATTCATAGGCTAGCATATAATAAAAATAGGCCGATGAAATCGTCAGATGTGTACCCATACGCGCAATTAGTAGAAAGCTGTATGACGGAGGGCCACCACGGATGCTGACATAATGTACACATACAAGGTATGGGTACATATAGAAATGGATTGGAGGAGTGTCTAATTTGATGGATAAAGGGTTAATATCTCCGGATCAAAATATCAGATTTACATAAAAAACATAACCAGCACAGCACATCAGTAACCTGAATAAATATATAAAGTAACATGACAATCGGACTGATATTTTTGAGTTATCTCATGCCAAAGGGATTGGAGGAATTTTCAATTTGAAGGATAAAGGGGGTTAATATCTCCGGATCAAACTATCAGATTTACACCAAAAACTATACAGCTCAGCACATCAGTAACCTGAACACAATTATACAGTAACTTGACAATCCAGCAATATTTTTCAAGTTATCAAATGCGAAAGGGATTGGAGAAATTTTCAATTTGAAGGATAAAGGGTTAATATCTCAGGATTAAATTATCAGATTTACACCAAAAACTATACAGCTTGGCACATCAGTAACCTGAACACAAATATAAAGTAACTTGACAATCCAAGCAATATTTTTCAAGTTATCGAATGCCAAAGGGATTGGAGGAATTTTCAATTTGAAGGATAAAGGGTTAATATCTCAGGATCAAAATAACAGATTTACACCAAAAACTATACAGCTCGGCACATCAGTAACCTGAACACAAATATAAAGTAACTTGACAATCCAAGTAATATTTTTCAAGTTATCGAATGCCAAAGGGATTGGAGGAATTTTTCAATTTGAAGGATAAAGGGTTAATATCTCAGGATCAAAACAACAGATTTACACCAAAAACTATACACCTTGGCACATCAGTAACCTGAACACAAATATAAAGTAACTTGACAATCCAAGCAATATTTTTCAAGTTATCGAATGCCAAAGAGATTGGAGGAATTTTCAATTTGAAGGATAAAGGGTTAATATCTCGGGATCAAATCATCAGATTTACACCAAAAACTATACAGCTCGGCACATCAGTAACCTGACCAAAAATATAAAGTAACTAGACAATCCAAGCAATATTTTTCAAGTTATCGAATGCCAAAGGGTTTGGAGGAATTTTCAATTTGAAGGATAAAGGGTTAATATCTCAGGATCAAATTATCCGATTTATACCAAAAACTATACAGCTCGGCACATCAGTAACCTGAACACAAATATAAAGTAACTTGACAATCCAAGCAATATTTTTCAAGTTATCGAATGACAAAGAAATGGATACGGACGCCGGACGGACAGATGGACAGACAGATGGACAAAGGATGGACGAACGACGGATGGTCACCCTGGATGACGGCATTATGTGTACCATACATAGTACGGGTACACATAAAACCACCTTACATTATACGACATTTCCGAGTAGTGTTGAAAAACGATTAATCGACTAATCTATAAAATGAATGGTTACAAGCTTTTGCCAGTTACAATCTTCACAATTGGTCCTTCAGGACAGATGTGTGGAAATCGATTGAATTAACGAAAAAACACAGAATGGAACTAAAGCAAATCTTGCATAAAATACTCTGGCCTGATAATCAGGTCAGAATATATTATTCGAGATTTGCGCAAGTTACACTGTCAGGCTGCATATATTCTGCAAGATTAGAACTGGTGTATTTCTTGATTTCCCAGTTTAGTTTGGGTTTTTGCATCAAACCAAAAAAGTGAACTGATAGTCACATTAAAAACTGGCAAACCGGTTTTACACTCTGTTGTGCATAAACTGGTCCAACTATTTTACTAGGAGGGAGCTGGACAATTGACCCCTATCAACTATCGTCACTTAGTCTATCCAGAAAAAGGGGCAGGTGCATCGCGTTCTCATTGTCTCATTTTCTCCCTTATTGACTCTGCCACCAGACTGTCAATAAGGGAGAAAATGTGGCAATGGAAACAGAACATACAGTTAAAACTAAAAGTCCTGTCATGATTAATGCGCTTATCTTGGCTTAATTGCACGTTGGAATTGCGCGCAATTGCCACATCGAATGGCATCCAAAGCACGGCAGTTTCTCCTGGTTACTCATTGGAATCACATGCAATGTTTCTGCCAATGGACCTCCGGGTTACCCGGAGGTCCATTGGCTGAAACTTTGCTTGTGCACAGGCTATATGTACAGAATTTGGTAGGTTTACTTGGGCCATAACGCGCACATTAATGCGCATATCAACGTGCTATTTGTGAGCATTTCATGACAGGACTTCTAGTTTTAACTGTAGACGAACTTGATCCATTTGTTACCCTGATGTATGGGGTTTCTTTTTCATTCAATAGGCTAATCAACTGATCTCCTAGAACTCCTAAAAATGACTGAAGGCAAGCTGGATTGAACCCAATGGAGATACTTACACTGGGCATTTTTTTGGTGGCGTGTGGTGTTTTACAAACTATTGCAGATTTTTTCAAAGTTAAGGGTCGTGTGTTATTTACTATATGTTCTTAGCACATTGAAAAACTGAACTGAAATGGAGGTTTTTTCCTGCAATCAAACCGATACCGAACAGAAACCAAATCTGAAAAATCTAAACCTCCCAGCTCTTTGAGAGTGAAAGTATAAAATAATTTCATTTCAGATATAATATGAAGAACATCCACATAATAAGAAGCCTTTAAGTTGTGGTCACTGTGCTGGGGATTATAGACCAAATATGGGATTCAAACACTCTACTATCCACCAGTTAAATGAAGGATGCCCATAATAAATTTGATGAAGATTTTTTTGAGCAGTTTAATTATACAGTGGAACCCTGTTAATTGAATAGCCACTTTTCCAATGAAAATTATTCAGTTAACAGGAGTATTCAATTAACAGGGATATGGTGTCACTTTCCTATGTTCTAGAGATAAACTTAGCATTTATTCGATTATATCTTGTTTGACAGAGCTCCCTGAGCTCTGTCAAACAAGCTATACTAGATTAAATGCCTGTATTGGATGTACTGAGGCCAAATAGGTCTATAAACAAAAGAAAACTGAGGAGAGTAAGGGTAATTTCTCAACAGGTTACAAGATTATTTATTCAATTAACAGGAGTTTACTCTTTAACCTATATTCAATTAACAGGTCAAATTTGTACTGGAGGTATGGTAAATGGTTTTGTGTTGGGAAATTATATTCAATTAAGAGGGTTATTCAGTTAAGAGATATCCAGTTAAGTGGGATCCACTGAACTGCTTCTAAGAAAGCTAATTTTTTTTAGGTAGGGCATAAATTCTTTCTTCTCCTAGCACAAAATATTACCATAAAAGTTAGATGAACAAACTTCATTCTACACCTCAAAAGGAAGCTGAATACCAAATAAAATCATTGCATCTGTTGGTTCATGAGAAGATTTATTTAAATCCTGGAGGTGGGCAAACTGGTTTTAACACAAACTGAAATGTGCCACCCCAATCACCATTCACATACAATTTCATTGGAACTGGGTCAATTGTTTGGAGAAAACTCCAATACCACCTTTACAGTCTACAATGACTGACATCAAATGATGACGGATGAAAAGAGGTAACTTTTTCTCACACTGTCATTCAGTCACATAAGCAAACAAGTGGCCCCAAAAAGTCTTAATCGCACACCTGATAAAATTGTTTAAAGAAGGATTTATGGTCACATTCAGCATCTTCAAGTTAATATAGTTAATCTAATTTAGCTACAGTTGAAACTAGAAGTCGTGTCACGAACTGTGCGCTTATCTAGGCTTAATTGCGCATAGGATTTGTGCGCAATTGCCATATCGAATGGCATCCACAGCATGGCATGTTCTCCTGGTTAATCATTCCAAACACAGGCAATGTTTCTACCAATGGTTACCCAGAGGTCCATTAGCTGAAACATTGCCTGTGCATAGGCCATATGTACAGAATTTGATAGCCATATTATAGTCAATTTGTGCGCATTTCATGACAGGACTTCTAGTTTTAACTGTAGGGGAGTGGGGGTGGGGAGAGAAGGGTCTGTTGGGTTAATCATTTTTTTATGTGTATAATCATTCAAACTCCTTCAAAATTCATTTTGGAGCAAAAAGAACAAAAATCACCCAGTTGATCCCCTCTCACACGAGCATGAAAGGCGTTTAGTTTTTTTTTAACAAAATCACTCAAAATCTTGACCTTTTTGACCAATGGATCCTCCTCCCCAACCCCTGGGCCTCAAACAGACACTTGTGGAACCCCCATTTGAACATTTGTTAAAGTTTTAGTTCCCATAGGGAGCCCAGGGTCTTAATTTCAACAAACTTGAATACCCCCCCCCCCCCCCCTTCAGGGATACTTTATACCAACTGTGTTGTCATATTGGACTGAGTTAAAATTCAGTTTCCAATAGGGAGCCCAAATATGAACCTAGGGACTTGATCTGAACTAACTTGAATCTAACTCCACTAAGAATGCTACATAACAAATATCAAAAGATTCTGACTGATGGATCTGAAGAAGATTTTTAAAGAATATTCCTCATATTACACTTTGTTAAAAAGACCAAATGTGACACCAGAGACTTGATTTGAACAAACTTCAAGCTGCCTTGAGCAAAGAATTTCATAACCCTCCATCTCTAAAAAGAAGCCCAAAATATGGTCTCAGTCACTTGGTTTGAACAAACTTGAATCTGACCCTCATAATGAGATAATCAAAGATCTAAAGATACTGACTGGTGGTTCTGAAGAAGATTTTTAAAGAATATTCTTCATATTGCACCAAGTTAAAATTTGAGCTCTATAGAGAGCCAGAATATTAACCCAGAGTCACTGATTTGAACAAACTTAAATTTGTGCCTCCTGGTAGGTGTACAGATGGTTAGACAGTCATACATGATCCAAGCTACACACCCACCACAGATTTTAAAAAAAAATGCATACTCACCCTCCCCTGACATAATCCAGAAATGTGTAAACTTTCTCAACATGACAACTCAACAACTCAATCTGAAACAAAAGAGGTGACACTGATATTGCAAATTTGTCCATAACCTCCGACATGAACAAACTTTGAGAAAATATCACTAGTACTTTTTTTCAACAATGTGGATTTTGACTCCTCATAACAATGATTTAAACCTTTATTTAACAAATCAGCTGCATCTGCCCACGTAATTTACAAAAATAGCTGTTGGAAAACAATTAGTTTTAAAAAAATTTCAGCATCTGACCCCTAATTGGAACTAGCTTATTGAGCTTTTTCCAATGAGGGGTCACATAATAAGGTTTTGTTCCTTTTTGTTTTTTTTAATTTAAATTTTGATATCATGCACATTTAGTAAAGGATTAATCCCCTACACACAGATGTCAACCCTTTACCCAATGAATCGGCCACATCTGCCTGCATAATATGCAAATTCAGCAGCTGAAATCTTTTTTAACAAAACCATATCATGTGATCCCTCTTTGGAATGAGCTTGTTTGCGACCGCCCCACCGCCCCCTCTGTATCTGCCATTGCCCCCCCCCCCCCCCCCACCCCAAAAAAAACCCCAAAAAATACCAATACCAAACACAGAATTCCATTACCACCCATCTCTACTTGTTAGGATAGTTAAAGTATTTGGGCCACATGTTTTGTATTTTAATTTCACTCCCTCCCAAGAATGATCCTGTCAGTGATCATTTTTAAAAGTCTTTGAAAATGTATTACAAATATTGTTCCAACAGTAGCTAGAGGTGTGACTGCCCAGATGGGCCTGTCAATACCCCAGTCGCTGTATTCTAAGATGAAAAAGGTGCATAACTCTGGCCAAAAAAGCCCTATCAAAACTATAATCACAGGTGCACAGATTCCCATGGTAGTGAGCATCCATACCAAGTTTCAAGGGAATCGACAACATAAATGTCTGAGAAAATCTCTGGACAAAATTAGGTTTACAGAGGGATGGCCAGATGGATGGATGAATGGCAAGATGGACAGATGGATAGATGGACAAAGTGATTCCAGTATACCCTCACTCTAAGCCTCCACCCCCCTGCCCCACCATGAGGCAGTGGGGGAGGTATAATAAGAAATCTTATTACAAGTCGTTACATGCATAGCTACTTTTTAGATTATGTTTTTCTGCAGCTCTTGCTATAACCTTTACCCAATACACATGATATCAAAATTTATTATTTTAAATTTTACTTTTTCAAATTTTTCAAAAAATTTCAACAAAACCTTATCATGTGATGTGGCCCCTCAATGGAACGAGCTTGACAAACTCATTCCAATGAGAGGTCACATGATAATAGTTTTGTAGAATTTTTTTTTAAAATACCCATTTTTCAACTATTAAACTTGTAAATTACAAGGGCAAGGGTGGCCAATTCATTAGATAAAGAGCTAACATACTTCATTATCTTCCTTTGTTTTATCATTACCTAATTTCCTTACTTCTAACTAATTTTGCACACTACCCCATCTCTGTCTTTAACCCTTGGCATACTGATCAGAAAATATCAACTAGGAATTTAACCAATTCAGTCTTTTTGACAGAGCTAAATTAGCCAGATTAACCCCCTGCACACTGATGTCGAAATATCTAAAGTTCAGGGTGCAAATATTTCCCATAATGCAACTAGAAATTTAACCAATTCAATCTTGTTTGACAGAGCTCAATGAGCTCTGTCAAACAAGATTGACTTGGTTAAATTCCCAATTGCATTATGGGAAAAATGGCTACTTCAAATCTGGATATTTTGACATCAGTATGCAGGGGGTTAAATTTATGAAATTCCTAGTTGCATTATGGGAAACATTGTGAATTTCTGAAATCTGCATGCCTGAGACAATAAAGATAAATACACATTTGGAGAAATCAAATAATGATCATCTATTTTGCCTAACCTATGATAGGGTTTCCACCAGGGCGGCAGGGGGGCCCTTTTCGAGTCCCATTCCAATGGCCAATTTCCCCAGCACATCATATATTACCCACATAGAAGGATTCTATGTCAGTTAGTCACATGTCACAAGCAGGATTAGAAGAATTAATGCATCTGACATTGATCATGTTGTCTATTTCATCCTGTGAACAGCTTTCATGGCATGAGCTACAATGTTGCATAAAGCTCTTTGAATGAGTATGGTTCATCAGGCGAGGTCATCAATAATTCAGCCAAATGGCCCCAATATTTTACCCCTAACGGAAACCATGCTTATGCATAGAAAAATCTTGTATAATATGATATCTATACTAATGTAATTTTAATCCATACCAAATATTATTCAAATCAGAATTGCCGATTGGGATTTCTTGCCTTGATATTAAATTCACAATTTTCAAAACAAAGATTGCCGTTAGCTACTGTGTCCTTAACCTATAAGCAATAGCACTCAAAATTCTAAGTTGCTTACTGATATCAAAACCACTTTTGAAATTAAGAATTCATCTAAAACTTTTGATGTGAAAAAACAGTTTCCTTCTTGACTTCTTTTAGGCTTAAAAAAGATTTAAAATCTTTTTCTCAGGCCCTCCAGCATGGTCCTTTTGGTTGCCGCATGCTCCCTCTAGTTATAGTATTTTTGTGCAAACTTAAAAAATTAAATGGTTTATGTCTGATATTTTACCCAAGTTAATAAAAGTGATCAATTTGTCCCTTGAGTGCAACAAGGGTTTGCAATTATTTAACATTGCAAAGCCTTCTTGCACAACCAAGAACATGAACTTTTGATGGCAAAGAAATAATTATAAAAATAAACTAGAGTGACGTCACGCATGCAGCCCAACTGTCCCAGCAATGGCAATGTGTAGGCACAAAATAGTCTGAGCCATTTTTTGTTAACCGTTTACCTAACGAATCTGCCATATCTGCACTCGCAATATACAAAAATTGCTATTCAAATTTTATTTTTTCATTTCTCTGGTGGTGTGTTATAGTAGTCAATATTTTGTTTATTTGCATTTAATAACTCCTAATCCTTCAAACTGCACTTTTGGAAAAATTGCCTAAATTACCTTGGGTGGGGATGGGGGTGGCGGTGGGGACCCATATTCAAGCCTGGCCTGTAGTACTAGCTGGAAAAAACACATATATCTATCAACTTTGGTTGAAATCAAATAATCCAAACTGGAGTTATTGGTCAGAAACCAATTGTTTACGGATGGACGGACCATTTACATAATAGAGGAGTGGAATTTTTTTCTGCATGTAGTCACTCTAAATCCTTCAAAATGCATTTTGGACCAAAGAAAAAATGTTGCTTAAATGGCCCGACGGAGGGGGTGGGGAGAGGAGATGGAGTCATTTTTTTACTGCATGCTGTCACTCTGAATCCTTCAAAATGCATTTTGAACCCCCCCCCCCCCCCCAAAAAAGTGCCTAATTGGCATGGGGGTGGGGGTGGGGGGCAGGTTGAGGGGGGGGGTATGGGGTTGTAGAGGTATGGAGTTAAAAAAATTTCTTCATGAAGTTACTCTAAATACTTCAAAATGCATTTTGGAGCTAAAAAAAAATGCTTAATTGGCGGGGTGGGGGGGAGGGGGGGTAGGGCAATAACTTCAACAATTTTCATTGGATAATGAAGGTCATCGCACTTGACATAGACACTGCTGCTGTAGAGACATATACTGAAAAGAATTGAAATCTGTTAACTATTGTTCAAGTTATGCCATAAACCATAAACCAAGTTCGGACAGACGGATGGACAGCCAGGCTGATGTACAGATGGACAGACAGAGCTCTAAGCTATATCCCTTCCTTGTGGGGGGGGGGGGGGGGGATAAAAAGTTACAAAGTATGTGGTAGAAGCCAAATTTGAAATTTGGAGAAACTAAGTTCGAAAACCGTTTTGAAAAGGGTTAAATTAACGCCAATATTATTTGAAACCTCTGTATACAGGTTCAGTACACTTTGCCCCAAATGAAAAACAATGACATTGTAATGCAGTGTTTGAAGAATGAAAGGTACAACCTTGAAAAGCCAAACTTTAATCCGAAACTTTAAGCTAGGAATACTAAGTAAAACTGACTGTCAAAAATGGGTTAAATATTTCCTAAAACCGATAAAAGAAATCATTGTTGTAAATGCAATCATTAAGTTGTACTGACCATGCAAGAATTAAAGTAAGAAAGTATGTGGCAAAGCCTAATTTCAAATACAAAGAAACTAAGTCTGTAAGCATGTTTAAAAGGGGTTAAAATCATGCCAATATTAATGAAAATCACTGTAGAAAGGTTCAGTAGATAGTAGACATTGTCCCAAATGAGAAACAGTAACACTGCAGTAAAGTGTTTGAAGAAATAAAGATATAACTTTGTAAACAAAAAAAACTTAAACCAAAAACTTTAACCTGGAAGTTCTAAGTTAAATTGCCATACAAAAAAAGGGTTAAATATTTCCCCAAATAAAATGAAAAACATAATGAGAATGATACAATCAATAGTAATTAATATCAATTTAAAAGAAAAAAAACTTTAACCTTGACTAAAAATTTTAACCATGAACTTTAACCAAAACTCTAAATGTTAACAGATGGACAGATGGATGGACAGACAGATGAAAGTCATGACTATAGCCCCAAACTGTAAACAGTCAGGCTAAAAATGAAGTAAACAAGTGTTTGACCACCGAGGTGGTATTAGTCCCCTACGGCGCTTTTGTGACATAAGGTGTTTTTGTCACAGAAGACACTAGAGTATATAAGCATCTTGGATTTTGAAAAAAAAATATTCAGCGTGCATAATCCCCTCACAACCCTTTATCCATGCACCATATATGAAAGGCGTAGATTGAACCATGTTGGAGGGAGGGGTGGTAACATAAAATAGAGAAAAAAGATTTAAAAACACAACAATAATGGCCGCCATTCCGCCATCTTGGATATTGAAAAATAAATATTGACTGTGCATCATCCCCTCAGAACCATTTATCCATGTATCAAATATGAAAGGTGTAGCTTGAAGCATATTATAGGGAGAGGTGGTAACATAAAAACAGACAGACAGACAGACAGACAGATGTTAGATTTTGAAAAAAAAATATTGAGCGTGCATAATCCCCTCACAACCCCTTTATCCATGTACCATATATGAAAAGTGCAGCTTGAACCATGTTGGAGGGAGCAGTGGTAACAAAAAATAGAGAAAAATGCTTAAAAAACACAACAGAAATGGTTGCCATGGCGCCATCTTGAATTTTGGAAAACAAATATTGAACGTGCAACATCCCATTACAACCCTCTATCCATGTGCCAGATATAAAAAGTGTAGCTTGAATCATGTTGGAGTGAGAGGCGGTAACATAAAATAGAGAAAAACGCTTAAAAAACACAACAAAAATGGCCGCCATGCCGCCATCTTGGATTTTGAAGAAAAAGTTAAAAAATTTATAGTAATTTCTATATTTTTTATACTTACCAATGACCCAGACATAGCTGGTGCTAACTCTTAAAATATAGGGCCAAACACAAATTTTGCCCGCCAATCCCCAAAATTTGCATCTAAAACCAAAGAAAACATGTCCTGAGTGGCCCTCCACACTTCACCTCTACTGCGCATGCGCAGTGTCAAGGACGTTCCGAAATTGGCGCCATTAATCATTCTAATAACCAGTGCCTGGTAAGCGCTATGTACTCAGCGGGGAGGCAAGAGTTCCCAACTCCTGGGAGGGCCATCACCGTCTGGGTCATTGGTAAGTATAAAAAATATAGAAATTACTATAAATTTTTTAACATTTTTATACTGTACCAATGACCCAGACATAGCTGAATAGTAAAAAGGCTGGAGGGCCAAGGACATAGAGCAAGATGGAATACGCTCAATAATATAAAATAGAGTCATCCCCTCTAGGGAAAAAGAAGTAATAGGCCTTACATGTATCTTTCTTATTTAAGATAAATTAGAAAGATACAACACCTTCCAAAATTGAGCATCATACATCCATGTACTCTATTAATATCCAATATAATCCTTATACTAATAATTTTTAAAGTAAGCCAATAAATAAAGTAAGTCTAGAGAATAGAGACTCTTATACTCCTTAAAAGTGTCTGAGAATTGCATAATCATGTCCGTTGACACATGCAATATTCAAAAGCTATACTTTAAAAACTAAGACTTAAATGAATTTATAAAACATAAACTTCTCACTAAACAACCATCCCAATAACAGCTCAGAATTACTAACTCCGGAGGAGGTATCCCCTTGTTTTCATAGTAAAACAGGTGACCCAAGGGAACACCCTCCCCCCCCCCCCCCCTTTTTCTTGCCCTGGGTCAAATAGCCCAGAGCGAAGAGGGCAGCAGAACGGAGTCACTACCAAAACAGACAGCCTACCTAGCTTTTGTAGCAACTGTTAAGTGAATGACATTCTGAGCAGTAGATAACAGACCTAACAATAGAGGCCTCCAGAAATGGACTCGATATTTCTGAGATAAAAATTCATGAATGTGGATGGCTGAGCGCAATGGGCAGCCTTCAAAAATCTATAATAGCGACACTATTAATGTAAGCCCAAGATGTAGAAGAACTCTACTTCATGAGCCGAAATCTTAAGCACTACTGCTGAGTCAATGATATACCATAAGCAGTACCGATAGTTAATAGAATCCATTATCAATAGAATGGAGCGTAACGTCCTTCTATTAGGCATCAAAGACAGAAGAAGCTTACGCCCGTAGTAATAAACAGATATCTGTTTATAAATACATAAACTCTAACCGGACAGAGTAAAGGCCTATGCTCGTACGAAGACGGAAGGACCTTAATAACAATAGGTTCCGGATATTAGGAGCCTAAGTCTTATGCAAAAATCCAACCTAAATAGTAAAGGAAGTAGTGATTCCGAAACTACGAAAGTGAAAATCACCCATCGATAGTGCATGAAACTCACTGACTCTTCAGTAAAAGAGAAGCCAACAGAATTACTGTCTAAAAGGTCAGAATTTGAAAACTACTGTTTCCAGAGGCTCAAATGATTACTTAGCTAAATAAGAACCGAAGTTAAATTCCATATAGGAATTTAATCTAAAGATTCTAAGTCTATTTATCAAAAAGTTACTAACTGACTTAGACAAAGAGACATAAGACTCAATTGTAAACTATCCTAGAGTGCACAGGTATGAGGTAACATAAACCTATAACCTTAATAATAACAGGCTGCAGTAGATCTTGTCAAACAAGTATACTAAAAAGTTGCAATGAGTAGTATGGAGGGATCAACAATAAGAACATAATGATCCCTACACCAACGACGGAAGAGCCTCCACTTTAGCCGCATAGAAAAGCGAAGAAGAGGATTCCCTATAGTAAGAAATCGCGTCCAAAGCTCGTCCAGTACAATGCTTACAATGCAATACGGACCACACAACGGAATACGTGAAGGTTGCGACCTTGCGGGTTGTGATAAAGATGACACAATTTACCCAGCGAAAAAAGATCCTCTCATTGAGGAAGATTTCACGTTAAGTCCCACAGTAGACAACAGAGTAAATTACCAATGGTCTCTGTGAAGATAGAGATGCTATCAAAAGAAATGTATTGTGGTTGTTTATCTTAGCAATACCTGCTGAAACAACAGCGCCGGAGGATACGCGTATCCTATCATTCCGTCCTATAGATCAATAGAGCGTTAACAACATTAGCTCAGAGATCCGGACAAGCCAACACATACGTCTGCAATTGATTAGCAAGCTGTGTCGTAAATAAATCATCATTGGGCACTCCCATAGATAGCAAATCTGATTGAATACTTGTTTGTTGAGAGTCCATCCTGACAGCAACAAGCGACCCCTAAGTGAACGGGAGTCCGGTAAAACAATCAGACGACCCGGAATATGACGGACCGAAACAGAACTTGGTGTACTATAACCAACAGACAGATTCTTTCCATTAAATTGAATAACGGAAACGAATGAGTGCCTGCCTGGTTCCGGAGATACGCCACTACTGTCGAATTAACGGACAGGATTTGGGCATGCGTTTCTGAATAATGTTCATGCAATGACATAAAGCAAGCCTAAAAAACACTATTCCGCGGAAGATAATTGGTTGCTAAGAGACTGCGGAACCCAAAGACCCTGGCACTTCGAATCCGTTGGGATCAATATTATATCCCAATCCTTTTGACTGGCAACCGTCATAACTGCAACACTCGGATCCGGCAACTGCGGTGGCACTCTCTGAGTCAAGCATCGAATGTTTGCCTCAGTCTGAATCTCTTGTAACACTAGATAGACAAGAGAACATGTAAATCGAGCAATTCATGGATTGCTGAAAAGTTGCCGTCGAAGAGAAGCTTCTCCGAGAACGAAGCGACTCTGAGAGAGTTCTTAACCTTACTATCCACGCGCGTGGATGTAGCTAGGGCTGGGTCACGTCTAACCAACTCCAAACAGCCACTGAAGGGCGGAGTTATACGTGAACAAACTACTGCCCTCAAAAGAAATCAGATTGAGAATAAAATCCCGTAAATCTTTTCTTGATCTTTTCTTGAAGACGTAATGATAACGCCTCAGTAAGGTGGATTACGTATGATAAAGCGTCTAAGTTAAGTCTACTAGACATCATTGTCGTTTCCAACATTGAGACATAGACGGCGAAAAAGAATATTTCCGTCTTTAACCACACCGTCTAGACGCATATGAACTCTCGGTATGCCCTGCTCTGCCAAAATAAACTATTCGTATAAATGATAAAACGGCAGAAATGAGCATTGCGGACAAGAAACTAAACTATCATGCTTGGTAGCAGGCTTGTATGCATATATAGCGTCGAAAAATAAAACACATGTTGTAATGAAATTATTGGACTGCGTCGGTAAGTCAGGGACAATGTCCCTGAACCGATCCAAAATTCCGAGTCCAATGACGCTATAAGTCTCTTATCCAACATCGCAGCAATGTAGTCCGAAATAACAATCACTGGAAGATAATGCCAGAAGATATAAATGGCAGCTTCCGATACTACGAAAGGGAAAACTCGAAATCTTTCGAATCCCTTTCGCCATCCTGTCGGACCCTATAAAGCGTTCGGTCGTCCGTACCTGATGCAACCGCGGACCGCACCGACCCAGCGCCATCGGATAATTCCTAATTCGACCAAGAAATTGTCGATTGCTGGGATGCTGCGAAACAACTGTGCTAACTCGGATAGCACGTCCGTCACTGAGGCCTAAGGAGAAGCGGTCCTACAATGCATTGCCGCTGGAAGCTCCGTGATCGTTACCCCATGCATACTACCAATATGCGAGCGAACGGAGTGTATAGGCCTCGTGTCCCTTGGCTACCGGATGGCGTGACCTATTCGCCGTGGAATCAGTGAATGAAGAAACTGATCGGATACTCGAGGTCACGTAGCCAATGTGCGGTCGTGTGCCCTGCTGTGAGGATGAGGAAGCATTATGGACAGTCTCTCGGACTGTCAATATAACGGAGCGTCCCGACCGACAGACGTATGCTCCGAATGTAAAATATCTGAACCACAACATGCGGTCCCCTATGTTGTTGGACGAGAGAGGGACCTCTCTCGCTCACAGCCCGGACGGACCTGGACAAGCCAGGAACCGGACTAACAGGCTTCCTCCGATCTGTCCTCAATCTGCCGTCACTGGGTGAGTACTAAAGTAATTAAAGTGCTCGCATCACCCAAATCTCCTTCCTAGACCGCAACGGACGAACCCGGCAGCCGAACCATTCAATGAATGCACGCTACACCGGGTGAGCTAGCGAATGTCACTCCGTCGATCCTACAAGGGATCTCTTAGGCGATAGACATATTCCATGAGCACTTATTGCCGCTAGCTCTTCATTAACTATGACGACAGAGGCACACTTTTGAAAGACATCTCCGTAACTTTGCGAACAAGAAACCAGAAATGCTTGGTTAGCAAGCATATAATAATAATATATATAGCGTCGTTCAATAATTCGAAAGTTTGTGTGACATTATTGGACTATGTCGGAACTGAGGGACGATGTCCCTGAACCAAACCAAAAATTTCTAAGTCCACCGACGCTATCAGTTTCTTATCCGGCATCGCAGCATTCTGGTCTGACGAAAGAAGCTGTAGAAGATCAAGTCAGATGACATACACAACAGCATATGTTGTTCCGAAAGGGAAAGCTCGAAATCCTCCAAATCCCTTTCGGTATCCTGTCGGACCGGATGAAATTTTTGGACGTCCGTACCCGCTTCCGCGGAGCGTCCCGACCCAGCATCGTCGGATAAAAAATATGCGACAGATTCAGTTGATGCTGGGATGCTGCGATAAACTGTGCTATTTAGGAAAGCACGTCCGTTCCCGAGGCCTGTGCAGTAGCGGTCTTACGATGCATTGCCGCCGGAAGCTCCGTGTACGTTGACTCCCGCACACTTCCCATGCGAACGTCCAGAGTCTGCAGGCCTCGTATCCCTGGCTACCGGATGGTGACCTGGTCGCCGATGATTCTCTGACTGGCGAAGCTGACTGGATATCAGAGGTCACGTAGCCAAGAGCGGTCATGTGCGCTACTATGAGAATGAGGAAGCCTTATTGACAGTCTACTCCGGACTGACTAAATGTCGGAGCGTCCCGAGCGACGGACGTATGCTCCGAATGCGAAACATTTTGTACCACAACATCTGGGGCCAGATGTTGTTGTACGAGAGAGGGGCCTCTCTCGCTCGCCGTCCGGATGGACCAGAACGAGCTATGAACCGGACTAAAAGGCTTCCTCCGTTCTCCCTCTGATCCGCCGTCACTGGGTGTGCATTTGGTTGATTTATAGTGCTCGCATCACCCCAAAATTCCTTCTAGACCGCAACGGACGAACCCGGCTGCCGAACCATTTGGTGAATGGACGCTACACCGGGCGAGCTTGCGGACGTCAAAGGCCGTCGAACCTACTAGGGTCCTCTTAGGCAATTGGCGTATTTACATGAGCACTTTTCCGCTAGCCCTTCATTAATTGTGACGACGGAGGCACACTGTTGGAAGACATCACAGATACATCACCCTAATCTTGATCGTCTGAAATAGAAATTGATAAAGTAGAGTGACCCTGCGGGGAAAGGACCGTTGTGTCCAATTCCCCCCTAACATACCGTGACATACGCTTCCCATATTGTCATCGAAATCATACGATACAGAACAGGAGTTAATGCGAGTACACTGACCACATATAGAATGATTATAAAAGTCAGAGGAAGACTTCCTCTTATTACAATTGATCAATATCCTTTCAATGTGAAAAGAAAACAAGTCCTGGTACTCGCACCAACCCCTGGCAATCAAAATACATAATAATAATATGATCCATTAATATAGAAAAAATAATTGAAATCAAAATATTTTGAAAAAATATTTTTTCAGAACAGCCCAAGTTTCTGAAAAGTAACGTTGAGCCCCAATGGATCCCAAGCCTAAGTGTGGACAAAAATTTTAAAAATATTTTAAACAATTTATTCAACACTTACGAACAATAATAATGTATCTAGTTATGATTAAAATAACATCAAGATATTATTTTCCAGAAATCCCCCCCTCACACAGAGGGCTGTTGTAAATGTAAACAATGAATGTAAAAACACTAAAATAAGACTCCAGGCACCCAGGCCCGGAATCAGTTACCAAAAATACACTATCTGATGCAAAACAGAGACTTCCAGGGAAGAAACTGCAGAACATCAGATGGAAGATGCAGAACACAACGCCTAACCACCCGTAGGTGAAGACGTAAACATGGGGAAAAGAACAGAATTCATTCTGTTATTCAGCTAAAACTCCCAAGAAAACTTAGTAATAATAATTACAAAAACTATGCCAAAGGCATGGGAGAATAGCAAGGGGGGACTTAAAGGACAGGGAGAGAGGAAAACACTAAATGAAAGTGTCAATAACACTGTAGCTCAACTTGACAAACTTGAACTTGGTAAGTTATAAATGAAATGGAAAAATTGAAGATCATTGGTACCAATGTCATTTTTTTTGCCAGTGGCAACATTTTTTGACAGAAACCGAAGAAAATTGATAGCTCCCATCTAGAGGCCTCCCCAAACAAGCATGCCAGGTTTCAAAGCAATCCGATCATAAATGTGCCCTGTAGGGTGTATAAAAGGGAAATATTGTGGTCTGACTAGACTAAATTCTAAGAACGTTGGCCGTTGCAACATTTTTTGACGGAAATGGGAGAAAATCGATAGCTCCCATCTAGAGGTCACCGTAAATAAGCATACCAGGTTTCAAAGCAATCTAATCATAAATGTGCCCTGTAGGGTGAGCCAAAGGGAAATATTGTGGTCTGACTAAACTAAGTTCTAAGAATGTTGGCTGCGGCAACATTTTTTGATGGAAATTGAAGAAAATCGATAGCTCCCATCTAGAGGTCACCCCAAACAAGCATGAAAGGTTTCAAAGCAATCCGATCATAAATGTGCCCTGTAGGGTGTGCCAAAGGGAAATATTGAGTCTTCTGACTAAACTAAGTTCTAAAAATGTTGGCCGCGGCAAAATTTTTTGACAGAAATTGCAGAAAATCGATAGATCCCATCTAGAGATCTCCCCAAACAAGCATACCAGGTTTCAAAGCAATCTGATCATAAATGGGCCCTGTGGGGTGTGCCAAAGGAAAATATTGAGGTCTGACTAAACTAAGTTCTACGAACGTTGGCCGTGGCAACATTTTTTGCCGGAAATTGAAGAAAATCGATAGCTCCCATCTAAAGGTCACCCTAAATAAGCATACCAGGTTTCAAAGCAATCAAATCATAAATGTGCCCTGTAGGGAGTGCCAAAGGGAAATATTGTGGTTTGACTAAACTAAGTTCTAAGAACGTTGGCCGCGGCAACATTTTTTGACGGAAATTGAAGAAAATCGATAGCTCCCATCTAGAGGTCACCCCAAACAAGCATGCCAGGTTTCAAAGCAATCCGATCATAAATGTACCCAGTAGGGTGTGCTAAAGGGAAATATTGAGTCTTCTGACTAAACTAAGTTCTAAGAACGTTGGCCGCAGCAACATTTTTTGACAGAAATTGAAGAAAATCGATAGCACCCATCTAGAGGTCTCCCCAAACAAGCATACCAGGTTTCAAAGCAATCTGATCATAAATGTGCCCTGTAGGGTGTGCCAAAGGGAAATATTGAGGTCTGACTAAACTAAGTTCTACGAATGTTGGCCGTGGCAACATTTTTTGCCGAAAATTGAAGAAAATCGATAGCTCCCATCTAGAGGTCACCCTAAATAAGCATACCAGGTTTCAAAGCAATCAAATCATAAATGTGCCCTGTAGGGTGTGCCAAAGGGAAATATTGTGGTTTGACTAAACTAAGTTCTGAGAACGTTGGCCGCGGCAACATTTTTTGACGGAAATTGAAGAAAATCGATAGCTCCCATCTAGAGGTCACCCCAAACAAGCATGCCCAGTTTCAAAGTAATCTGATCATAAATGCGACCTGTGAGGTGTGCCAAAGGAAATTGTGGACGTACGTACTAACGTACTAACATACTAACGTACTAACTTACGTACGTACGTACGTACGTACGCCGACGGACGAGAAGTGATGGCAATAGCTCAGCTTGACTTTGTCAAGTTGAGCTAAAAATCAGTGTAACTAAATAATCAGAATGACAACAAAATGGCTGCTGCCTCGAAAATAGGTAACTTAACATAGTTTCATTAAAAAAATTTAAGTTACAGCCCTGATAATATTCTGTCACACATTTTTCCTCTCCTCCTTCTCTATCCTCCTTAGAATCACCATTTCACTAATATTTATGTGTCTGGCATCATTTAAACTGAGATTTACAAGCACAAAGATCAGTCAGATGTTAACTGATGAAGGGCCAAACTTAGAATGATTAATGGCGCCAATTTCGGAACGTCCTTGACACTGCGCATGCGCAGTAAAGGTGAAGTGTGGAGGGCCACTCAGGACATGTTTTCTTTGGTTTTAGATGCAAATTTTGGGGATTGGGGGGCAAAATTTGTGTTTGGCCCTATATTTTAAGAGTTAGCACCAGCTATGTCTGGGTCATTGGTACAGTATAAAAATATATTGAACGTGCATCATCTCCTCCCAACCCTCTAACCATGTGCCAAATATGCAAAGTGTAGCTTGAACCATATTGGTGGGAGGGGTGGTAACATGAAAATAGAGAAAAAAGCTTAAAAGACACAACAAAAATGGCCGCCATTCCGCCATCTTGGATTCTGAAAAAAAAATTTTGAGCGTGCATCATCCCCTCAGAACCATTTAATCATGTACCAAATATGAAAGGTGTAGCTTGAACCATGTTGGTGGGAGGGATGGTAACATGAAAATAGAGAAAAAAAGCTTAAAAAACACAACAAAAATGGCCACTATTTCGCCATCTTGGATTTTGAAAAAAAAATTTTGAGCGTGCATCATCCCCTCAGAACCATTTATCCATGTACCAAATATGAAAAATGTAGCTTGAACCATGTTGGTGGGAGGGGTGGTAACATGAAAATAGAGAAAAAAAGCTTAAAAACACAACAAAAATGGCCACCATTCCGCCATCTTGGATTTTGAAAAAAAAATTTTGAGTGTGCATCATCCCCTCAGAACCATTTATCTATGTACCAAATATGAAAGGTGTAGCTTGAAGCATCTTGGTGGGAGGGGTGGTAACATGAAAATAGAGAAAAAAAAGCTTAAAAAACACAACAAAAATGGCCGCCATTCCGCCATCTTGGATTATGGAAAAATATTTTGAGCGTGCATCATCCCCTCAGAACCATTTATCCATGTACCAAATATGAAAGGTGTAGCTTAAAGCATGTTTGAGGGAGAGGTGGTAACATAAAAAAACAGACAGACAGACAGACGGATGGACGGATGGACGGACGGACGGACAGACAGACAGACAGACGGACGGATGGATGGACGGATGGACGGAGTGCAATCCTATAGTCCCCTTACAGTTCCCGTAAGGGACTAAAAACCCCCACCCACATGCAATTTTACAAATGAAAGTGTCAATGACACTGTAGCTCAACTTGTTAAGACATGTACACGTATAGTATGTGACACAGCAATGACAAACATCAAGGTAATGACCTGATGACAAACATCTAGGTAATGACCTGTAACGGTCTGTACATAAATACTGACCGTAGTCTGTAACAAATGTATAGGTAAAGTATTGTAAAGGTGGGTGACGGTCAGATGCTAAACTAGAAAAGAAATCTTCGAGTCCCAGAGTGGGTCTGACTGAACCTCAAAATATTTGTTCTCATAACACAGTGATAACAAAGGCACCCCAAAACACTCGTTCCTGTCCCAAGGTGATAACAAAGGTACCCCAAGAAGTTTCACGAAGATCGGTTCATAAATACGGCCTCTAGCCCGAGCTGTATTGAATTGTTGGCGGACAGACGGATGACTGGCCATGGCATAACCTCAAATTTGACTTACGTCAAAGTTGAGCTAAAAATGGCCCGAGAAACAGAAGATCTACTTTGTGGAGCCTCATAGATTACAAATGTGAATAGATGGATGGACATTGATAGCCAATTAGTTCTGAGAGCCAAATTGGTTTAAACTACACCATTGAGCACAAAGGGTTTGATGCTTGCTATTTATCTGTATCAGCAAATCTTCCAAGAAAATCTACTTTTTTTCCTCCTGGCATTAATCAGTGCATCCTCCGATTAATTTTATTTATTACTTTCCAAAGTGTGATTTACTGGGATTTCTGGGTTTGGTTATAAACGATAACTTCACAAGTGAATTATGTAATCAACAAATGTGTCATGTATCCATGCACGCAAACGAAGATGCTTTGAGGTGGATGTAATGGGGACTTCATTGTTTTTTGTTTTTTTAACCCTTACCTATTATGAAAAGCAGTCGACACTTGCAAAAATAATTCTTGAATAGCTATTATTTTCATTTTTTGTCTCAAAAACATAGGTTATGACCCCTCATTGGAACGAGCCCAATGAGCTCGTTCCAATGAGGGCTCATAACCTATGTTTTAGAGACATAATAATATAATTATCGTTAAATGAAAAGTAATAAGCAGAGTAATCGCTTGACTGGTTACGTGAAATAATTCATTCGAGGCGAGGGACTATATTGTAAAACACTTGTGTGCATTCGCGCACTCCTTTTTGTACAACATCCCTCCCCTCTCATGAATTATTTCATGTAACCAGTCCAGTCAAGCGATTACTCTCTATGTAAATAACTACCATATATACCATATATACATGCACACAGCTGAAGATGACTTACAAGTGTTCTACATTATTGTTGGCTGTCTGTACAGGCAGATAACAATAATGTATAAACACTGCTAAGATAAATGCATTCAACCTGTAGAGTTCTCAAGGAAGAATACTCTTGGAACAACTTTTTCAGAGCAACATAAAAGGGGCAGTTTGTGGCTGTATGAGGACTTCTGGGTTAAGGAGGCGAGAAACCTAAAATCACCACTGAAATGTTGGCTGTTTGCAGAATCAACAATCATATTTATTTATTATTTATTGGCATATAAGGTCACATATTTCTGCACAATGGCTAATCATGACCTCAACAGTTTTACAGGTGGAGGAAGCTAGAGCACCCGTATAGAACCACCAACCAACATACTAACTCCAAACAAGCAGGGTTAGCATTGGTTGAAGACAGATGCACCATCGATGTGCAGTATGCCTTAGTACACAACGTCACTGTGCCCCCACGTAAGAAATGGGGGGAAGTGTCTTGCACAAGGACACAGCACAGCTGCTACAGGTGGCATTCAAAAACAATCATATAAAAATATTGCAAAGATAAATGTATTCTACAAGTAGAGTTCTCAGGGAAGAATGCACTTGGGGCCAACTTTTTCAGAGCAATATAAAAGGGACAATTTGTGGCTGTATGGGAGCTTTAGGGTTAAGTAGGTGGGGAGCCCTAAAACCAGTGAAATCACTTTTAGTTACATGTCCAAGTTCATGTCTGCCACTTAGTCTGATAATAATTAACAATGATGTGACATACCGTGCCTGAATTTGTGTACTTTCTACCCTTTTTGGCCCGCTTCTTGGCATTTATAAGCTGAAAAAATGAAGAGAAAAACTATGAGTTCAATATTTGTGAAGAGTTATAAAGCTCATATACCAATCAAGAGAGATCATACACATTTTTCAGAGTAAAATTCCAAAACTTTTCCACACTTTTTCAGTACTAAATGAAACAAGAGGCCCCAGGGGGCCTGAGGGCGCTCACCTGACATGGTAGCCTAAATATCAACCCAGAGAATTGATTTCAACAAGTTGCATCTGCTCCTCCTAAGAAAAGCTTATACCAAATATCCAAAGATTCTGACCAGTGGATCTAAAAAAAAAGAAGATTTTTAAAGAATATTCCTCATATTGAACTAAGTTATCATTCAGGCTCCCACAGTGAGCCCATATATGAACCCAGGAACTTGGCTTTAACAAACTTGAATCTCACCCCCCTAAGGATGCTGCACACCAAATATCAAAACATTCCGACTGCTGGATCTGAAGAAGAAGATTTTTTAAGAAAATTCCTCATTTTGAACTAAGTTACAATTTGAGCTCCCATAGTGAGTCCAAATATTGACCTAGGGACGTGGCTTGAACAAACTTTAATTCCCCCCCCCTCCCCCCCCCCCCCCCCTCCCAAGGATGTTGCATACCAAATATCAAAACATTCTGACTGCTGGATCTGAAGAAGAAGATTTTTAAAGAAATTTCCTCATTTTGAACTAAGTTATCATTCAGGCTCAAAGTGAGCCCAAATATGGACCTAGGGACATGGCTTGAACAAACTTGAATCTCACCCCCCTAAGGATGCTGCATACCAAATATCAAAACATTCCGACTTCTGGATCTGAAGAAGATTTTTAAAGAAAATTCCTCATTTTGAACTAAGTTATAATTTGGGCAACCACAGTGAGCCCAAATATGAACCCAGGGACTTGGCTTGAACAAACTTGAATCTCACCCCCCTAAACATGGTGCATACCCAACATCAAAAGATTCTGCATGCAGGATCTTGAGAAGATTTTCAAAGAAATTTGCCTGAAATGCACTAAGTTCAAATTTGGGCTCCTATATTGAGCCCAAATATAAACCCAGGGGTCCGATTTGAACAAACTTGAATCAGATCCACCCCACAATGTTGCATACCAAATATCAAAAGATTCTGCCTGCTGGATCTGGAGAAGAAGATTTTTTAAGAAATTTGCCTGAAATGCACTAAGTTCGAATTCGGGCTTCTATAGTGAGCCCAAATATGAATCCAGGGGGCTGATTTGAACAAACTTGAATCAGATCCACCCCACAATGTTGCATACCAAATATCAAAAGATTCTGCCAGCTGGATCTGGAGAAGATGATTTTTGAAGAAACTTGCCTGAAATGCACTAAGTTCAAATTCGAGCTTCTATAGTGAGCCCAAATATGAATCTAGGGAGCCGATTTGAACAAACTTGAATCAGATCCACCCCACAATGTTGCATACCAAATATCAAAAGATTCTGCCTGTTGGATCTGGAGAAGAAGATTTTTTAAGAAATTTGCATGAAATGCACAAAGTTCAAAATCGGGCTCCAATACTGAGCCCAAATATGAACCCAGGGAGCCGATTTGAACAAACTAGAATCAGATCCACCCTACAATGTTGCATACCAAATATCAAAAGATTCTGCCTGCTGGATCTGGAGAAGAAGATTTTTTAATGTTTTTCCCATTGCCTGCAGTGTTAAAAAATGCTGACTCATCACTTTTTCAAAATCCTGAAAAAAGTACTTTGTGATCAAACTGATAGGGATTTTTTTAACCATTCTATTCTACTGGATAAAAGTAAGTTTTATACAAAATAAGAATTCTCTGTGCCGTGTAGTTTTGGAGATATGGCAGTTTTAAGGTTTTTCCTATTTTTAGCTCCCGAGGTTCCCACGGGGCAATGAGAACAAAATTTTTTGCATCAATCAACAACTTATGACCCATTATCATCTCATATCAAATTTGGTTCAAATCGACCCCACGGTTCGGAAAGTTAAAAAATTTATAGTAATTTCTATATTTTTTATACTTACCAATGACCCAGACATAGCTGGTGCTAACTCTTAAAATATAGGGCCAAACACAAATTTTGCCCCCCAATCCCCAAAATTTGCATCTAAAACCAAAGAAAACATGTCCTGAATGGCCCTCCACACTTCACCTCTACTGCGCATGCGCAGTGTCAAGGACATTCCGAAATTGGCGCCATTAATCATTCTAATAACCAGTGCCTGGTAAGTGCTATGTACTCAGCGGGGAGGCAAGAGTTCCCAACTCCTGGGAGGGCCATCCCCGTCTGGGTCATTGGTAAGTATAAAAAATATAGAAATTACTATAAATTTTTTAACATTTTTATACTGTACCAATGACCCAGACATAGCTGAATAGTAAAAAGGCTGGAGGGCTAAGGACATAGAGCAAGATGGAATACGCTCAATAATATAAAATATAGTCATCCCCTCTAGGGAAAGGAAGTAATAGGCCTTACATGTATCTTTTTTATTTATGATAAATTAGAAAGATACAACACCTTCCAAAATTGAGCATCATACATCCATGTACTCTATTAATATCCAATATAATCCTTATACTAATAATTTTTAAAGTAAGCCAATAAATAAAGTAAGTCTAGAGAATAGAGACTCTTATACTCCTTAAAAGTGTCTGAGGATTGCATAATCATGTCCGTTGACACGTGCTATATTCAAAAGCTACACTTTAAAAACTAAGACTTGAATGAATTTTTAAAACATAAACTTCTCACTAAACAACCATCCCAATAACAGCTCAGAATTACTAACTCCGGAGGAGGGATCCCCTTGTTTTCATAGTAAAACAGGTGACCCAAGGGAACACCCTCCCCCCCCCCCCCCCCTTTTTCTTGCCCTGGGTCAAATAGCCCAGAGCGAAGAGGGCAGCAGAACGGAGTCACTGCCGAAACAGACAGCCTACCTAGCTATAGTAGCAACTGTTAAGTGAATGACATTCTGAGCAGTAGATAATAGACCTAACAATAGAGGCCTCCAGAAATGGACTCGATATTTCTGAGATAAAAATTCATGAATGTGGATGGCTGAGCGCAATGAGCAGCCTTCAAAAATCTATAATAGTGACACTATTAATGTAAGCCCAAGATGTAGAAGAACTCTAACTTCATGAGCCGAAATCTTAAGCACAACTGCTGAGTCAATGATATACCATAAGCAGTACCGATAGTTAATTGAATCCATTAGCAATAGAATGGAGCGTAACGTCCTTCTATTAGGCATCAAAGACAGAAGAAGCTTACGCCCGTAGTAATAAACAGATATCTGTTTATAAATACATAAACTCTAACCGGACAGAGTAAAGGCCTATGCCCGTACGAAGACGGAAGGACCTTAATAACAATAGGTTCCGGATATTAGGAGCCTAACTCTTATGCAAAAATCCAACCTAAATAGTAAAGGAAGTAGTGATTCCGAAACTACGAAAGTGAAAATCATCCATCGATAGTGCATGAAACTCACTGACTCTTCAGTAAAAGAGAAGCCAACAGAATTACTGTCTAAAAGGTCAGAATTTGAAAACTACTGTTTCCAGAGGCTCAAATGATTACTTAGCTAAATAAGAACCGAAGTTAAATTCCATATAGGAATTTAATCTAAAGATTCTAAGTCTATTTAACAAAAAGTTACTAACTGACTTAGATAAAGAGACATAAGACTCAATTGTAAACTATCATAGAGTGCATAGGTATGAGGTAACATAAACCTATAACCTTAATAATAACAGGCTGCAGTAGATCTTGTCAAACAAGTATACTAAAAAGTTGCAATGAGTAGTATGGAGGGATCAACAATATGAACATAGTGATCCCTACACCAACGACGGAAGAGCCTCCACTTTAGCCGCATAGAATAGCAAAGAAGAGGATCTCCTATAGTAAGAAATCGCGTCCAAAGCTCGTCCAGTACAATGCTTACAATGCAATACGGACCACACAACGGAATATGTGAAGGTTGCGACCTTGCGGGTTGTGATAAAGATGACACGATTTACCCAGCGAAAAAAGATCCTCTCATTGAGGAAGATTTTGCGTTAAGTCCCACAGTAGACATCAGAGTAAATTACCCACGGTCTCTGTGAAGACAGAGATGCTATCAACAGAAATGTATTGTGGTTGTTTATCTTAGCAATACCTGCTGAAACAACAGCGCCGGAGGATACGCGTATCCTATCATTCCGTCCTATTAGATCAATAGAGGGTTAACAACATTAGCTCAGAGATCCGGACAAGCCAGCACATACGTCTGCAATTGATTAGCAAGCTGTGTCGTAAATAAATTATCATTGGGCGCTCCCATAGATAGCAAATCTGATTGAATACTTGTTTGTAGAGAGTCCATTCTGACGGCAACAAGCGACCCCTAAGTGAACGGGGGTCCGGTAAAACAATCAGACGACCCGGAATATGACGGACCGAAACAGAACTTGGTGTACTATAACCAACAGACGGATTCTTTCCATTAAATTGAATAATGGAAACAAATGAGTGCCTCCCTGGTTCCGGAGATACGCCACTACTGTCGAATTAACGGACAGGATTTGGACATGCGTTTCTGAATAATGTTCATGCAATGACATAAAGCAAGCCTAAAAAACATTATTCCGCGGAAGATAATTGCTTGCTTAGAGACTGCGGAACCCAAAGACCCTGGCACTTCGAATCCGTTGGGATCAATATTATATCCCAATCTGTTTGACTGGCAACCATCATAACTATAACACTCGGATCTGGCAACTGCGGTGGCACTCTCTGAGTCAAGCATCGAATGTTTGCCTCAGTCTGAATCTCTTGTAACACTAGATAGACAAGAGAACATGTAAATCGAGCAATTCATGGATTGCTGAAAAGTTGCCGTCGAAGAGAAGCTTCTCCGAGAACGAAGCGACTCTGAGAGAGTTCTTAACCTTACTATCCACGCGCGTGGATGTAGCTAGGGCTGGGTCACGTCTAACCAACTCCAAACAGCCACTGAAGGGCGGAGTTATACGTGAACAAACTACTGCCCTCAAAAGAAATCAGATTGAGAATAAAATCCCGTAAATCTTTTCTTGAAGACGTAATGATAACGCCTCAGTAAGGTGGATTACGTATCATAAAGCATCTAAGTTAAGTCTACTAGACATCATTGTCGTTTCCAACATTGTGGTTGGAAAAGACATAGACGGCGAAAAAGAATATTTCCCGTCTTTAACCACGCCGTCTAGACGCATATGAACTCTCGGTATGCCCTGCTCTGCCAAAATAAATTATTCGTATAAATGATAAAACGGCAGAAATGAGCATTGCGGACAAGAAACTAAACTATCATGCTTGGTAGCAGGCTTATATGCATATATAGCGTCGAAAAATAAAACACATGTTGTAATGACATTATTGGACTGTGTCAGTAAGTCAGGGACAATGTCCCTGAACCGATCCAAAATTCCGAGTCCAATGACGCTATAAGTCTCTTATCCAACATCGCAGCAATGTAGTCCGAAATAACAATCACTGGAAGATAATGCCAGAAGATATGAATGGCAGCTTCCGATGCTACGACAGGGAAAACTCGAAATCTTTCGAATCCCTTTCGCCATCCTGTCGGACCCTATAAAGCGTTCAGTCGTCCGTACCTGATGCAACCGCGGACCGCACCTACCCAGCGCCGTCAGATAATTCCTGATTCGAGTAAGAAACTGTCGATTGCTGGGATGCTGCGAAACAACTGTGCTAACTCGGATAGCACGTCCGTCACTGAGGCCTGAGGAGAAGCGGTCCTACAATGCATTGCCGCTGGAAGCTCCGTGATCGTTACCCCGTGCATACTACCAATATGCGAGCGAACGGAGTGTATAGGCCTCGTGTCCCTTGGCTACCGGATGGCGTGACCTATTCGCCGTGGAATCACTGAATGACGAAACTGATCGGATACTCGAGGTCACGTAGCCAATGTGCGGTCGTGTGCCCTGCTGTGAGGATGAGGAAGCATTATCGACAGTCTCTCGGACTGTCAATATAACGGAGCGTCCCGACCGACAGACATATGCTCCGAATGTAAAATATCTGAACCACAACATGCGGTCCCCTATGTTGTTGGACAAGAGAGGGACCTCTCTCGCTCACAGCCCGGACGGACCTGGACAAGCCAGGAACCGGACTAACAGGCTTCCTCCGATCTGTCCTCAATCCGCCGTCACTGGGTGAGTACTAAAGTAATTATAGTGCTCACATCACCCAAATCTCCTTCCTAGACCGCAACGGACGAACCCGGCAGCCGAACCATTCGATGAATGTACGCTACACCGGGTGAGCTAGCGAATGTCACTCCGTCGATCCTACAAGGGATCTCTTAGGCAATAGACATATTCCATGAGCACTTATTGCCGCTAGCTCTTCATTAACTATGACGACAGAGGCACACTTTTGAAAGACATCTCCGTAACTTTGGAACAAGAAACCAGAAATGCTTGGTTATAGTAAGCATATAATAATAATATATATATATAGCGTCGTTCAATAATTCGAAAGTTTGTGTGACATTATTGGACTATGTCAGAACTGAGGGACGATGTCCCTGAACCGAACCAAAAATTTCTAAGTCCACCGACGCTATCAGTTTCTTATCCGGCATCGCAGCATTCTGGTCCAACGAAAGAAGCTGTAGAAGATCAAGTCAGATTACATACACAACAGCATATGTTGTTCCGAAAGGGAAAGCTCGAAATCCTCCAAATCCCTTTCGGTATCCCGTCGGACCGGATGAAATTTTCGGACGTCCGTACCCGCTTCCGCGGAGCGTCCCGACCCAGCATCGTCGGATAAAAAATATGCGACAGATTCAGTTGATGCTGGGATGCTGCGATAAACTGTGCTATTTAGGAAAGCACGTCCGTTCCTGAGGCCTGTGCAGTAGCGGTCTTACGATGCATTGCCGCCGGAAGCTCCGTGTACGTTGACTCCCGCACACTTTCCTATGCGAACGTCCGGAGTCTGCAGGCCTCGTGTCCCTGGCTACCGGATGGTGTGACCTGGTCGCCGATGATTCTCTGACTGGCGAAGCTGACTGGATATCCGAGGTCACGTAGCCAAGAGCGGTCGTGTGCGCTACCATGAGAATGAGGAAGCCTTATTGACAGTCTACTCCGGACTGACTATATGTCGGAGCGTCCCGAGCAACGGACGTATGCTCCGAATGCGGAACATTTTGTACCACAACATCTGGGGCCAGATGTTGTTGTACGAGAGAAGGGCCTCTCTCGCTCACCGTCCGGATGGACCAGAACGAGCTATGAACCGGACTAAAAGGCTTCCTCCGTTCTCCCTCTAATCCGCCGTCACTGGGTGTGCATTTGGTTGATTTATTGTGCTCGCATCACCCCAAAACTCCTTCTAGACCGCAACGGACAAACTCGGCTGCCGAACCATTCGATGAATGGACGCTACACCGGGCGAGCTAGCGGACGTCAAAGGCCATCGAACCCACTAGGGTCCTCTTAGGCAATTGGCGTATTTACATGAGCACTTTTCCGCTAGCCCTTCATTAATTGTGACGACGGAGGCACACTGTTGGAAGACATCACAGATACATCACCCTAATCTTGATCGTCTGAAATAGAATTTGATAAAGTAGAGTGACCCTGCGGGGAAAGGACCGGAGTGTCCAATTCCCCACTAACATACCGTGACATACACTTCCCATGTTGTCATCGAAATCATACGATACAGAACAGGAGTTAATGCGAGTACACTGACCACATATAGAATGATTATAAAAGTCAGAGGGACTTCCTCTTATTACAATTGATCAAAATCCTTTCAATGTGAAAAGAAAACAAGTCCTGGTACTCGCACCAGCCCCTGGCAATCAAAATACATAATATGATCCATTAATATAGAAAAAATAATTGAAATCAAAATATTTTGAAAAAATATTTTTTCAGAACAGCCCAAGTTTCTGAAAAGTAACGTTGAGCCCCAATGGATCCCAAGCCTAAGTGTGGACAAAAATTTTAAAAATATTTTAAACAATTTATTCAACGCTTACGAACAATAATAATGTATCTAGTTATGATTAAAATAACATCAAGATATTATTTTCAAGAAATCCCCCCCTCACACAGAGGGCTGTTGTAAATGTAAACAATGAATGTAAAAACACTAAAATAAGACTCCAGGCACCCAGGCCCGGAATCAGTTACCAAAAATACACTATCTGATGCAAAACGAGACTTCCAGGGAAGAAACTGCAGAACATCAGATGGTAGATGCAGAACACAACGCCTAACCACCCGTAGGTGAAGACGTAAACATGGGGAAAAGAACAGAATTCATTCTGTTATTCAGCTAAAACTCCCAAGAAATTTTAGTAATAATAATTACAGAAACTATGCCAAAAGCATGGGAGAATAGCAAGGGGGGACTTAAAGGAAAGGGAGAGAGGAAAACATTGAAAAATCAGTGTAACTAAATAATCAGAATGACAACAAAATGGCTGCTGCCTTGAAAATACGTAACTTAACATAATTTAATTAAAAAATTTTAAGTTACAGCCCTGATAATATTCTGTCACACATTTTTCCTCTCCTCCTTCTCTATCCTCCTTAGAATCACCATTTCACTAATATTTATGTGTCTGGCATCATTTAAACTGAGATTTACAAGCACAAAGATCAGTCAGATGTTAACTGATGAAGGGCCAAACTTATAATTATTAATGGCGCCAATTTCAGAACGTCCTTGACACTGCGCATGCGCAGTAGAGGTTAAGTGTGGAGGGCCATTCAGGACATGTTTTCTTTGGTTTTAGATGCAAATTTTGGGGATTGGGGGGCAAAATTTGTGTTTGGCCCTATATTTTAAGAGTTAGCACCAGCTATGTCTGGGTCATTGGTACAGTATAAAAATATAGAAATTTTAGGCGTGGCCAAAATTTTTGCCCCTCCCATAACGAAGGCAAATAATGCCCCACAAACTTCTCTTGAACAAACTTGATTCTAAACCTCAAAAGGACTCTGTATACCATATATCAAGTCTCTGCTACTGGTGGTTCATTAGAAGAAGATTTTCAAAAAATTTGGCCATTTATTCCACACCCCTTTGCTCAATATGAGCCAAAACCTAATTTGCATAAAAATCAAACTTCCCCTATATAACCACTACTTACATGAAATTTAATTAAAATGTGGCCAGTGGTTTAGGAGAAAGAGGCTCAAACACCACCTTCACGCAGGATGACGGACGATGGACGGACGACGAGTGATAAGACTTAGATGTGAGTCTTCCATGGAAGACGTGTGTCGCCTGGCATTTCAGACAGAATTCTAAGTGGAAAAGGGGCATAACTCTGGAAAAAATACAGCGGATCAAAAAATAAAATAGGAGGTGCACAATGCCATTATGTGATAAAGAATCACTGAAAGTTTCATCAAAATCCATTCATAGGTTAAAGAGGAGTGGCGGATAAGAGAAAGTATGACGCGGACGACGCGAACGTCGCAAGACGACGGGGCATAACTCTGGAAAAAATACAGCGGATCAAAAAGTAAAATAGGAGGTGCACAATGCCATTATGTGATAAAGAATCACTGAAAGTTTCATCAAAATCCATTCATAGGTTAAAGAGAAGTGGCGGTTAAGAGAAAGTATGACGCGGACGACGACGCGGACGACGCAAGACGACAAAAGTAATCCCTATATGTCGCTCCCCACTTCGTGGGGCGGCGACACAAAAAGCTCACTCTGACTTTCAGTCAGGTGAGCTAAAAATCCAGTAATCTTTAGTGGCATATCAATGTCATATGTAATCCTTTAGGGCCTGGAGAATTTTATACATTTTTTCCACACTTTTGATAGTCTGCATCCTGTGACTTTGTTGTGGTTGTGTCTATGCAAGTCTTGGCTGTCTTTTTGGCAACCAAAACTTGCACAGAAACAACTGCCTAGGCACTTGGATGTAACTTGCAAGCTCCCACCCCCCCCCCTCCCCCACCCCACCCCACAGACATCATGTTGGGGCACATGTTCTCTTGCAAAGTCATCAAAGTCGGAATTAATCTCTTAAGGGTTAATAGTTACAATACCACATCTCTTTATAATCACAAACTGTACATTTCACTTGATGCAGATTAGTCCAAACTGGAGAGTAAGGCCAAACAAAAAATACGTTTGGTTCACCAGAAACTAATTTTTCAAATCAATAAAGGAGGGAGTGTTTTATTCTAATTTTTTGAATTGTTGTATTTATGCCTTTATTTAAAAAAATAAAGATTATCCATGTAATATTGAGTTATTTTCTGCAGAACAGAGCAAACTTGATATTTGCAAAACAAAAATAAACAAGAGGCCCCAAAGAGCTGAAGCACCCACCTGACAAAGTTACAAGGCCTTAATTAACATCTATTGCTAGTTCACAGTATAGAGGAATGAAGTCATGCAATTATTTATAACTTTCAGGTGATTTTTTTCTAGTACTGAGATACTACCACAGAAATAATGTGCAGATTTTCAGTAATACAAAACTAGGGAGCCAAAATATCAACCTAGGAACTTAGCTTGAACAAACTTGAATCTGGCTCCCCCAAAAATGCTGTACACCAAATGTCAATAGATTCTCTATGGTAGATCTGAAGGAAATATTGAAAGATCATTCGTCATATTACACTAAGTTAAAATTGGGGCTCCCATAGGTAGCCCAAAGTATAATCCAGGGGCTTGATTTAAACAAACTTGAATCTGAGACCACCTGGTGTTGTACACTGAATATCAAAAGATTCTGAATGGTGGTATTGGAACAGAAGTTTTTAAAGATTATTCCACTTTTGCGACTGCTAAAATTTGGGCTCCCATAATAACCCAGGGAGAAACTGACTCCTCTAAGGGTGTTGTATACCAAATTTCACAGGACTGTTGATTCTGGAGAAGATGTTTCAAGAATAATCCCAAAATTGTATGAAATTAAAATTCTGATCGGAAGCCCTAATAATAACCTAGGGACTTGATTTGAACAAATTGAATCTAACCCTTCTAAGGATGCTGTACATGAAATATCAAAAAGATTCAGACTAGTGAATCCAAAGAAGAAGATTTTTAAAGATTATTCCTCATACTGCACTACGTTAAACTTCAGGCTCTCATAGGGAGCCAAAATATACTAGTTTGCTAAGCACCAAGTACATCCAACTATCTGTTTTACGTTTTAGTTAAAATATTGTAATGAAAAGTGTATATATATTTTATTTAATTATATCTTTAATGATTTAAGTACAGAAATTAAGATTTTATTTGTGTTTGACATTATTTTTTAGCTTTTGAATACGATACCCATGGAAAATGGATATTACTGGTAAAAGAGGAAATTTTTCAATATTATTATTATAGTCCATCAGAATGAATCTATCACCCACTGCACCTGCATACAATCTGATGTGGACATCCAGGAACTCATCAATATACCGTTGTTCAATCAATGTACCATGTTCTGTGTGGTCTAGGCAGTACCTTGACTTATCTGTAAAAAGGACAGGTCGCCAATCTTCTCTGGTCCATCCAACATGGTCCATGGCTATTTCCTATCGTGCCTGGCGGTGGTTCTGGGACAGCAGAATGCGAATACATGGTCTTCTCGACTGGAGACCGCATCAGTGCAACCTTGCCCGGATAGTCTGCATCGAAACATTTACCCCAGATGCATTCTGAAGGTCACTGCGAGGCTGGGTTGCTGTGGCAATGCGGTTCCTACAGGCATGAATGATCAAACACTGGTCTTCAGCTGCAGATGTTGCCCTGTCTCTGCCACAACCATGCCGTCTTACTGGTGTGCCATACTGCTGAAATCTTGCCCAGGCTCTGGTGATCACCGTATGGTGCACACCAAGGGCTTCACTAACCTGACGATGGGTAGCCCCTTGCTCCACCATCCCTACAGCCCGCCACATTTCTGCTTCAGACAAACGTCTTCTTACATTTGCATTTGCCATATTCAATCATTAAATCACAAGGGTTTGTGTTGAAATGAAGAAAGAATACCGTACACGTCATGTACATATAGACAGTACACGAAAACATCACGAAAATCAAGGGGTACATGCTTTCCATGACTTGTTACGAAAAGTCTGCCTGTCAAGAGAGCTTATGTAAACACTGGGGACCATCTCAATACATTCCTCAATCATATCCATCAAAAATATCGCAAATATGTCACAAGCAAATTTCACGATGTGTCAAATATTTGGTGCTCAGCAAACTTTGAGTAGTAAATTAACCAGGAAACTCAATTTGAACAAACTTGAATGTTTCTTAAAAGTTCTTCCTCATACTGAATTAAGTTAGAAGGAAGGCTCTAACCTACCCATCGTCAGGTTAGTGAAGCCCTTGGTGTGCACCATACGGTGATCACCAGAGCCTGGGCAAGATTTCAGCAGTATGGCACACCAGTAAGACGGCATGGTGGTGGCAGAGACAGGGCAACATCTGCAGCTGAAGACCAGTTTTTGATCATTCATGCCTGTAGGAACCGCATTGCCACAGCAACCCAGCCTCGCAGTGACCTTCAGAATGCATCTGGGGTAAATGTTTCGATGCAGACTATCCGGGCAAGGTTGCACTGATGTGGTCTCCAGTCCACTTTCATCTCATACAAGGAGCCCTAATATTAACCAAGGAGCTTAATTTGAACAAATTTTAAGTGCTAAATGCTGTATACCAAATATAAAAAAAATTCTGATTCCGGGGGAAGATTTTTTTATGTTTTGAAAACATTATGACTCAGCCTTTTTCTGAATCCTCCCCACCTTACAGTACACTTTGACACAACCGATGGCAATGTTCTTTTATCATTCAATCTGATGGTCCTAAGGATAGTTCATACCAAATAACAGTTCTCTGTTCTCTGTTCTGGGCAATTTGCGACATATGGGCATTCGTAAATATTTCCACTTTCATCTTCAGGGGTTCCTACAGGGTTGGGGAAAATGATTTTTAGCATGAATCAAGTACTTATGACTCAATAATACCCCATACTAAATTTGGTTCAAATAGGTTCATATATTCAGAAAATAGAGATTTCTGGTGGGGTCAAAAATCTTACCACTCCCATTACAAAGGCGAACATTCCCCTTGAAACTTTGAACAAATTTTATTCCCTGCTACGACAGGGAAAACTCGAAATCTTTCGAATCCCTTTCGCCATCCTGTCGGACCCTATAAAGCGTTCAGTCGTCCGTACCTGATGCAACCGCGGACCGCACCGACCCAGCGCCGTCAGATAATTCCTGATTCGAGTAAGAAACTGTCGATTGCTGGGATGCTGCGAAACAACTGTGCTAACTCGGATAGCACGTCCGTCACTGAGGCCTGAGGAGAAGCGGTCCTACAATGCATTGCCGCTGGAAGCTCCGTGATCGTTACCCCGTGCATACTACCAATATGCGAGCGAACGGAGTGTATAGGCCTCGTGTCCCTTGGCTACCGGATGGCGTGACCTATTCGCCGTGGAATCACTGAATGACGAAACTGATCGGATACTCGAGGTCACGTAGCCAATGTGCGGTCGTGTGCCCTGCTGTGAGGATGAGGAAGCATTATCGACAGTCTCTCGGACTGTCAATATAACGGAGCGTCCCGACCGACAGACATATGCTCCGAATGTAAAATATCTGAACCACAACATGCGGTCCCCTATGTTGTTGGACAAGAGAGGGACCTCTCTCGCTCACAGCCCGGACGGACCTGGACAAGCCAGGAACCGGACTAACAGGCTTCCTCCGATCTGTCCTCAATCCGCCGTCACTGGGTGAGTACTAAAGTAATTATAGTGCTCACATCACCCAAATCTCCTTCCTAGACCGCAACGGACGAACCCGGCAGCCGAACCATTCGATGAATGTACGCTACACCGGGTGAGCTAGCGAATGTCACTCCGTCGATCCTACAAGGGATCTCTTAGGCAATAGACATATTCCATGAGCACTTATTGCCGCTAGCTCTTCATTAACTATGACGACAGAGGCACACTTTTGAAAGACATCTCCGTAACTTTGGAACAAGAAACCAGAAATGCTTGGTTATAGTAAGCATATAATAATAATATATATATATAGCGTCGTTCAATAATTCGAAAGTTTGTGTGACATTATTGGACTATGTCAGAACTGAGGGACGATGTCCCTGAACCGAACCAAAAATTTCTAAGTCCACCGACGCTATCAGTTTCTTATCCGGCATCGCAGCATTCTGGTCCGACGAAAGAAGCTGTAGAAGATCAAGTCAGATTACATACACAACAGCATATGTTGTTCCGAAAGGGAAAGCTCGAAATCCTCCAAATCCCTTTCGGTATCCCGTCGGACCGGATGAAATTTTCGGACGTCCGTACCCGCTTCCGCGGAGCGTCCCGACCCAGCATCGTCGGATAAAAAATATGCGACAGATTCAGTTGATGCTGGGATGCTGCGATAAACTGTGCTATTTAGGAAAGCACGTCCGTTCCTGAGGCCTGTGCAGTAGCGGTCTTACGATGCATTGCCGCCGGAAGCTCCGTGTACGTTGACTCCCGCACACTTTCCTATGCGAACGTCCGGAGTCTGCAGGCCTCGTGTCCCTGGCTACCGGATGGTGTGACCTGGTCGCCGATGATTCTCTGACTGGCGAAGCTGACTGGATATCCGAGGTCACGTAGCCAAGAGCGGTCGTGTGCGCTACCATGAGAATGAGGAAGCCTTATTGACAGTCTACTCCGGACTGACTATATGTCGGAGCGTCCCGAGCGACGGACGTATGCTCCGAATGCGGAACATTTTGTACCACAACATCTGGGGCCAGATGTTGTTGTACGAGAGAGGGGCCTCTCTCGCTCACCGTCCGGATGGACCAGAACGAGCTATGAACCGGACTAAAAGGCTTCCTCCGTTCTCCCTCTAATCCGCCGTCACTGGGTGTGCATTTGGTTGATTTATAGTGCTCGCATCACCCCAAAACTCCTTCTAGACCGCAACGGACAAACTCGGCTGCCGAACCATTCGATGAATGGACGCTACACCGGGCGAGCTAGCGGACGTCAAAGGCCATCGAACCTACTAGGGTCCTCTTAGGCAATTGGCGTATTTACATGAGCACTTTTCCGCTAGCCCTTCATTAATTGTGACGACGGAGGCACACTGTTGGAAGACATCACAGATACATCACCCTAATCTTGATCGTCTGAAATAGAAATTGATAAAGTAGAGTGACCCTGCGGGGAAAGGACCGGAGTGTCCAATTCCCCACTAACATACTGTGACATACGCTTCCCATGTTGTCATCGAAATCATACGATACAGAACAGGAGTTAATGCGAGTACACTGACCACATATATATATAAAAGTCAGAGGGACTTCCTCTTATTACAATTGATCAAAATCCTTTCAATGTGAAAAGAAAACAAGTCCTGGTACTCGCACCAACCCCTGGCAATCAAAATACATAATAATAATATGATCCATTAATATAGAAAAAATAATTGAAATCAAAATATTTTGAAAAAATATTTTTTCAGAACAGCCCAAGTTTCTGAAAAGTAACGTTGAGCCCCAATGGATCCCAAGCCTAAGTGTGGACAAAAATTTTAAAAATATTTTAAACAATTTATTCAACGCTTACGATCAATAATAATGTATCTAGTTATGATTAAAATAACATCAAGATATTATTTTCAAGAAATCCCCCCCTCACACAGAGGGCTGTTGTAAATGTAAACAATGAATGTAAAAACACTAAAATAAGACTCCAGGCACCCAGGCCCGGAATCAGTTACCAAAAATACACTATCTGATGCAAAACGAGACTTCCAGGGAAGAAATTGCAGAACATCAGATGGTAGATGCAGAACACAACGCCTAACCACCCGTAGGTGAAGACGTAAACATGGGGAAAAGAACAGAATTCATTCTGTTATTCAGCTAAAACTCCCAAGAAATTTTAGTAATAATAATTACAGAAACTATGCCAAAAGCATGGGAGAATAGCAAGGGGGGACTTAAAGGAAAGGGAGAGAGGAAAACACTGAAAAATCAGTGTAACTAAATAATCAGAATGACAACAAAATGGCTGCTGCCTTGAAAATAGGTAACTTAACATAATTTAATTAAAAATTTTTAAGTTACAGCCCTGATAATATTCTGTCACACATTTTTCCTCTCCTCCTTCTCTATCCTCCTTAGAATCACCATTTCACTAATATTTATGTGTCTGGCATCATTTAAACTGAGATTTACAAGCACAAAGATCAGTCAGATGTTAACTGATGAAGGGCCAAACTTAGAATTATTAATGGCGCCAATTTCAGAACGTCCTTGACACTGCGCATGCGCAGTAGAGGTTAAGTGTGGAGGGCCATTCAGGACATGTTTTCTTTGGTTTTAGATGCAAATTTTGGGGATTGGGGGGCAAAATTTGTGTTTGGCCCTATATTTTAAGAGTTAGCACCAGCTATGTCTGGGTCATTGGTACAGTATAAAAATATAGAAATTTTAGGCGGGGCCAAAATTTTTGCCCCTCCCATAACGAAGGCAAATAATGCCCCACAAACTTCTCTTGAACAAACTTGATTCTAAACCTCAAAAGGACTCTGTATACCATATATCAAGTCTCTGCTACTGGTGGTTCATTAGAAGAAGATTTTCAAAAAATTTGGCCATTTATTCCACACCCCTCTGCTCAATATGAGCCAAAACCTAATTTGCATAAAAATCAAACTTCCCCTATATAACCACTACTTACATGAAATTTAATTAAAATGTGGCCAGTGGTTTAGGAGAAAGAGGCTCAAACACCACCTTCACGCAGGATGACGGACGATGGACGGACGACGAGTGATAAGACTTAGATGTGAGTCTTCCATGGAAGACGTGTGTCGCCTGGCATTTCAGACAGAATTCTAAGTGGAAAAGGGGCATAACTCTGGAAAAAATACAGCGGATCAAAAAATAAAATAGGAGGTGCACAATGCCATTATGTGATAAAGAATCACTGAAAGTTTCATCAAAATCCATTCATAGGTTAAAGAGGAGTGGCGGATAAGAGAAAGTATGACGCGGACGACGCAAACGTCGCAAGACGACGGGGCATAACTCTGGAAAAAATACAGCGGATCAAAAAGTAAAATAGGAGGTGCACAATACCATTATGTGATAAAGAATCACTGAAAGTTTCATCAAAATCCATTCATAGGTTAAAGAGAAGTGGCGGTTAAGAGAAAGTATGACGCGGACGACGACGCGGACGACGCAAGACGACAAAAGTAATCCCTATATGTCGCTCCCCACTTCGTGGGGCGGCGACACAAAAAGCTCACTCTGACTTTCAGTCAGGTGAGCTAAAAATCCAGTAATCTTTAGTGGCATATCAATGTCATATGTAATCCTTTAGGGCCTGGAGAATTTTATACATTTTTTCCACACTTTTGATAGTCTGCATCCTGTGACTTTGTTGTGGTTGTGTCTATGCAAGTCTTGGCTGTCTTTTTGGCAACCAAAACTTGCACAGAAACAACTGCCTAGGCACTTGGATGTAACTTGCAAGCTCCCACCCCCCCCCCCTCCCCCACCCCACCCCACAGACATCATGTTGGGGCACATGTTCTCTTGCAAAGTCATCAAAGTCGGAATTAATCTCTTAAGGGTTAATAGTTACAATACCACATCTCTTTATAATCACAAACTGTACATTTCACTTGATGCAGATTAGTCCAAACTGGAGAGTAAGGCCAAACAAAAAATACGTTTGGTTCACCAGAAACTAATTTTTCAAATCAATAAAGGAGGGAGTGTTTTATTCTAATTTTTTGAATTGTTGTATTTATGCCTTTATTTAAAAAAATAAAGATTATCCATGTAATATTGAGTTATTTTCTGCAGAACAGAGCAAACTTGATATTTGCAAAACAAAAATAAACAAGAGGCCCCAAAGAGCTGAAGCACCCACCTGACAAAGTTACAAGGCCTTAATTAACATCTATTGCTAGTTCACAGTATAGAGGAATGAAGTCATGCAATTATTTATAACTTTCAGGTGATTTTTTTCTAGTACTGAGATACTACCACAGAAATAATGTGCAGATTTTCAGTAATACAAAACTAGGGAGCCAAAATATCAACCTAGGAACTTAGCTTGAACAAACTTGAATCTGGCTCCCCCAAAAATGCTGTACACCAAATGTCAATAGATTCTCTATGGTAGATCTGAAGGAAATATTGAAAGATCATTCGTCATATTACACTAAGTTAAAATTGGGGCTCCCATAGGTAGCCCAAAGTATAATCCAGGGGCTTGATTTAAACAAACTTGAATCTGAGACCACCTGGTGTTGTACACTTAATATCAAAAGATTCTGAATGGTGGTATTGGAACAGAAGTTTTTAAAGATTATTCCACTTTTGCGACTGCTAAAATTTGGGCTCCCATAATAACCCAGGGAGAAACTGACTCCTCTAAGGGTGTTGTATACCAAATTTCACAGGACTGTTGATTCTGGAGAAGATGTTTCAAGAATAATCCCAAAATTGTATGAAATTAAAATTCTGATCGGAAGCCCTAATAATAACCTAGGGACTTGATTTGAACAAATTGAATCTAACCCTTCTAAGGATGCTGTACATGAAATATCAAAAAGATTCAGACTAGTGAATCCAAAGAAGAAGATTTTTAAAGATTATTTCTCATACTGCACTACGTTAAACTTCAGGCTCTCATAGGGAGCCAAAATATACTAGTTTGCTAAGCACCAAGTACATCCAACTATCTGTTTTACGTTTTAGTTAAAATATTGTAATGAAAAGTGTATATATATTTTATTTAATTATATCTTTAATGATTTAAGTACAGAAATTAAGATTTTATTTGTGTTTGACATTATTTTTTAGCTTCTGAATACGATACCCATGGAAAATGGATATTACTGGTAAAAGAGGAAATTTTTCAATATTATTATTATAGTCCATCAGAATGAATCTATCACCCACTGCACCTGCATACAATCTGATGTGGACATCCAGGATCTCATCAATATACCGTTGTTCAATCAATGTACCATGTTCTGTGTGGTCTAGGCAGTACCTTGACTTATCTGTAAAAAGGACAGGTCGCCAATCTTCTCTGGTCCATCCAACATGGTCCATGGCTATTTCCTATCGTGCCTGGCGGTGGTTCTGGGACAGCAGAATGCGAATACATGGTCTTCTCGACTGGAGACCGCATCAGTGCAACCTTGCCCGGATAGTCTGCATCGAAACATTTACCCCAGATGCATTCTGAAGGTCACTGCGAGGCTGGGTTGCTGTGGCAATGCGGTTCCTACAGGCATGAATGATCAAACACTGGTCTTCAGCTGCAGATGTTGCCCTGTCTCTGCCACAACCATGCCGTCTTACTGGTGTGCCATACTGCTGAAATCTTGCCCAGGCTCTGGTGATCACCGTATGGTGCACACCAAGGGCTTCACTAACCTGACGATGGGTAGCCCCTTGCTCCACCATCCCTACAGCCCGCCACATTTCTGCTTCAGACAAACGTCTTCTTACATTTGCATTTGCCATATTCAATCATTAAATCACGAGGGTTTGTGTTGAAATGAAGAAAGAATACCCTACACATGTCATGTACATATAGACAGTACACGAAAACATCACGAAAATCAAGGGGTACATGCTTTCCATGACTTGTTACGAAAAGTCTGCCTGTCAAGAGAGCTTATGTAAACACTGGGGACCATCTCAATACATTCCTCAATCATATCCATCAAAAATATCCAGGCCTGGCATTCTGAAAAATGCAGGAGGGCAAAAAATCGCGCTCCTCAATCAGCTCAGGAGAGCAATTAGCTTTACACAGCATTTTAAGTATCCAATTGAACGAACTCATTGAAACTGAAACCAACAGACTACATCAGTGATTTTATTAACTTTACTAAGGTAAAGCGAAATCTCTTAGACATCTAGATGTCTCACTCAACAACCGAACACACACTTGACAAGACCTGTGTGTGTACCCAGACCTGTTGTCCAAGAAAGTCATACGCCTACCACTACCACCTTCAACCCCCCAAGGGGGTTGAAGGTGGTAGTGGTAGGCATATGACTTTCTTGGACAACAGGCCTGCTTGAATCAACAGTCACATCCTGGTGCAAGTGCTTCAGGTGACAGGATAGTAGTAATGGTAGTATATTATAGTGTCAATATTCCTTGAATAATTACCCCTCAAACTGTGATGTCAGTTGTTGAACTTGAAACTGACAGAAAAAAAAATATTGCTGTGATCCATTTTGCTTCAAATGATTGCAACTGTGTTTGGGTATGGTTGCAGCCATTACCTTTTACCACTAAACCACTTTCAAAATGAAATTACGTGATGTTATGTGACTTCGAAATTAAATTACATATTTGCTTTACAACAAAAATTTAATGTGAGCATAATGTATGTAATCTCAATCATCCCAGACCAAAATATTTAGGAGGGCAATTTTTCGCTCTCCTTAATTCTTTCAGGAGGGCAGTAAGGAGAGCTAAAAAATCGCTCTCCTGAAATTGCCAAGCCTGAATATCGCAAATATGTCACAAGCAAATTTCACGATGTGTCAAATATTTGGTGCTTAGCAAACTTTGAGTAGTAAATTAACCAGGAAACTCAATTTGAACAAACTTGAATGTTTCTTAAAAGTTCTTCCTCATACTGAATTAAGTTAGAAGGAAGGCTCTAACCTACCCATCGTCAGGTTAGTGAAGCCCTTGGTGTGCACCATACGGTGATCACCAGAGCCTGGGCAAGATTTCAGCAGTATGGCACACCAGTAAGACGGCATGGTGGTGGCAGAGACAGGGCAACATCTGCAGCTGAAGACCAGTTTTTGATCATTCATGCCTGTAGGAACCGCATTGCCACAGCAACCCAGCCTCGCAGTGACCTTCAGAATGCATCTGGGGTAAATGTTTCGATGCAGACTATCCGGGCAAGGTTGCACTGATGTGGTCTCCAGTCCACTTTCATCTCATACAAGGAGCCCTAATATTAACCAAGGAGCTTAATTTGAACAAATTTTAAGTGCTAAATGCTGTATACCAAATATAAAAAAAATTCTGATTCCGGGGGAAGATTTTTTTATGTTTTGAAAACATTATGACTCAGCCTTTTTCTGAATCCTCCCCACCTTACAGTACACTTTGACACAACCGATGGCAATGTTCTTTTATCATTCAATCTGATGGTCCTAAGGATACTTCATACCAAATAACAGTTCTCTGTTCTCTGTTCTGGGCAATTTGCGACATATGGGCATTCGTAAATATTTCCACTTTCATCTTCAGGGGTTCCTACAGGGTTGGGGAAAATGATTTTTAGCATGAATCAAGTACTTATGACTCAATAATACCCCATACTAAATTTGGTTCAAATAGGTTCATATATTCAGAAAATAGAGATTTCTGGTGGGGTCAAAAATCTTACCACTCCCATTACAAAGGCGAACATTCCCCTTGAAACTTTGAACAAATTTTATTCTACAGCTCAAAAAGGAAGCACATGTGAGCTAAAAAGCTGTTGTGTGACTTTAATGATTTCCTGAAATAAAGATTTTTAACCCCTGGTACACTTGTAGAAACAGAAATATTGTTATGAGTTTATTTTGGGATTGTATGACTATAAATTTAACCAATAATAATTTGGTTGACTGTGCTTTGTCAAACAAGATGTAGTTGGTTAAATTCAAACCTGCATTATGGGAATTTTGAGCTGCTTAAAACTTTGAAAAAAGCCTCCACCCCTTTCATCATAAAATTTAGAAAAAATTGCCTGAAAAAACAAAACCCTTTTTTATAGGTCTAACGTCACAATTTTATTGACATAAAAAGATAGAATATGTATCTCGAACTGTTTTTAACAAATTAATACCATGAGCAATTCGAGTAAAATCTAGGAATGTAACTGAATGTAAGCAAAGAAAACTAGAGGATGGCCACCAAAGGGTGGCTGATTCCCCCGAAAAAAGCCTTGATAGCCATTCCAACCTTATTCGCGACACACCCTCTGGTTGTGGGCAATAATAATACCAAGTATCATTAATATCCTTGAAGGCTGTAAGAAGTTATGGAGCGGACACGAATTCCGTCTACGCCCAGATGGACAGACGGACAGACAAATGGACAGATGGACAGACGGACAATGTCACGGCTAGATTCCCCCGAATTTTTGGGGGGGGAATAAAAATCAGTTGCACTGTATGATAGGTAGATGAAACTATAGATGGAAATTGCAAAATCAATTTCTACTTAATAAATTTAAGATGTTATTTGTATGATGCTATAAAAATACTTAATATTATAAGTTATTGTGATGAGTTGACGCTAACATGGTTTAAGGTTAGCGGCTCGGGAAGCGTCGAGGTTGAACATACACTACGAGCTTCAAACCTCAGACCATGTTACCGTCAACTTATCACAATAACAATAATAAAAAGTTGCCTTGAACAAGGCAACTTTTAACGATCACAAGTTTAGTAAATAGGCCCTTTGTGTACCCCACGATGGCACTGGATAAATAATCAATAAACCAGATAAACTCATTCCATATCAGTTCAAATCGTAAAATGGTTTGTAATTTAAACAACACTTTATCCAGAACACCATCTGATGCAGTGTGAAAATGCTAGAAAAATGAAGCGGCTTGCTAGTCACTCCATTGATTAAGCAATTATGAAACACGAGTCGTCACTTAAAATATTTCGCATGGTGATGTCAGATGGTAATATTTGCTACTGGAACCGTAAACATAAAAGAAACTACGCAGCTGTCATCCAATCAGAGTGCGAGGATTTTACTCTTATTGGAACATTATAAAAAAAAAAGTACTAGATAAAAATGTTATTTACCTCATAAACATTTGTTGGTACAGCACCTCTAGTTAATTCTCTCAATGATGACTTACACTCTCCTATAAAATCATGTCTACAAAAAAATACAATAAACTTTTAATTGGTTACACAATTTTTGCCTTCAGACAGCCATTTCAACAGTTTCTGTGACTAATGCAGGATCACATCGACGACTGTTGACCAGTTTGGATGCTCAACTGGATTCTCCATGAGCACCACTAACCACAGCAAGAATGCTCTTTCCACAGAAACTCTTGGGCATGTTAAAATGCCTGAATGTAGATTTGACCATCCATATTACTGGTCATACTGGCCAGGTGATATTGGATTTTCCAATACCACCTGGAAGGGCTCCTACTGGAAACCCTACCCAAAACCAATGAAGCCAGACCATCGTTCTCTCTAGGGAGTGGTAGTACCTTTGCCCACTTGGAACCTGGTCCACTCCCCGAGAACCCCAACAGGGCCAACCCCAAAAAGAAGAAGAAAAAGAGCCTGTCCTCTAATAGCCAAGATGCATGTGCTCAGAGGCATGGAATAAAAAGAAGGTAGAAGTATCCCACAAAGAGAAGGAAGAAGAGGAAATGGAAACCCACACCTCCATCCCACTGGAGAAATTAAAAATTGTTAGTAAATTTTGTTTCTTAACATACCTACCATAATTGTTTACAATTGGCTGTAACGTAAGTGCAAGCCCTACTTCGGAACTAACTCAAGTTAAGAAACTTTTCCAAACGAGTTGGAAAAGTGAAAGAGTGCAAAAGCATGAAAAAAGATTGAAAAGGGGTCGAGCAAGACCGGCGCTCGACATTACAGGTACTCTCTCTGCACACCTCTTGCATTTACCGAGCTCATGCACAATAACCGTAACGTCAATTCCGTATTTCCACCAACAAGAAGTTTGTGATTTAGCAGGGAGGCAACGATATCAAAGATATCCCCAAGGAGGGTGGGCCTCCAGTAAACAATTGTGGTAGGTATGTTAAGAAACAAAATTTACTAAAAAAATTTAATTTCTTCTCAACCTACTCACAATTGTTTACAATTGGCTGAATAAACAATAGGAGGAGGTGAATCACATAACCAATACCAACAAACACAGCAGAAGGAAATGCAAGGAGGGCAGAGAACAATAGCGAAACCTGTAAAAGAAGGAAGCACCTGAAAAGAACAAGGCTGAGCGATGCACAAACCTGAAAATACAGATTAAACGAGGGTGCACAACAGCCTGAACAGCAACGAGAGGGCCTAAAGAAAAAATGTCCTCAGATTGCAGCTGTAGGCGGCATAGATAAAAGGAGGAGGATGTAGAAGCATTCCTCAAGTAAGCCGCATTCATAACATCCCTGAGCAAAACAGAATTGGTGAATGCCCAGGATGTAGAAATGGCACGAACCTTATGAGCATTAAACCGGTTCGAAACAAGATCCGAAGCAGACAAACTGGAATAAGCCAGCTTGATTGCAACACAGATCCGAATGAACTGCGTGCGATTAATATAAGTCTTGATCACCCAAACAGGACAAAGGAGAGGCCTCTGGCCATCGACAGCAGGGAGAGCCCGAATGCAGATGGGAGGAGGTACCGAATCAGGAAGTTGATTCTTGGCCAGAAAAGAGCAATCAGTAACGAAGGTTACACTGTTAGCCTCTGAAGAAAGCAGAATCAACAGAAAGCGCATGAAGCTCACTGACATGTCTAGCCAAAGCAAACGCCAGAAGGAAAGCAGTTTTATAGGTGAGAAAATGCATTTCGGTCTCAGATAAAGGCTCGAATGGTGCCCCCTCAAAACAATGCAACACCCATGCAAAGTTCCATTTGGGTGTAAGATGCAAAACTCGAGGCCTCTTCAGAGAAAACTGCCGAATCAGTTTGGAGAGAAAGAGATTACGACCGATGCACCGCTTTCCCACATAAGAGAAAGTATCAGACAGCATAGACCGATAGCCCTTACTAGTAACAGGCTGGAGGCCCTTGGAGTCAAAAAGGTATACCAGAAAATCTGTAATTTGAGCGATTGACGAATTATGGTAATCCACATTTTGAGCTGTACACCAGTGGCAGAAAACCTTCCACTTAGCAGCATAAGTCATGCCAGTGGAATGTTGCCGCGATGCAGAAATGCACTCCACTGTTCGTCTTAAAAAACCTCTAAGTCGGAGACAGGACCTGATAAAAGACTGGCATGAAGGGACAGGCTCGCCAGGTTGTTGTGATACTTCCTGGGATGACCCTGGGAAAGAAGATTGCAATGTAGAGGTAGACGAATCGGCCGTCTGCCAACAGAGGCCACAGAAGATTGATCCACACCCTCTGTGGAGTCCAGAGACAGAGCGTCTACCGCAAATGCTAGTGGATATGCACAAGGAGAGACAAAAGTCTCTACCTGATGATTCCAGCGAGTGTCGAAAAGGTCGACAAGAGGATGCCCCCACCACTCACAAATCGCCTGAAACACCGACCGATGCAGCATCCATTCGGTGGGAAGGACACTGTCGCGTCGGGACAGGGAGTCTGCTAGGACGTTGAGACGTCCGGGAATGTGCCGAATGTCCACCAAAGTGTTTACATCCCGCACCAACAGCAGAAGATCCTGAGATAGCCGATACATGGGAATCAAATGTGTGCCACCTTGATTCCGTATGTAGGCCACCACTGTCGAGTTGTCTGAAAGAAGTAGGACTGTGTGGTCTGACAGGTGAGAGATCCATTGCTGAAAACTCAATAGAAGAGCAAGGCGCTCCTTCTGGTTGATATGAAGGGCACTCTGCTCGTTGTCCCACTCGACGTGAGTAGACAGACTGAGAGGATCCAATGTCGCACCCCAGCCCCGATCACTGGAATCCGCAGTAAGGATGCGATCGGCCAAAGGAAGATCCAACGGGACACCCTGAGTCAACCAGGGGACATTGGCCCATGGGTGGAGGTGACAAAGCAGGGACCGAGGAATAGGAAGTTCCAGGTCCAGAGGATCCACATTCGGATACCAATGATCCAACAGAAAGTGTAACGTGTTGGAGAGGTCAGACAAACAAGCAATCCAGCAGAATGAGATCTGTCACCGAACCGCAAAGGCCCAGCATCCGAAGGAAAGTCCTGGCTGAGACCGAGGAGGATCGGAGCAGGTTCCAAGTCAAGGTGGAAAGGATCATCGCCCGAGCATTGGGAACTGACACCACATTGTGAAGAGTGTTGAAATCCATTCCCAAATGACGAAATTGCTGAGAAGGAAGGAGATCCGATTTCTCGCAATTGACTCTGAAACCCAGCGATGCCAGAAGGCTAAGCAACCGCGGAACATCGGAGTCCAGAACTGCAGCATTGTGGTGCCGTTGGAGGATGTCGTCCAGGTAGGCTGACGAAGTCACAGCCGACTGAGTACGGTGAAAAGCGAGCACATGTGACATCAGTCGGGTGATGGCCCAAGGAGCCAGGTTCAAACCGAATGGGGGAGATTTGAATTGAAAGACACGATCCCGAAACGAGAATCGAAGGTATTTCCGTGACGCCAGATGGATGGGTACATGGAAATAGGTATCCTTCAGGTCGATACTGGCTGCAAAATCGCCCTGATGAATCGAACGTAGAACCGACCTGAAAGTCTCCATGCTGAAATGATGTGCTATGATGGACTCGTTCAGGATACTCAGATCGATGATAGGACGAAACTGACCATTTTTCTCCGCACCAAGAAAAGTCTCAAGTAAAACCCTGGTGAAAGGGAGTTCCTGACCACCTCGATCACCCCTTTGGAGAGGAGATTGTTGATCTCCTGCACCAGAAGGACCCGACGTTGAGGATCGGGAGGGGCACCAGAAATAAACAAGGGTGCCGACGGAAGGACAGCCGCAGACCGGATTGGATGACATCGAGGACCCAAGAGTCCGACGTTATCTCTGTCCAATGATCGAAAAACAGCAACAGCCTTCCCCCGACTGGAGGCGAATCGAGAAGTCCTGAGACTTTCCTCCCTGAGCAGCCAGCGAGCTTGGCCGCGTCGGCGCTTCTTCTGTTCAGAAGGAGCGGACGGAGTCGAAGGCGTTGCCGACGCAACAGGGCACTTGGCGGGTCTGGAATGACCACCACCCGCAGCAGCAGGTTGGTCCAGCTGTCATAACAAAAGCTGTTCCTTTGAATGACGAAGAACCTCACCACGGACAGCTTCCACGAAACCTTCGAACAGCTGAGGTCCAACCAAAAAAGCAGACCTCAGAACAGCACGCTGTTCAGAAGGAAAGGATGGAGAAGTATCCAACATTGCATCCCGGCATGCAAGCTCCAAATTAGCCGTGTTACAGGCGTGAGCATGTGTCAGGTTCATAAGAGCCTGCGACAAAACTCGCAAAGGCGCCTGAGCATCATCAAACTCCCCTGGCGGAAAATATGCAGCCAGGGCAGCGACGACGTGGTCCGCGAGAGATAACATGCCCAGCATCTCTCGAGACAGATCCACCATAGATTCAACGACTGACATCAGGAGAAGTGCCGACTTTGGCTTAGTCAACCCGAGGGAAGAAGAATCTTCGTCCACAGTAGTCATCCCTTGGAAGACTGGAGGACAGACGGATTCGTAGACACGGAACTGCGACGGAGGCAGAAAAGCATCAGATTGTGAAAAGAAAGAACCCTTCAGGGCCTTGGAATGCATTTTGTCGTCCAGCCCCTGGAAGGACTCAACAACCTGAGCCGATTGCAGAAAGTGCAAAACCTCAGAGCTAGAAGGCTCAACAGGATTGCGGTGCTCCACAGAGGACTGCGGCTGGATGGTCACTGATGGCTGGTCTGGAGGCTGAATGTCTGGCAATAAGCCAAAGACAAAATCTAAAGCCTGCCCCAAGACTGACGAGAAAGGCCTGTCACCTTCAAGAAAATCGTCATCCTCTGTGGCAGAAAAGACGTAGCCCAACTTGGGCTGACCAGCGGAAACCTCCTGTGAATACTGAACAGCATCCAAAGGGCCAGGCGAGGAATCTCTGAGACCAACCAAAGGAGGTTGTGCCTCAAGAGGCACAGGGAAGCCAACTTGAGGGTTGCTAGAAAGCAACCGGGTGAGCGCCAGAACGGCCTGTCTCAGCTCACCCTGAGAATCCATCGTCGCAGCCCCGCCCGATGGAGTGTCTTCCCAATGGACCCTTCTAGAAGAACCCAAATCTTTAGAAGGGACTGACGCCGAACATCGATCAGCAGACAGAGTAAGGAGAGAAGACACCGGAGTACAGTCCCAAGAGTGATGCCCAGGGGCAATCACTGACCTCTGCAAAACAGAAGGCCCTGCCTGCAAATCCTCTAGAGAGACCGACGGCGTATGTCGATCGGTAGCTGGACCTGGGACACGATGAGAAGACACCGGAGGATTGTCCAGAGAATGACAGGAACCTGCCACTGGCCTCTGCACGACAGAAGGCCCCAACTGCACATCCTCTGAGACCGACGACAAGCATCGATCGACAGCCAGACTTCGAACACAGTGAGAAATCACCGGAGGAAGGTCCCAAGAGTGACAGCTAACAGGAGCCGTCACTGGCCTCTGTCGAACAGCAGGCCCTGGATGCCAATGTCCCAGCCCCATCCTGCTAATCGGCTCACCAGCAGGGGAAGGCGGAACAACAAACGATTCGCTCAAGGGACGAGGAATCGCTGCCTAAGCGACCGAATGGCCCAACCGACCAGGAGCAACCCTAGCTAGATGAGACGGGGCAGCCAGCAAACGCAAACAGCTTCGCCGAAAAGCCTGGGAAGGCTGAGAGCCCAGAGACACACCACCAAATACAGCCTTGGACACCCGAGACTGTATACCATCCCTGGAAGAGATGGCAGGACCACTATCATGCAAGATAGGATCAGCAGGAACAACTTCCCCAGCACCTGTCGACGGCGCTGGTGGCAAACCGGAGAGGGTGACTGAGCTGACATTGGAAAAACTCTCAACGAAAACAGCCACCTTAAGGGTGACATCAGAAGCCAAAGGAAGAGAGACTGCAGTCTCCACTTCAGGATCCAAACACCAGCACGGTCAACAGTTGCATAGGAACTTGCTACCGAAATAGGCTGACCAACATCCTGCGTGACAGTCACCACGTGTACTCTCAGAAATCTCCGAAGAGGCATGGCTACCTTTGTCCCGAGAACGAGAGGTTCTAGCCCTGGAGAGAACCACCTTGTTCAAGGAAGCCCAGAACTTAGAGGACCAAACCCCACAAACACCACAGGGATGGGCCTGAGAGCAATTGTTGCAAGTGACACAAGTAGCATGAGCATCATCTACATGTTTCACCTGCAAACATGATGGACAAGGAATAGTTTTAGGCATTATCCAAAAAGGTGGCAAAAGAATTTCAATTGGGAAAAAAAACCCAAGAATATCCAAAAAATCAAGCTTTCCACCGATGGAAAACTGAACAATGCGGGTCGCGTTTTCGCGCATGGAAAAGCAAGATAATGTAAGAGAATACAGGCGAAAATGAGCATAAATATAATATAATGAATCAATTTGGAGCTTGAGAAAAGGATACAGTCCACTTGCACATTAATAACAATAACAATAATAGCAGTCAAAATAATAAAGTTGTTCACGAAGGAAAAACAATTTGAGTAGCACGAGTCACAAAATTTCCGACCATGCACAATAGTGGAAATAAAAAGAATTGATGTCACGGTTGTTGCACATGCACTCGGTAAATGCAAGAGGTGTGCAGAGAGAGTACCTGTAATGTTGAGCGCCGGTCTCGCTCGACCCCTTTTCCATCTTTTTTCGTGCTTTTGCACTCTTCCACTTTTCCAACTCGTTTGGAAAAGTTTCTTAGCTTGAGTTAGTTACGAAGTAGGGCTTGTACTTATGTTACAGGCAATTGTAAACAATTGTGAGTGGGTTGAGAAGAAACTATCAATAGACGTCACCCACTCATCAAATGTCTCTCAAGCTCCATCTCAGCATGGACCCCATGCCAAAGAGGAAGAAGATGAAGAAATAAGCAAGCTCGCCCATGAACTGGAAGAACAAATCGTGTGCACAGAAGAGACAACCCACAGCTCTCCCTCTGAAGTTGAAAGGCAAAAAATCATGCAGCTCATGGAAGAAGCTAAGAGAGATGAAATTGCATGCAAGGAGTCTACGGAGGACCTGGTGAACCAGCTGACACAGCTCAGAAAAGCAACGAACACATTAAAATCAAACATTGTCATGGCAACAACACACGGTCACCGCTTAAAGACAGAACCACAGCCCCCAATGCCAAAAATGAAGGAATCTCCACTTCTGTCACCAAAGAAGAAAAGGAAGAAGGAAGTAAGCGAGCCTAAAGACCACTGCCAAACCACATCTGCTTATGGGATCGCATCCCCAAGCCAAAATACTTTCTACAGTAATGCACAAAGGAAAGCAAACATCGCATGAAATTTTCATCACAGTCACCATTCTACAAGAAGATTAAATGGATAATGACCATAATGTCTTTACTGGAACAAAAGATGATGTGCACCTATTTTCAGATGAATAGGTTTGTTTTGTTCATTTTTGTAGTGCAATATGAGACAGATACATGATTGGTCGGCTATAACACAATATCCAGTGCTTCATCTATGAGGTAAGCTTATCACACTCACATACAGATTATGCACCTTTTTTGCATCTGGCGTACACTTTTTCTCACATTCCTAAATTAGCAACAGGATATATCTGGTAATTTCTAGGCCACACCCTCAGCCCTACCTAGGTACAGAGGGCCAGAGGTGTGGCTTAGATATTAGTAAATATATCCTACTGCTAATATTTTTTACTAGGAAGAACTGAGGTGAGGTATAGTATTACAAAGTCAACTTGTAAAACAGATACCGAGATGTTGGTGCCTTGAACTGGATACAATGTTTTGTTCCCATTCATTAATTTCAACTTCCTAGCTATGCCTAACTAAGCTCAGAATACATGCAGGCCTAAAGTACGGTGTAAATGTTTCCTGCATATATCGACGAGTTCATTAGTAGTGCTGAAACGATTGTTCAACTAGTCAACCTTGACTCAATTACTAAAAAAGTTGACACTGAAATTTGCCAGTCGACTAGTCGGCACCTTTACTACGGAGATCATTGTTAGGTATAAGCATCAGACATACTATACTCTAACTGGCCACAACTGACAGTAAAGTCGGCCGAACCCTATTTTTCGTAAAACTGAGGCAAAATATGTCGTTCATTTTAACCCAACTCACGAAAATTTACAATTCTGGCACTTGCTTCTGTATTTGTTTAAAGGTTTACTTTCACTTTCGCACTCATGTTCAATCCAATTTGTTACATTATATGCCCGTATTGGACAGGCCTTAAAATAACCGGGTTCGCATCACATTTTGTGATACAAATCGCCTATTTAGCAAGGCAATTCATAATTTGGAATCGCATTTTGCGAATGACGTTAAATATTGTCAAATTCATTCAATTAGCAATGTATCACCAAAGATTTATTCGGTTTTCGTTATAGCTAAGGGAACTTACTATCAAGTAAAAAAAAACACTTATCTATGACCTATCATCATGAGTATGAATTACCTAAACAAGCCTATTTAACATAACTCTTTCCTAATATGGCAATGTGAGTGAAAATAATATAGGAATTCAGCCAATTAAATAGTGTAGTTTATTCTGACGCCAAATGATTTATATCCACATCATCTGATTGGAAGTCTTCAGTCACGTGCTACATCCTCTGTCATTCGGTGAAATTTATAATCTTTTTTTTATTTGAAGAATTGGTATATCAAAACTAGACCTCGTTTTGGCACCGTATTTCACAGATATGTATTTATGACATATCTACATACGGTGCCTAATTTTTAATAACATACGTGAAGTATTTGAAAAGTTATTTTTAATTGAAACCACCAAAGTGACAGGAAACTCAAAATGCACAATGTGGATTCCATTTCTGAAGAGAGACAGAGGTGAACCATGTGGTCTGTGACGCTTCGCTTGAAATGACATCCAGCCTAAAAATAACTCTTGAACTGCCCTGTGTGAATAAAACATTTCAAAATAGTAGGGGTAATTTTCTAAGAAATGAATATCAGTATATCCCCTTCTGTACTTGTTTTAAAAGTTGTTGATCTCATAAATATTCTCCACAGCTAAGAAATATACCTGGCATTTATCATACATTCAAGCATGGGCGCAGATCAGAGATGGGTTGGGGATGACATGTCAACAAAACTTCAAATCAGAACACATGCCAATTTGCAAATTACAGTACGTGTCGAAATAAGTTGTAGCATTTCAATGAAAAACTATGCATTTTTTTTTAACACTTGGTAAGTAATCTTGTATTTTTGTAGCAAAACGGGCCGACTAGTCGACTTTAAGTCGATTACTACCGGTGACTAGTCGACTTTCGAAAATAGCTAATCGTTTCAGCTCTATTCATTAGGATGAGTCGATATATGATGCCGTGGCAAGGTCAGAACTTCAAAACACTGTCTTGGAAACCCTCATGGTGATAATAACCATTTATCTTACAATATCCTCCCCTTTCTTGCCTTTGTTTGCTTAATGAAGGGATTGGGTAGTTTTTAATGGTGTGTTTTGACAATCATTCAGCATCTTTGAATTGAGTTTTTTATGAACGAAGATCATGATATTTTGATATTTGCTTTCTTGCGTTGTGAGCGACATAATCCCCATTCATTGTTCTACTTGTACTGTTACTGCAAAAGTTTCAGCTGTATGTTTGTTTGTTTGTTTCATTTTTCATGTTTAACGCATGGTAGGCCTATATAAAAATATCATCATGGCAAAAACTTAAAAAATTTATAGTAATTTATATATTTTTTATACTTACCAATGACCCAGACATAGCTGGTGCTAACTCTTAAAAATATAGGGCCAAACACAAATTTTGCCCCCCAATCCCCAAAATTTGCATCTAAAACCAAAGAAATCATGTCCTGAATGGCCCTCCATACTTCACCTCTACTGCACATGCGCAGTGTCAAGGACGTCCCGAAATTGGCGCCATTAATCATTCTTACCACCAGTGCCTGGTAAGCGCTATGTCCTCAGCGGGGAGGTATGAGTTCCCAACTCCTGGGAGGGCCATCCCCGTCTGGGTCATTGGTAAGTATAAAAAATATATAAATTACTATAAATTTTTTAAGATTTTTGTACTGTACCAATGACCCAGACATAGCTGAATAGTAAAAAGGCTGGAGGGCCCAGGACATAGAGGAAAATCCAATAAGCTCAACTATATAAAATAGAGTCATCTCCTGGAGGAGAAAAGGAGAAATAGGCTTCACGTGTATCTTTCCTATTTATGATAAATTAGAAAGACACAATACCTTCTATAATTGACCATCATAAGATCCATATTCTCTATTAATATCCGGTATAATTCTTATATTAATTATTTTTAAAGTAAGCCAATAAATAAAGTTAGTCCAGAGAATTGAGACTCTTTATACTCTTTTAAAAGTGTCCGAGGATAGTATAATAACACCCGTTTGACACGTGACCTATTCAAATGCTATACTTTAAAACTATGACATGAATGAATTTTAAAAACATAACTTCACTTAAGAAACCATCCCAGTAACAGCTCAGAATTACTGACTCCGGAGGAGGTATCCCCTTGTTTTCATAATAAAACAGGTGACCCAAGGGAACACCCTCCCCCCCCCCCCACCCCCCCCCCCCCCCCCCCTTTTCTTGCCCTGGGTCAAATAGCCCAGAGCAAAGAGGGCAGCAGGACGGAGTCACTGCCGGAACATAAAGCCTACATAGCTATAGTCGCAATTGTTAAGTGATCGACATTCTGAGCAGCTGATAATGGACCTAAATAATGCAGGTCTCCAGAAATGGATTCAATATTTCTGAGATAAAAATTTGTGAATGTGGATGGCTGAGACCAAAATGCAGCCTACTTTAATCTATAATAGCAATACTATTTACGTAAGCCCAAGATGTAGAAGAGCTCTTACTTCATGAGCCGAAATCTTAAGCACAGACTGCTGAGTTAAGGATAGATTATCCTAAGCACTACCGATAGTTAACTGAATGCATTAAGTAATAGAATGGACCGTAATGACCTTTCTATTAGGCATCAGAGCCAGAAGAAGTTTTACGTCCTACTGATAAACTGAGATCTGTTAATAAATACATAAAGGACTATCCGGACAGAGTAAAGGCCTATGCCCGCTCAAAGACGGAAGGACCTTAAAAACCAATAGGTTCCGGATATTATTAGGAGCCTAATTCTTAATCAAAAATACAACATTAGTAGTAAAGGTAATAGAGTTTCCGATACTACGAAAGTGAGAATCGTCCACCGATAGTGCATGAAGCTCACTGACTCTTCAGCAGAAGAGAAGACTAAGAGAATTGCTGCCTTCAAAGGCCAGAATTTGAAACTACTGTCTCAAGGGGTTCAAATGGTTGCATTAGTTAATAAGAACCCAAGCTGAATTCCGACTAGGAATTAATCTAACGATTCTAGGTCTCTTATCGAAAAGTTTCAAACTAACTTAGATAAAGAGACATTAGGCTCAATTGTAAACTATCATGGTGTGCATAGGTATCAGATAACATAGACCTATAACCTTTAAAAGTAACTGGCTGCAGATGATCTCGTTAAACAAGTATACTAGAAAGTTTGCAATGTCTGGTATGGAGGGATCAAAAATATCAACATAAAGATCCCTACACCAACGACGGAAGACCCTCCACTTTAGCCGCATAGTATAGCGAAGAGGAGGTCCTTCTACAGTTAGGAATCGCCTCCACTGCTCGTCCTGTACAATGCTTGCCATGCAAGAAGGACCGCACAACGGAATACGTGAAGGTTGAGACCTTGCGGGTTGTGATAGAGTTGACACGATTTCCCCAGCGAAAAAAGATCCTCTCGTGGAGGAAGTTTCCGCAGTAAGTCCCACAGCAGACATCTACGTAAATTTATCCACCGTCTCTGTGGAGACAGAGATGCTACCAACAGAATTGTATTGTGAATGAATAATCCAAGCAATACTTGCTGAATCAACAGCGCTGGAGGATACGCATATCCTATCATCGCGTCCTACTAGATCGATAGAGCGTTAACTATATATGCTCGGGGATCCGGACACGGTGACACATACGTCTACAATTGATTGGAGAGTTGTGTCGCAAATAAATTATCACTGGGCACTCCCATTGATAGCAAATCTGATTGAATACCTGTCTGTTGAGAGTCCTTTCCGACGGCAACAAACGACTCTTACGTGAAAGGGAGTCTGCTAATACGATCCGACGACCGAGAATATGACGAACCGAAACAGAACTTGGTGTTCTATAACAAACAGAAGGATTCTTTCCGTTAAAATTTATAACGGAACCGAATGAGTGCCTCCCTGGTTCCAGATATACGCAACTACTGTCGTATTATCGGACAGGATTTGAACATGCGTTTCTGAATAAAATTCATCCAATGACGTAGTGCAAGCCAAAATAATATTTTTCCTTGGAAGTTGAATGCTTGCCTAAAAACTGCGGAACCCAAATACCCTGGCTCTTCGAATCCATTGGGATCAAAATTGTGTCCCAACCTGTTTGACTGGCGTCCGTCATAATCGAAAAACTCGGATCCGGCAACTACAGTGGAACTCACTGAGTCAACCACCGAATGTTTGCCCGCGTCTGAATCTCTTGTTACACTTGATTGACAAGAGAACGTGTATATCGAGCAATTCGAGATTGCTGAAAGGTTGCCGTCGAAGAGAAGCTTCTCCGAGACCGAAGCGACTCTGAGAGAGTTCTTCACCTTACTATCCACGCGTGTGGATGCAGCTAGGGCTGCGTCACGTCTAACCAACTCCCGGTTGCCACTGAAGGGCGGAGTTATACGTGGAAAAACTACTGCCCCTGAAAGAAATCTCATTGAGGATCATATCCTGGAATTCTTTCTCTTGAAGACGTAATGATAACGCCTCAGTAAGGTGGTGTACGTATGATAAAGCGTCTAAGTTAAGTCTATTATACATCATTGTCGTTTCCAACATCGTGGTTGGAATTGACATAGACGGCGAAAAAGATAATTCCCAATCTTCAGCCTCGCCGTCTTAGACGCAAAGGAACTCTCGGTATGCCCAGATCTGCCAATAAAAAAAAATTCCTAGAATTCACGAAAGGCAGAATAGAGCATTGCGGACAAGAAACTAGACTAGCATGTTGGTAGCAAGCTTATATATAGCGTCGTTCAATAATTCGAATGTTCAAAAAATTATTGGACTGCGTCGGCAACTCAGGGACAATGTCCCTGAACCGATCCAAAACTCCGTGTCCAATGACGCTATTAGTCTCTTATCCAGCATCGCAGCAATGCAGTCCGACGGAACAACCTCTGGAAGATAATGCCGGAAGAAATGTATGGCAGCTTCTGTTGTTCCGAAAGGGAAAGCTCGAAATCGTCCGAATCCCTTTCGCCATCCTGTCGGACCCTATGAAGTGTTCGGTCGTCCGTACCTGATGCAACAGCGGAGTGCACCGACCCAGCACCGTCGGATTATTCCTGATCCGACTGAGAATCTGTCGTTTGCTGGGATGCTACGATAAGCTGTGCTATTTTGGATAGCACGTCCGTCACTGAGGCCTGTGGAGAAGCGGTCTTATGATGCATTGCCGCTGGAAGCTCCGTGTTCGTTACCGCGTGCATACTTCTATTATGCGAGCGACCGGAGTGTGCAGGCCTCGTGTCCCTTGGCTACCGGATGGCGTGACCTGTTCGCCATGGAATCACTGAATGACGAAGCTGGCTGGATACTCGAGGTCACGTAGCCAATGTGCGGTCGTGTGCGCTGTTGTGAGGATGAGGAAGCATTATCGACAGTCACTCGGACTGTCTATATAACGGAGCGTCCCAAGCGGCGGACATACGCTCCGAATGTGAAATGTGTGTACCACAACATCCGGTCCCATATGTTGTTGCACGAGAGAGGGACCTCTCTCGCTCGCCGCCCGGGACGGACCGGACGAGCTAGGAACCGGACTAACAGGCTTCCTCCGATCTCTCCTCTAATCCGTCGTCACTGGGTGTGTACTAAAGTCTATTATAGTGCTCGCATCACCCAAATCTCCTTCCTAGACTGCAACGGACGAACCCGACTGCCGAACCATTCGATGAATGGACGCTACACCGGGTGAGCTAGCGAATGTCAACTCCGTCGATCCTACTAGGGACCTCTTAGGCGATTGACGTAATCCATGAGCACTAATTGCCGCTAGCTCTTCATTAACTATGACGACAGAGGCACAATTTTGAAAGACATCTCAGTAATTTTGCGAACAAGAAACCAGACATGCTTGTAAATAGCAAACATATAGAAATATATATAGCGTCGTTCAATAAATCGAAAGTATCTGAGACATTATTGGACTGTGTCGGAACTGAGGGACGATGTCCCTGAACCGAACCAAAAATTTCTATGTCCATGACGCTATCAGTTTCTTATCTGGTATCGCAGCCTTCTGGTCCGACGAAGAACCTCTAGAAGATGAAGTCGGATGACATATACAGCAGCTTATGTTGTTCCGAAAGGGAAAGCTCGAAATCCTCCGAATCCCTTTCGGCATCCCGTCGGACCGTATGAAATTTTCGGACGTCCGCACCTGATGCTTCCGCAGAGCGTCCCGACCCAGCGTCGTCGGATATTACATGATGCGACAGAGATTCTGTCGTTGCTGGGATGCTGCGATAAGTTGTACTATTTGGGATAGCACGTCCGTCACCGAGGCCTGTGCAGAAGCGGTCTTACGATGCTTTGCCGCTGGAAGCTCCGTGTACGTTGACTCCCGCATACTTTCTTATGCGAACGTCCGGAGTCTCCAGGCCTCGTGTCCCTGGCTATCGGATGGCGTGACCTGGTCGCCGAGGATTCTCTGATTGGCGAAGCTGACTGGATATCGGAGGTCACGTAGCCAAGGTGCGGTCGTGTGCGCTGCCATGAGAATGAGGAAGCCTTATTGACAGTCTCTCCGGACTGTCTATATAACGGAGCGTCCCGAGCGGCGGACGTATGCTCCGAATGCGAAACGTTTTGTACCACAACATCTGGGGCCAGATGTTGATGTACGAGAGAGGGGCCTCTCTCGCTCGCAGCCCGGATCGGCCTGGACGAGCTATGAACCGGACTAAAAGGCTTCCTCCGTTCTCCCCTCTAATCCGCCGTCACTGGGTGTGCAGTTGGTTGTTTTATAGTGCTCGCATCACCCAAAACTCCTTTCTAGACCGCAACGGACAAACCCGGCTGCCGAACCATTCGATGAATGGACACTACACCGGGCGAGCTAGCGGACGTCAAAGGCCGTCGAACCTACTAGGGTTCTCTTAGGCAATTGACGTATTACATGAGCACTTTTCCACTAGCTCTTCATTGATTGTGACGACGGAGGCACACTTTTGGAAGACATCACGGATACATCACCCTGTTCTTGATCGTCTGAAATAGAGATTGATAAACTAGAGTGACCCTGCAGGGAAAGGACCGGAGTGTCCAATTCCCCACTAACATACCGTGACACACGCTTCCCATGTTGTCATCGAAATTAACACATACAGAACAGGAGTTAGTGTGAGTACACTGACTACATTATACAATGATTATGAAAGTCAGAGGAAGATTTCCTCTTATTACAATTGAACAATATCCTTTCATAGTGAAAAGAAAACAAAGTCCTAGTACTCGCACCAACCCCTGACAATCAAAATACATAATAACATGATCCATTAACATAGAAAAAATAAGTGAAATCAAAAAAATTTTGAAAAAATATTTTTTCAGAACAGTTGAGCCCCAATGGATCCCAAGCCTAAGTGTGGACAAAAATTCTAAAAATATTTTAAACAATTTATGCAACACTTTCGAACAATAATAATGTATCTAGTTATGATTAAATCAACATCAAGATATTATTTTCAAGAAATCCCCCCTCACACAGAGGGCTGTTGGAAATGTAAACAATAAGTGTAAAAACACCAGATCAAGACTCCAGGCACCCTGGCCCGAAATCAGTTACCAATAATACACTATCTGATGCAAAACAGAGACTTCCAGGGAAGAAACTGCAGAACATCAGATGGTAGATGCAGAACACTACGCCTAACCACCCATAGGTGAAGACGTAAACATGGGGAAAAGAACAGAATTCATTCTGTTATCCAGCTAAAACTCCCAAGAAATTTTAGTAATAATATTACAGAAAATATGCCAAAAGCATGGGAGAATAGCAAGAGGGGACTTAAAGGAAAGGGAGAGAGGAAAACACTGAACAAGCAGTGCAACTTGATAACAAGAATGACCACAACAGGCTGTTGCCTCGAAAATAGGTAACTTAACATAATTTCATTAAAAAATTTTAAGTTACAGCCCTGATTATTTTCTGTCACTCATTTCCCCTCTCCTCCTTCTATATCCTCCTTAGAATCACCATTTCACTAATATTTATGTGTCTGGCATCATTTAAACTGAGATTTACAAGCACAAAGATCAGTCAGATGTTAACTGATGAAGGGCCAAACAAAGAATGATTAATGGCGCCAATTTCGGGACGTCCTTGACACTGTGCATGCGCAGTAGAGGTGAAGTATGGAGGGCCATTCAGGACATGATTTCTTTGGTTTTAGATGCAAATTTTGGGGATTGGGGGGCAAAATTTGTGTTTGGCCCTATATTTTTAAGAGTTAGCACCAGCTATGTCTGGGTCATTGGTACAGTATAAAAATATTATCTAGTCTAATTTATTTTGTTGAGTTGGCGAGTTATTTATTATTTAATTACTGTTATGAAAATGGTGGCCTCGACATGTGTAATAACTCTATGTCAATTCAGTGTACATTAACAACTTTCTCTTTTTGAATTGAATGATTGCATGTGCAGTTGCTACCCCAATACAAATTTGTATTTTGTCTTGACGTTTTCACATGTATTGGGGGAAATACATTTGTGTTGTAAGATAAAAGTTATTTTCATCACTGCACATCATGTTAAAACAGCTACTTACACAGAAGTAAACAAGAGCTGTTGCCAAAGGCAGTTATACTGCAGTGCTGGACCAATCAAGCACAAATGAATTAAATACAAATTAAGGACAATAACAATAACATTTTTATAACATGTGCAGGAGCGGCTTGTCTTAAGGATCCCTCCCACCAAGTTTCATTGAAATACATCTACTCACTGTAAGATATCGCCGCCAACTGACAGATACATGGATGCACAAACGCACAGATATGTGGATGGACAGAAGCATGTAAACCAGTATACATGCGAAGAAAATAGCATATACTTTTGCAAAATTACTTCTCTTGAGCATTCGTGGGGAACATTTATTCTCGCCTAACAGCGCAACTTAATAATTTTAGGTGCATTATTTTTTAAGCCACTTCTTTTGACAGAAAGGAAGCACTGCATATCATTACAGTGATTTGCAATTTAGGACTGATCACTTCTGTTTCTATGTTTTAGCATAAAATGGTGACTTCTCAATTTTTCTCCAAGGATTCCTTGAGTTAAATTTAGATAAATTTTTCAACAAATTTAGTCATGGCTGCTGTACAGTAGCCATGACCAGATTTTATGAAAAATATCTTGAACATAAGTCTTTAGAGACAAGAGACACAATGTATTAGTGATATTGATTGGATAAAAGATGACAGAATGCTTACTTTGAACCAATGAAAGTAATGGTTATTTGACCTTTGACATTTTGATGTGGATCTTATTTCCGAGCTCTCCATTCGTTCCATATTCGAGGATTTATTATATGACTATGTAATTTAATCACTAAATATCACTGCTATTTGACTATCTTTTCCTGGTCCTGGTAAATCCACAGTGTTGAATCCGATTCCGAATCACTATAGTATGACAGACTATTTATGGGTGCATTTGAATTCGTATAATTAGCTCTTCTGGTTGCAGAGAGTACTTTACTCCGAGCTGGAATGGGTGGTCTCGAATGGCAGTCTGGGTTTTTTTTAATCGTATTCCTGATATTTTTTTATTGTATTCATGCACATCGGGAGATTCCCCGGAAGTGTGTACCTGTTACAAAAATAAGTATAAACAAAAATAGTTCTTTTTTACTTTTTAACTGTAACATAATTTACCCCCAAAAAGGTTGGGGGAATTGTTAATGCTAGCGTTGACATGCAATGTTGAACTATAAGTCATATAATAAACCTTTTATCGCTACAGTGAAGTGATCTGGGTCGTCATCACGTCTCGTTGAGGAGGTCAGATCGCCAGATCAAATGATCTGACCTCATCAACTCGACATGATACTACGACCCAGATCACTTCACTGTAGCGATAATATGTATATTCCAGGCCCTGAATTTTATTTTTCAAATTCAAAGGTATTTATTTATTTATTGTTTATTTATTTATTGAGGTTCTAACAGCACCTTCAACAGCCAGGGTCATCTCATGTCAGACAGTTTGACGAGTGGAAGAAGCCAGAGTACCTGGAAAGAACCACTATGCAATGGTGAGTAACTGTCAGACTCCCCTACATACTAGCTCCACACAAGCAGGTTTAGCACTGGTTGAAGACATGTGCACCATTGACATGCAGTACGCCTTAGTACACAGAGCCACCTTGACCCTACGTGGACAATCAGGATTAAGTGCCTTGCACAGGGACATAATGCAGTTACTCCTGGTGGGGATCAAACCATAGACCTTTCAGTCTGAAGTTCAATGCCATAACCACAGAGCCACCAAGCTCCCTAAATTCAAAGATATTCAAGGAATTAAGGGATAGCAGTCGTGTATGGTGTTCGAATTAATCCCTTGATAGAATTTGTTAGTTTTACATGTATTGTATTTTGTATTTTTGTTGAATGCATGATTAACATGGACTGTGTTCAAGACAAAAAAAGTCAAGTTTACTCAACAGAATAAGATTACAGCCATTCCAAATCGATTATACTGTGAATGATGGTATATCAAATGATTTGAAATTGTATTCTGCATTCAAGCAGTATTAAAAAAGTTAAAAAATTTATAGTAATTTCTATATTTTTTATACTTACCAATGACCCAGACATAGCTGGTGCTAACTCTTAAAATATAGGGCCAAACACAAATTTTTCCCCCCAATCCCCAAAATTTGCATCTAAAACCAAAGAAAACATGTCCTGAATGGCCCTCCAGACTTCACCTCTACTGCGCATGCGCAGTGTCAAGGACGTTCCGAAATTGGCGCCATTAATCATTCTAATAACCAGTGCCTGGTAAGCGCTATGTACTCAGCGGGGAGGCAAGAGTTCCCAACTCCTGGGAGGGCCATCCCCGTCTGGGTCATTGGTAAGTATAAAAAATATAGAAATTACTATAAATTTTTTAACATTTTTATACTGTACCAATGACCCAGACATAGCTGAATAGTAAAAAGGCTGGAGGGCAAAGGACATAGAGCAAGATGGAATACGCTCAATAATATAAAATAGAGTCATCCCCTCTAGGGAAAAAGAAGTAATAGGTCTTACATGTATCTTTCTTATTTATGATAAATCAGAAAGATACAACACCTTCCAAAATTGAGCATCATAGATCCATGTACTCTATTAATATCCAATATAATCCTTATACTAATAATTTTTAAAGTAAGCCAATAAATAAAGTAAGTCTAGAGAATAGAGACTCTTATACTCCTTAAAAGTGTCTGAGGATTGCATAATCATGTCCGTTGACACGTGCTATATTCAAAAGCTATACTTTAAAAACTAAGACTTGAATGAATTTTTAAAACATAAACTTCTTACTAAACAACCATCCCAATAACAGCTCAGAATTACTAACTCCGGAGGAGGTATCCCCTTGTTTTCATAGTAAAACAGGTGACCCAAGGGAACACCCTCCCCCCCCCCCCCCTTTTTCTTGCCCTGGGTCAAATAGCCCAGAGCGAAGAGGGCAGGAAAAACGGAGTCACTGCCGAAACAGACAGCCTACCTAGCTATAGTAGCAACTGTTAAGTGAATGACATTCTGAGCAGTAGATAATAGACCTAACAATAGAGGCCTCCAGAAATGGACTCGATATTTCTGAGATAAAAATTCATGAATGTGGATGGCTGAGCGCAATGAGCAGCCTTCAAAAATCTATAATAGCGACACTATTAATGTAAGCCCAAGATGTAGAAGAACTCCTACTTCATGAGCCGAAATCTTAAGCACAACTGCTGAGTCAATGATATACTATAAGCAGTACCGATAGTTAATTGAATCCATTAGCAATAGAATGGAGCGTAACGTCCTTCTATTAGGCATCAAAGACAGAAGAAGCTTACGCCCGTAGTAATAAACAGATATCTGTTTATAAATACATAAACTCTAACCGGACAGAGTAAAGGCCTATGCCCGTACGAAGACGGAAGGACCTTAATAACAATAGGTTCCGGATATTAGGAGCCTAACTCTTATGCAAAAATCCAACCTAAATAGTAAAGGAAGTAGTGATTCCGAAACTACGAAAGTGAAAATCATCCATCGATAGTGCATGAAACTCACTGACTCTTCAGTAAAAGAGAAGCCAACAGAATTACTGTCTAAAAGGTCAGAATTGAAAACTACTGTTTCCAGAGGCTCAAATGATTACTTAGCTAAATAAGAACCGAAGTTAAATTCCATATAGGAATTTAATCTAAAGATTCTAAGTCTATTTATCAAAAAGTTACTAACTGACTTAGATAAAGAGACATAAGACTCAATTGTAAACTATCCTAGAGTGCATAGGTATGAGGTAACATAAACCTATAACCTTAATAATAACAGGCTGCAGTAGATCTTGTCAAACAAGTCTACTAAAAAGTTGCAATGAGTAGTATGGAGGGATCAACAATATGAACATAGTGATCCCTACACCAACGACGGAAGAGCCGCCACTTTAGCCGCATAGAATAGCGAAGAAGAGGATCTCCTACAGTAAGAAATCGCGTCCAAAGCTCGTCCAGTACAATGCTTACAATGCAATATGGACCACACAACGGAATACGTGAAGGTTGCGACTTTGCGGGTTGTGATAAAGATGACACGATTTACCCAGCGAAAAAAAGATCCTCTCATTGAGGAAGATTTCGCATTAAGTCCCACAGTAGACATCAGAGTAAATTACCCACGGTCTCTGTGAAGATAGAGATGCTATCAACAGAAATGTATTGTGGTTGTTTATCTTAGCAATACCTGCTGAAACAACAGCGCCGGAGGATACGCGTATCCTATCATTCCGTCCTTTAGATCAATAGAGCGTTAACAACATTAGCTCAGAGATCCGGACAAGCCAACACATACGTCTGCAATTGATTAGCAAGCTGTGTCGTAAATAAATTATCATTGGGCGCTCCCATAGATAGCAAATCTGATTGAATACTTGTTTGTTGAGAGTCCATTCTGACGGCAACAAGCGACCCCTAAGTGAACGGGAGTCCGGTAAAACAATCAGACGACCCGGAATATGACGGACCGAAACAGAACTTGGTGTACTATAACCAACAGACGGATTCTTTCCATTAAATTGAATAACGGAAACGAATGAGTGCCTCCCTGGTTCCGGAGATACGCCACTACTGTCGAATTAACGGACAGGATTTGGACATGCGTTTCTGAATAATGTTCATGCAATGACATAAAGCAAGCCTAAAAAACATTATTCCGCGGAAGATAATTGCTTGCTTAGAGACTGCGGAACCCAAAGACCCTGGCACTTCGAATCCGTTGGGATCAATATTATATCCCAATCTGTGTGACTGGCAACCGTCATAACCATAACACTCGGATAGGCAACTGCAGTGGCACTCTCTGAGTCAACCACCGAATGTTTGCCCCAGTCTGAATCTCTTGTAACACTAGATAGACAAGAGAACGTGTAAATCGAGCAATTCATGGATTGCTGAAAAGTTGCCGTCGAAGAGAGGCTTCTCCGAGAACGAAGCGACTCTGAGAGAGTTCTTCACCTTACTATCCACGCGCGTGGATGTAGCTAGGGCTGCGTCACGTCTAACCAACTCCAATCAGCCACTGAAGGGCGGAGTTATACGTGAACAAACTACTGCCCTCAAAAGAAATCACATTGAGAATAATATCCCGTAAATCTTTTCTTGAAGACGTAATGATAACGCCTCAGTAAGGTGGATTACGTATGATAAAGCGTCTAAGTTAAGTCTACTAGACATCATTGTCGTTTCCAACATTGTGGTTGGAAAAGACATAGACGGCGAAAAAGAATATTTCCAGTCTTTAACCACGCCGTCTAGACGCATATGAACTCTCGGTATGCCCTGCTCTGCCAAAATAAATTATTCGTATAAATGATAAAACGGCAGAAATGAGCATTGCGGACAAGAAACTAAACTATCATGCTTGGTAGCAGGCTTATATGCATATATAGCGTCGAAAAATAAAACACATGTTGTAATGACATTATTGGACTGTGTCGGTAAGTCAGGGACAATGTCCCTGAACCGATCCAAAATTCCGTGTCCAATGACGCTATAAGTCTCTTATCCAACATCGCAGCAATGTAGTCCGAAATAACAATCACTGGAAGATAATGCCAGAAGATATGAATGGCAGCTTCCGATGCTACGAAAGGGAAAACTCAAAATCTTTCGAATCCCTTTCGCCATCCTGTCGGACCCTATAAAGCGTTCGGTCGTCCGTACCTGATGCAACCGCGGACCGCACCGACCCAGCGCCGTCAGATAATTCCTGATTCGAGTAAGAAACTGTCGATTGCTGGGATGCTGCAAAACAACTGTGCTAACTCGGATAGCACGTCCGTCACTGAGGCCTGAGGAGATGCGGTCCTACAATGCATTGCCGCTGGAAGCTCTGTGATCGTTACCCCGTGCATACTACCAATATGCGAGCGAACAGAGTGTATAGGCCTCGTGTCCCTTGGCTACCGGATGACATGACCTATTCGCCGTGGAATCACTGAATGACGAAACTGATCGGATACTCGAGGTCACGTAGCCAATGTGCGGTCGTGTGCACTGCTGTGAGGATGAGGAAGCATTATCGACAGTCTCTCGGACTGTCAATATAACGGAGCGTCCCGACCGACAGACATATGCTCCGAATGTAAAATATCTGAACCACAACATGCGGTCCCCTATGTTGTTGGACGAGAGAGGGACCTCACTCACTCACAGCCCGGACGGACCTGGACAAGCCAGGAACCGGAGTAACAGGCTTCCTCCGATCTGTCCTCAATCCGCCGTCACTGGGTGAGTACTAAAGTAATTATAGTGCTCGCATCACCCAAATCTCCTTCCTAGACCGCAACGGACGAACCCGGCAGCCGAACCATTCGATGAATGGACGCTACACCGGGTGAGCTAGCGAATGTCACTCCGTCGATCCTACAAGGGATCTCTTAGGCGATAGACATATTCCATGAGCACTTATTGCCGCTAGCTCTTCATTAACTATGACGACAGAGGCACACTTTTGAAAGACATCTCCGTAACTTTGCGAACAAGAAACCAGAAATGCTTGGTTATAGCAAGCATATAATAATAATATATATAGCGTCGTTCAATAATTCGAAAGTTTGTGTGACATTATTGGACTATGTCGGAACTGAGGGACGATGTCCCTGAACCGAACCAAAAATTTCTAAGTCCACCGACGCTATCAGTTTCTTATCCGGCATCGCAGCATTCTGGTCCGACGAAAGAAGCTGTAGAAGATCAAGTCAGATGACATACACAACAGCATATGTTGTTCCGAAAGGGAAAGCTTGAAATCCTCCAAATCCCTTTTGGTATCCCGTCGGACCGGATGAAATTTTCGGACGTCCGTACCCGCTTCCACGGAGCGTCCCGACCCAGCATCGTCGGATAAAAAAATATGCGACAGATTCAGTTGATGCTGGGATGCTGCGATAAACTGTGCTATTTAGGGAAGCACGTCCGTTCCCGAGGCCTGTGCAGAAGCGGTCTTACGATGCATTGCCGCCGGAAGCTCCGTGTACGTTGACTCCCGCACACTTTCCTATGCGAACGTCCGGAGTCTGCAGGCCTCGTGTCCCTGGCTACCGGATGGTGTGACCTGGTCGCCGATGATTCTCTGACTGGCGAAGCTGACTGGATATCCGAGGTCACGTAGCCAAGAGCGGTCGTGTGCGCTACCATGAGAATGAGGAAGCCTTATTGACAGTCTACTCCGGACTGACTATATGTCGGAGCGTCCCGAGCGACGGACGTATGCTCCGAACGCGAAACATTTTGTACCACAACATCTGGGGCCAGATGTTGTTGTACGAGAGAGGGGCCTCTCTCGCTCGCCGTCCGGATGGACCAGAACGAGCTATGAACCGGACTAAAAGGCTTCCTCCGTTCTCCCTCTAATCCGCCGTCACTGGGTGTGCATTTGGTTGATTTATAGTGCTCACATCACCCCAAAACTCCTTCTAGACCGCAATGGACGAACCCGGCTGCCGAACCATTCGATGAATGGACGCTACACCGGGCGAGCTAGCGGACGTCAAAGGCCGTCGAACCTACTAGGGTCCTCTTAGGCAATTGGCGTATTTACATGAGCACTTTTCCGCTAGCCCTTCATTAATTGTGACGACGAAGGCACACTGTTGGAAGACATCACAGATACATCACCCTAATCTTGATCGTCTGAAATAGAAATTGATAAAGTAGAGTGACCCTGCGGGGAAAGGACCGGAGTGTCCAATTCCCCACTAACATACCGTGACATACGCTTCCCATGTTGTCATCGAAATCATACGATACAGAACAGGAGTTAATGCGAGTACACTGACCACATATAGAATGATTATAAAAGTCAGAGGAAGACTTCCTCTTATTACAATTGATCAAAATCCTTTCAATGTGAAAAGAAAACAAGTCCTGGTACTCGCACCAACCCCTGGCAATCAAAATACATAATAATAATATGATCCATTAATATAGAAAAAATAACTGAAATCAAAATATTTTGAAAAAATATTTTTTCAGAACAGCCCAAGTTTCTGAAAAGTAACGTTGAGCCCCAATGGATCCCAACCCTAAGTGTGGACAAAAATTTTTAAAATATTTTAAACAATTTATTCAACACTTACGAACAATAAAAATGTATCTAGTTATGATTAAAATAACATCAAGATATTATTTTCAAGAAATCCCCCCCTCACACAGAGGGCTGTTGTAAATGTAAACAATGAATGTAAAAACACTAAAATAAGACTCCAGGCACCCAGGCCCGGAATCAGTTACCAAAAATACACTATCTGATGCAAAACAGAGACTTCCAGGGAAGAAACTGCAGAACATCAGATGGTAGATGCAGAACACAACGCCTAACCATCCGTAGGTGAAGACGTAAACATGGGGAAAAGAACAGAATTCATTCTGTTATTCAGTTAAAACTCCCAAGAAAATTTAGTAATAATAATTACAGAAACTATGCCAAAAGCATGGGAGAATAGCAAGCGGGGACTTAAAGGACAGGGAGAGAGGAAAACACTGAAAAATCAGTGTAACTAAATAATCAGAATGACAACAAAATGGCTGCTGCCTTGAAAATAGGTAACTTAACATAATTTAATTAACAAATTTTAAGTTACAGCCCTGATAATATTCTGTCACACATTTTTCCTCTCCTCCTTCTCTATCCTCCTTAGAATCACCATTTCACTAATATTTATGTGTCTGGCATCATCATTTAAACTGAGATTTACAAGCATAAAGATCAGTCAGATGTTAACTGATGAAGGGCCAAACTTAGAATGATTAATGGCGCCAATTTCGGAACGTCCTTGACACTGCGCATGCGCAGTAGAGGTGAAGTGTGGAGGGCCATTCAGGACATGTTTTCTTTGGTTTTAGATGCAAATTTTGGGGATTGGGGGGCAAAATTTGTGTTTGGCCCTATATTTTAAGAGTTAGCACCAGCTATGTCTGGGTCATTGGTACAGTATAAAAATATAAGTTTCTGTAAAATACAAAATTACCATGAAGGCCTAATAGACAATTGCAAATCCTATTTTCTCAGTTAACAAAAACCAAAACATAGCTTATATCCCTAACTGGAACAAACTCATTCAAATGAAGGCAACAAACTCATTCAAATGAGGGATCACAAGCTATGTTTTGCAAGCAAAATTGAAGAAAATTAAAAAGACTCAAATAGTCAATTTTGTGTACAGTATTGGACAAATCTGACCGACACATTAACCCTCTACTCATTGATGGCAAAATTTCAAGCTGCAAACTTTTCACATAAAGTAATTTAACCCTTTACACAACGTAACGGCCAAAACCGGCCAGCGCTATTCTCAAAAATCGCCAATTAATTTTTATTATTTTTTCATTTTTTGTCTCCAAAACATAGGTTATGACCCCTCATTGGAATGAGCTCGTCGAGCTCGTTCCAATGAGGGGTCATAACTTATGTTTTTGAGACAAAAAATGAAAAAAAAAGTTATTCAATCATTTTTTTGGCAAGTGTCGTCTGCTTTTCATGTTAGGTAAAGGGTTAATCAAGTCAGTCTTGTTTGACAGAGCTCATTGAATGATGGAAAAAATGTGCAGCTTGATATTTTGGAATATTGACATCACTGTGCAGAGGGTTTAGAAAAGTGTTATATACACTAATAATATTACTTACCCTCCATCAGCATCCCAATCATAACATTCAATCTTTATAGTTCTGTCAAAAAAAATAATGCAATTCAGAAAAAAGAAATAATGAAAGTGTCAATGACACTGCAGCTTAACTTGAATGTGTGTAGTGTTTGATGAAAAGGATAATGTTCAAGGTTTATGAAAGGATTATGAAATAAGACAAGAATTGTGATAAATGACAATATGTTAAGTTCTTCTGTACTTACATGCTTTGTTTTCAACAAGAATAAAATGTGGTGTAGAGTGTACTAATGAATTGAGGCCTGGGTTGATGTGGTCCTCACTTTGGTTGATGTGTCAACCAAAGTTACATAGTTACAGTAAAATCTTTCCAAAAGTGTGGTAGAAGAATTAGGTCTAAGGCCTGGGGCCCCATATGGCTCTCATGCTCGATTGATCTGAACCAAAATTGGAAATTCATCTGGACATTCATTCAGAAATCCATTTGGACATCGCAACACAAAGTCACTTAACCAAATTGCAACAAAATCACCTCATAAATAGGCCTGTAGGCTGTGTCAAAGTTTTTAAGAGCAAGAGCTTGTGAGACCATCACCTCTGACCAATATGACCAATTTAGACCAAACTACATGCAGGATGTTCTCATCTAGTCATCAGACCAAGTCATACTACCAAGTTACAATGAAACTGCTTCATAAATATGACCTGTAGACTGTGTAAAGACAAATAAAGACTTTAGGTTTCGAAAGAAACGATGTTCCATGTTTATGAAAGGATTATTAAATTAGACAAGAACTGTGACAACTGACAAAACTAAAGTCCTGTACCTTATAGTTTATGCATTCAACAAGAATAATAAGAGGTGTAGACTGTGATAAAGGAACTTAGACTCAAACTTGTGCAGCCCTCATGGTGGACTGATCTCAACCAAAACAGGGCTACAGGATGAAATAACAAGATAACATACCGAGTCATCCTACCAAGTTACAATACAATCCCTTCATAGATACCACCTGTAGACTGTGTTAAATGTTTTGGGGTTTTGACCTTGACCTTCAGGGGCACATACCATATTATTATTTGTGACACACTGTCTTTTCATAATACATATTGTTATAAAGTTTTGTCAAAAAATATTCAGAGGTTAAGAGGTTATGACCCGGACAAACAAAATGTTGACAGACCAATGACAGAAAATGGACAATGGACGACGGATGACAAATGGACCATAAATGTTATCATAAAAGGGAGTTTTTTCTTAAGTTATTAAAAAATATATATTGATGCATTTAAACTGTACACAAAAAGTAATCATTCAAATGAACACAGTTAATCCTTTATCTAACATGACAGAGACACAACAACATTTTTTTTTTTTTGCTTCCCAAACAAGGTCATCATTTCAATGATGGGCGATGAGCAATGTTTTGGAAGAAAAAATAGTCTGGAATTCTAAATCAGTATTTTGATTTAAACTAACTTGAATCTTCACCCACTAAGGATGCTGTATATAAAATATGAAAAGATTTTGACTACTGGATTTGAGAAAGAAGATTTTTAAAGAATATCCCTCATATTGCACTAAGTTAAAATTCTGGTTGCCCACAGAAAAACCAAATATGAACCCAGAGAATTGATTTGAAGCAACTTAAATCTGCCCCTTTCGTGAAGTTGCAAACCAAATATCAAAAGATTTAGACTGGAGGTTCTGGAGGTTTTTTTTAAATTTTTGAGTGATAACAGAGTTATGCCCTTTCAGAAACCCCCTGCACGAAAAAAACATGAACTGACATGTGTTAAGGTACATGCATACCAAACTGAGTTCAACCAAATTTGGTCCCATAGTTTTTGAGAAGTTGATAATGTAAAGTTAACACTGGTTGTATGGATGAAGGACAGTAAGGGATCAGTGAAGTTCCCCTTTAATTAAGTATCTCTCACTTGAACTAACAATGATCGCTGTCTATATTTAAAACAAGAAAATATTGGCGGAGGTGATGGATGCTCCTCGGAATTGAGCGGAAAATAAAAGATAAGGCATAACAGTGCAGTTTGCAGTATTTTGGAGAGAAACTCAATCAAAAAAGTGTAGCTATTGAAATTTCAGTGAAACAGAAAATAGAATGAGTACAATCCTACAAATACTTTTTTTGTTTTTATGCATGCATTGCAGGTCAATGGTCTGTGACCCTGAAGCTATAACCTTGGATCAAGGTCGTGACACACACTTGATTAATGTGGCTGCACTGCGTGATGTATAAACATCATCTGTTATTTATAACATTTTAATGACTGAACAAAGTCAGATCAGATGCATGGCCAGTGCACCGGACCTTGGTGTGATGAACCTGGGTCAAGGTCATGACAAACTGAGTCATGAGAAAGTATTGTGTCAAGTATGAACAATAAAAGTTTGAAGCAGACAGAGTTAAAATGGATGACTGGTCTGTGATCTTGTCCTTGGAGTTCGCACCTTCACTCAAGGTTTTTACACACTGGAGACATCAGGAATAATTATGAAGTATGAACAAGATCAGTTCATTGAATCACTTTTTTCAAACTAATCAAATTTAGAACACGGCCTGTGACTTTGCCCTTGAAGTTATGTCTTTGGTGAAGGTCATGACAAAGTATGAACAAGATTGGTCTATTGAATAAATTTTAAGAACCAGACCAGGTTAAGAAGGAGAAATGAACAGACAAATGGTTTTGTGACCTTCACCTTTGAGCTAGGACCTTGAGTAAAGATCATAACACACCCTTCAGTCATAAGCAATCACTGTGTGAAGAATAAATCAGGTCAGTCATTGAATAATTTATAATGGACCTGACAAAGTCAGAAGGGGCAAATGAACACTCAAATGGTATGTGACCTTGACCTTGAAACTATGACTTTGGGTCATGGTCATGACACACCCTGGAGTCATAAGCAATCATTGTGTTTAGTATGAACAAGATCGGTTTACTGAATATTTTTTTATGGACTGAATAAACTTACAAAGGACAAATGAAATCTGTGACCTTGACCTTGGAGCTCCGACATTAGCTCGAAGTCATGATACATTCTTGAGTCAAAAGTAATCATTGTGTGAAGTATAAAGGTACACTGAATATTTTTTTATGGACCGGACAAAGCAGAATTGTCAAACAAACATATTTATGATCTGTGATCTAGACCTTGGAGCTATGACCTTGGTTCATGGTCATAACACACCCATGAGAAATAAGCAATAATTGTGTGAAGTTTAAGCAAGATCAGTCCATTGAATAAATTTTTATGGACCACACAAATATAGAATCGAGAAACAAACAAAGGGCCAGTCAGTAACCTTGACCATAAAGCAGTGACCTTGCATAAATTTCATGACACAAACCTGAGTCATAAACCATCATTGTGTAAAGTTTAAAAAAGACCAGTCCAATGAATAATTTTTCATTGACCGGACAAACTTCTAATGGAGAAACAAACAAATGAACAGTTGACCTTGACTTTGGAGCCATGACCTAAGGTCATGGTCATGACATGCTCTTGAGTCATAAGCAATCATTGTTTTTTAGTTTGAACAAGATCGGGGATTAAATACTTTTTTATGAACTGGAGCGTGTTCGATGGGTCGAACGGGCGAACCTTTGGTACACAAGTACACGGTCCTTATCTCAAATTTAGTTTGAAATTCAAGGACTTTTTCAGGACTTTCAAGAACCTGAATCTCAAATTTCCAGGACCTACATTTGCATTGGTAAAGCTCAATACATGTAGTATACATATGCTTGCTCTTTTTTAATACTTGTCTTTTTCGTCATTCGAAAAGTAAGTGATGTGAGTTGTTAAAGCTATGTGTATAGGTCAAATAACTACTTCCTTAAGTAAGATTTCCCCATTAAACCACACATAACTCAAGGTATTTGTGTGTTTAAATAAATTCTTTTAGAAAATTGGTTGTGTTCAAGTTGACAGTCAGTGTTTCAATGAAGCAGAAACATTGTCCCTGGTATAGACTCAGCTTGAATTGTTGTTATATTGTTACTGGGCAAAGCACATTGTATATGCAGACAGAGTGAAAAAGTAAAGACGATGTATGTTTACCATTTTTTATACTCGTGAGAAGTTTCTTGCCATACTTGAAATTTATGAGTACAGATTTCACCTTAAATGTACTTCCAATATTAACGAAGGATTTGACACAGTTTGCTTGATGGTCATCCTTCAAATCAAATTCAAGCCATTCAAAACTCCTTTTTTTCCACTCACTTTTTTCTTAAAATTAACTCAACTGGCATTCTGTATTTGTGTAAAAAAAAAATTGGAAGATTAACTCTTAGGGGCCGGGGAATCAGAATGAATTTATTGAACATGACATACCGCGAAAAACTTACAGTAAGCAGGTGTTTCTAGTCAAGTGTCGTCTGCCTATTCAGGCAGACGACACTTGACTAGAAGCACCTGCTCAGTGTTTAATTCTCACCCAGCCCAAAGATAGCCAAACCGTCACAGCCATATTACCTGCCATATTACGTCAAAGGCAAGAAAACTCGATTCCCGGCTTCTAAGAGTTAAATACACTGTCTCTAAGAAAATCCAACATTATCAGACGAAACACACAACGAGAAATAACAAAGCACATAATGACTTTTGATTTGAAAAATTTGATCAGTTTTCCAAAACTTTTAAGGACCTGCCTTACAAAATGTCTGGAATTTAAAAATGCACAATTTCAGGACTTTCATGATTTTAGGATCTGCGGGTGCACTCTGAATGTACTACTTATGAATCAAGCAATCTGCATATTTACTGTAAAAGAGGAATGACTCTGTACTGGCTTTCTTTAAAGTTGATTGCCTATACAGACTGCAAAGACTTGAATGAAAACCAACATAAAAATGAAAGTGTCAATGACACTGTAGCTCAACTTGTCAAGACAAAGACATGCACATGTATAGTATGTGACACAGCAATGACAAACATCTAGGTAATGACCTGATAACAAAGGTACATATAAAGTATTGTAATGGTCTGTACATAAATACTGACCGTTGCCTGTAACAAATGTATAGGTAAAGTATTGTAAAGGTGGGTGACAGTCAGATGCTAAACTAGAAAAGAAAACTTTGAGTCCCAGAGTGGGTCTGACTGAACCCCAAAATATTTGTTCTCATAGCACAGTGATAACAAAGGCACCCCAAAACACACTCGTTCCTGTCCCAAGGTGAAAACAAAGGTACCCAAGAAGTTTTGTGAAGATCAATTCATAAATACGAGCTGTATAGAACTTGTGACAAAAAACTGATTGGACCTAATTTTGGTACAAAATGGCCACTGGCAGCCATCTTGAATTTTGGACCGTACCCAGAAACACTCATTCTCGTCCCAAGGTGATAACAAAGGTACCCAAGAAGTTTTGTGAAGATCGGTTCATAAATACAGCCTCTACCCTGAGCCGTATTGACATGTGTGCTCACATTGTGCAAGTAGCACTGAATAAGTCAAAGTTCATCTAATTTGCAAAATTTCTGCACGAAAAAAAACCCCTTAGAATATGTGATGTATTCCATGTTACTAAACATTCATACAAAAATTTATTCAAATCAGAACTTTATACAAAAGACTGATTGCACTAATTTTGGTACAAAATGGCTGCTGGTGGCCATCTTGAATTTCGGACCACACCCAAAAACACTCGCTCTCATCCCACGGTGATCACAAAGGTACCCAACAAGGTTCATAAAGATTGGTTCATAAATATGGCCTCTAGTCTGAGCTGTATAGAAGTTGTGTACAAAAAACTGATTAGACCTAATTTCGGTACAAAATGGCCACTGGCAGCCATCTTGAATTTTAGACCGCACCCAGAAACACTCGTTCTCGTCCCAAGGTGATAACAAAGGTACCCAAGACATTTCGTGAAGATCAGTTCATAAATACAGACTCAAGTCTGAGCCGTATTGACATGTGTACTTAATGTGTGTAAGTCGCACTGAAATATCAAAGTTCATCTAATTTGCATAATTTCTGCACGAGAAAAAACCCCGTATTATATGTGATGTATCCCATGGTACTAAACATTCACACAAAAAATTATTCAAATCAGCGCTTTCATATGGAAGTTCTGTGCAAAAATCTGATTGCACCTAATTTTGTACAAAATGGCTGTCATCGGCCATCTTGAATTTCGGACCGGACCCAAAAACACTCGTTCTCGTCCCACGGTGATACCAAAGGTACCCAAGAAGTTTCGTAAAGATCGGTTCATAAATACGGCCTCTAGCCCGAGCCGTATTGGCATTTGCACTTACAGTGCTGAAATTAACACCAAAAAACATCAAAATTAGTCTAATTTGCACAATTTACGCACGAGAAAAAAACCCGTATTATATGTGATGTACCCCATGGTACTAAACATTCATACAAAAATTTATTCAAATCAGAGCTTTCATATGGAAGTTCCGTACAAAAAACAGATTTCTGCATCATCGGTACAAAATGGCGGCTGGCAGCCATCTTGAATTTCGGACCACACCCAAAAACACTCGTTCTCGTCCCACGGTCATAACAAAGGTACCCAAGAAGTTTCGTAAAGATCGGTTCATAAATACGACCTCTAGCCCGAGCCATAGCCAATTGTTGACGTACGGACAGACGGACGGACGGACGACGGATGACGGGCCATGACAATAGCTCAAATTTGACTTCGTCAAAGTTGAGCTAATAATCTTCCATCTAAAAGACTTTCTAGCAAATTTCTATTGAAAGCAAGATTAATCTAAATATCAGTATCAGTATTAAGCTTCTAGGCATTTATTAAAATTCTTTCTAATGAATTATAGAGCCAATGTTAGGCCTCACAAAGTAGATCTTCTGTTATTCAGGCCATTTTTGGTAAAATTGCATGTAGGTGGGCAGTTTTTTATTTTATTTTTATTTTTGTCTTTATTTCTTTGCCATCAAAAGTTCATGTTCTTGGTTTGTTTTATGTCTTAGGCCTCATAATCTACAGAATAGCATGGGTGGTGTATTTCGTCCCTTGAGTGCAAGAAGGCTTTGCAATGCTAAAGCACTGCAAAGCCTTCTTGCCATCATGGGACAAGTTTAGCAATTTTATTAACTTGGATAAAACATCAGACATAAACCAATTAATTTTTATTTTTTTAAGTTTGCACAGGTTATAAAAAGTGTGCATGTGCAGCAAAACGGACCCTTTAGGAGGGCCTGTGAAACCAATTTTTAATTTTTTTAGGCCTTACCGGTCATAATCTCCATTGCATAAGGTGCGAGCTGAAACCACTTGTGGTTTCCATGCTGGATTTAATGTGTTCTTAATAACTTCTGTTCTATGTACGACTGTGAAACTAAAATAAACAATACACAGTAATTATTGTAAAGTTCGAACAAGCAAAACTATAACCACTTTCAGTACCTTCATTCATATTATTCATCTGTAGAGCATTCAGGATGTGATTTTGTCCAACTCCTCAATTCATATACAGCTCATCGTGAAATATTTATTATCTTAACCCTTCACCTATTCAGCTACATCCGTTCAAGTAATTAACAAATTGAGCAGTAGAAATAATATTATTTTTTTAAACTTTCAACAAAACCATATCATGTGAACCTTCATTGGAATGTGCTCCAGCTCATTCCAGTGAGGGGGCACATGATATGGGTTTGTTGAAATTTTTGGAAAAGTTTGCGAAATAATAATTAAAAGAAGAAAAGAAGAGCATATGCCCCCTCCTGCAATACCATGGATAGCATATGCTGCTCATTGGAATGGTGGCATTTCTCAAGACGGCATATCTACCATTTTGATCACACACATGAAGACTAACTTGGTTAAACTTCCCCAGCATACACATTCAAGCATTTAACATGGGCATTATAAAGATTGTTCAATTTTCTGTTGTTATTCAACACAGGCATCGAGTTGTGGTGGCAATCGGAGAGTGTTGCATGTCCATAACCTGGTTATCAATCATATGCTGGTTGTCAAATCTGGAACCTTTGTTCAAGTTATAATGCTAATAAGTTCAGAATTCATAAAAATTAATTAAGGCCCAAAACTCTGTAATGAACAAGAGGTCCCAAGGGGTCTTAATCGGTCACCGACCAAAGTGGTTCAAAGAAGTATTTGGGGTCACATTCAGTTATACATGGTTCATCAACACTACAAAGGAATGAAGTCATGACAGGCAAATTTTATGGAAAAACACTAAGGAATGGTTTTGGACAAACCTGAACGTAACATGACCCCCCCCCCCCCCCCTCCCCCCTTCCCATAGAGCCCAAATATTAAGTCAAGGACTCAAATTGAACAAACTTGAATTTGATCCCCCTTGAGATGTCATATACCAAATATGAAAGAATTCTGACTGGTGGATATGAAGAAGGTTTTTAAAGAAATCACCTCACATTGCACTAAGTTAAACTATGGGCTCAAATAGGGAGCCAAAATATTAACCCAGGGTATCAATTTGAACAACTTGAATCTGACCCACTTACAGATGTTGTATACCAAATATGAAAGGATTCTGATTGGTAGATCTGAAGAAGAAGATTTTAAAAGAAATTCCCTCATATTGCACTTAGTTAGCGGCTCCCATAGGTAGCCCAAATTAATAACCCCGGGACCAGGTTTGAACAAACTTGAGGCTTACCCTCCAAGAGATGTTGTATATCAAATATGAAAGGATTCTGACTGGTGGATCTGAAGAAGATTTTTAAAGAAATTTTCTTATATTGTACTAAGTTAAAATTTCAGCTACCATAGAGGGCCCAAATATCAACCCATGGACTAGGATTGAACAAACTTGAATCTAACCTTCCTAGAGATGCTGTATACCAAATATGAAAGCATTCTGACTACATGGTCTGAAGAAGAAGATTTTAAAAACATGTCGGAACAGGGGCCAAAATTTTCAGGCTAAAAAATTTTTTTTCCATCTCAAAATTGAACAAAATGCATAAAAATCCCCCAAAAATGTCCAAATTTTGGTCCAAAATTTTGGAGTCCAAACCTGACACCAAATTTTTTTTTTCATCTCAAAATTGAACAAAACGCATAAAAAACACATTTTTTTTTGTTTGAATCGGACCCAAAATTTTCGAGCTAAACATTTTTTTTTTCGTCTCAAAATTGAACAAAAAATGCATTAAATTTTTTTTTAAAAATTCAGAATTTGGGTCCAAATTTTCGGAGTCGGAACTGGACACAAAATTTTCGGGCTAAAAATTTGGGAGGGTTTTTGTCTCAAAATTGAATAAAACGCATAAAAAATCCAAAACAAATTTTTTTCTCTCAAATTTTGGAAAAAAAAAATCCGAACCAGACTCAAAATTTTCAACCCAGGGACCCAATTTGAACAAACTTGAATCTTACCCTTCCTAGAGATGATGCATACCAAATGTTAAAGGATTCTGACTGGAGGATCTGAAGAAAAAGATTTTTAAAGAAATTTTCTCATATTGCTCTAAGTTAAAATTCAGGCTCCCATAGGGAACCCAAATATTAACCGAGAAACTTGATTTGAACAAACTTGAATCTGCCACCCCCCCCCCCCTCCCCCCTAGAGATGATGTATACCAAATATGAGAGGATTCTGACTGGTGAATCTGAAGAAGAAGATTTTTAAAGAATATTCCACGCATTGCACAAAGTTAAAATTTGGGCTCCCATAGGGAGCCCAAATATAAACCCAGTGACTCGATTTGAACAAACTTGAAACTGACACCCCTATAGATGTTGTATACCAAACATGAAAGGATTCTGAGTGGTCGATCTGAAGAAGAAGATTTTTAAAGAAATTTCCTCAAATTGTACCAAGTTAAACTTTGGGCTCCAATAGAGAGCCCAATTGGAGCCCAAATACTAACTCAGGCACCCGATTTGAACAAACTTGAATCTGACCCCCCCTAGAGATGTTGTATACCAAATATGAAAGCATTCTGAGTGGTGGATCTGAAGAAGAAGATTTTTAAAGAAATTTCCACATATTTCAGTAAGTTAAAATTTGGGCTCCTACAGGGAGCCCAATTATTAACCCAGGGACTGGATTTTAACAAACTTGAATCTGACCCCCCTACAGATGTTGTATCCCACACATGAAAGGATTCTGGCTGGTGGATCTGAAAAAGAAGATTTTTAAAGAAATTTCCTCAAATTGCACCAAGTTAAACTTTGGGCTCCAATAGAGAGCCCAAATACTAACTCTGGGACCCGATTTGAACAAACTTGAATCTGACCCCCCCCTACAGATGTTGTATACCAAATATGAAAGGATTCTGATTGGTGGATCTGAAGAAGAAGATTTTAAAAGAAATTCCCTCATATTGCACTTAGTTAAAATTCCGGCTCCCATAGGTAGCCCAAATTAATAACCCAGGGACCAGGTTTGAACAAACTTGAGTCTTACCCTCCAAGAGGTGTTGTATACCAAACATGAAAGGATTCTGACTGGTGGATCTGAAGAAGAAGATTTTTAAAGAAATTTCCTGAAATTGCACCAAGTTAATCTTTGGGCTCCGATAGAGAGCCCAAATCTTAACCCAGGGACTCGATTTGAACAAACTTGAATCTGACCCCCCTAGAGATGTTGTGTAACAAATATGAAAAGATTCTGACTGGTGAATATGAAGAAGATTTTTTTGAATTTTTGAAAAAATTTATGGGTGCTATCAGTTATGCCCCTTCTGGTGCCCCCTGTGGGCGTGGCAAGTTTATTTGTACAAACTTGAATTCACATATGATAAGGAACATGCACACAAAATTTGGTTCAATTTGGTAGAGTAGTTTGTGAGGAGAAGTCGATAATGTAAAGTTCACGACGGACGACAACGATGACGGATGGCAAGTGATAAGTTAAGCTTCCTTCGGTGAGCTAAAAATTGGGCTGAGTCAGTTTCAAACCCACTTGAGATATTATTGCAAAAGACCTCTATGACAAATATTAGTCAAATCGGAGAACATTTGTTCAAGATATTGTGCTAACGAACTCAAAATTCGTAAAAAGTGACTAATTAAATCTCATAACTTTGTAATGAAAATCGGGTCGTGCCATTTTGAACTCACTTGAAATATTATTGCAAAAGACATGTATGGCAAATATTGATGCACACTGACCATCACCAAACTATAGGTGTCGGCTGTTAACACAACTCAACCAAAAAACACGTCTGCAATATGGCATTCGATTTGATTTTCATTCGCATCATTCCATTTCCTCAACAGTTCTGTTGCGGTTAAATATTTACCTGCCATAGCTATATAAATCTGATTATTGTATTAACATTATAAATGTATTAACATCATTGAATTATTAATGAAAATAACCAGATTGTCTCCCACCAGTAACTTAAATCAATTCATATGAACAAAATACCATTCAATATCAACCTTTGCACACTGACATTGAAATATCAAAATTTCAAGAAAGAAATACTTCCATAATGCAACTTGGAATTTAAGGATTAATCATTTTTATAAGTACCTTCCATCTTCATTGCATCTATAAAAGGTGAGGAAAGGATCAGATTTTCCAAAAAAATCTTTTTTATCTAATTTATGCCCACAAAACTGGAATGTTAGTTGTTCCTGCAAAATAAAAACCAAATTATTTACATGTATTAACCAAGTCCACAAATAAAAGGGGTAAACCTTTTCACCAACTCATACCTTACAGTTATGTTTCCAATAACAGTATACTGGTTATTAGGAGAGTGCCAAATTATTTTTGAAAGGTAACTTTTAACACAAGAATTTTATTGAAAGATACCATGCAACCAGTAAGCAGACTTAGTTTAGCAAGATTTTGTTCATAAATAATTGGCTTATTTTTATTGGAGAGTACCTGTTGGTACTATCTGATACACTGTAACAAAAATTTCGATGCTGCTGAGCAAAAAAAACAAACAAGCTAATACATATAGTGTAAAGCCCTTAAAGTGGCTTTCAACACTTATCCATTCAGCCGTACTAGTGGCTCCTAGCACCCAACCAGTTAATCAGCTAACCCTGTTGTCTGTATTGAACTGTCAAACACAACAAACTTGTGCCTGTTTGGCCCACTAAACAGTTGGACAGTTACTCCTGTTCATGGTGTTCTCATCCTGATACCTGGACATTTTCCACAGCCAAGCTGTACAAAACAAAACCTAAATACCACCTATGGAATGACAAGCTGTTTGGTCTTTTATCATGCTCAAGATAGACATACAGCCTGCAAAAAGGTTACATATAGAACAAATACAAAAATATGTAATAATGTGATACAGTAAAACCTGTCTTGAGAGACCACCGTGACTGTCATGAGAGACCACCTGTCTTGAAAGACCACTGTGACCTTGTACCATTGGGTTGTTTTACTCTATAATGGTCCTGTCATGAGAGACCACCTGTTTTGAGAGACCACTTTTCCATGGCAAAAAGGGCGGTCTCTCAAGACAGGTGCTACTGTATTGGCCTATTATTTTGACTATTCAGAAAATATACAAAATCATTAATAGCAGCATACCTTACAGCTACTCAACTCTTCAGCTTGAACTGTAAATAGAAGAAAAAAAAGCATCTCAAAAGACTACAGCAATAATAATGATCATCATTAATTTTTAACTAGTAGAGCCTTAACCCAATAGGTAGGGGCCTAGAGATTTCTACATATTTTTGCTACATTTTGGCAGTCTACATCTGTGACTTTGCTGCTGTTTTTTTGGCAAGTCTTGGCTGCCTAAGGCTTGCCTAAAAACAACTAGAGATGATTATACCACCTAGTGTGGGTAACTGAAAGAGGCATTCAAATTTTGTAAGTAAAAAAAATCCAACATTGCCACCAGTCAGCCATCTTGAATCCAAGCAGGAAAAAAATTATGTAACGCACTGCTCCTCATCATGTCAATCATTTATAATGAGTTTCATGACAATGCAGCAAAAACTGTAGAAGTAGTTTGCTCCACAAATATTTTGCAAAATCCAATATGGCTGCCAGTCGGCCATCTTGAATCCGATCGGGAAAAAATTATGTCACGCACTGCTCCTCATCATGTCGATCATTTACATTGAGTTTCATGACAATGCAGTAAAACTGTAGAAGTAGTTTGCTCCACAAGTATTTTGCAAAATCCAATATGGCCACCAGCCGGCCATCTTGAAACTGAGTGGGAAAAAAATTATGTCACGCACTTCCCCTCAACATGTTGATCATTTTTGTGAAGTTTCATGAAAATGTGGCTAAAACTGTGGAAGTAGTTCGCTCCACAAGTTTACATGTGCAACGGACTGATGACGACGGCAGACTGACCAGACGACAGACTGACCGACCGACAGACAAGTTGACTCCTATAGATCCCCCTAAACTTCGTTTTGTGGGGGTATAACTACCAAAGTGCTTAGAATGTAATTTGTGAGTTAACCCAAAGACTGCATGTAGGGGTGATATAAACATGTGCAATGCTGATCGTCAATGATCAAACAACAATCCCCCATGGTTGGGGGGAGGGGGGGGGACAGCAAATTATGGACTAATGTTTGATGAATACAGAACAATTGTAAGCTCAGCATCAAAATATCTCTGAACAACAGGTTACAGGTTGTGATATAAAAAATGAAAGTGTCAATGACACTGTAGCTCAACTTGTCAAGACAAAGACATATACATGTATAGTATGTGACACAGCAATGACAAACATCTAGGTAATGACCTGATAACAAAGGTACTTATAAAGTATTGTAACGGTCTGTACATAAATGCTGACCGTTGCCTGCAACAAATGTATAGGTAAAGTATTGTAAAGGTGGGTGACAGTCAGATGCTAAAACAGAAAAGAAATCTTTGAGTCCCAGAGTAGGTCTGACTGAACCCCAAAATATTTGTTCTCATAGCACAGTGATAACAAAGGCACCCCAAAACACACTCGTTCCTGTCGCAAGGTGAAAACAAAGGTACCCAAGAAGTTTTGTGAAGATCAGTTCATAAATACGAGCTGTACAGAACTTGTGACAAAAAACTGATTGGACCTAATTTCGGTACAAAATGGCCACTGGCAGCCATCTTGAATTTTGGACCGCACCCAGAAACACTCATTCTCGTCTCAAGGTGATAACAAAGGTACCCAAGAAGTTTTGTGACGATCGGTTCATAAATACAGCCTCTACCCTGAGCCATATTCACATGTGTGCTTACACTGTGTAAGTTGCACTGAAAAAATTAAAGTTCATCTAATTTGCATAATTTCTGCATGAAAAAAAAAACCCTTACAATATGTGATGTATTCCATGTTACTAAACATTCATACAAAAATTTATTCAAATCAGAATTTTCATACAGAAGATCTGTACAAAAGACTGATTGCACTAATTTTGGTACAAAATGGCTGCTGGTGGGCCATCTTGAATTTCGGACCACACCCAAAAACACTCACTCTCATCCCACGGTGATAACAAAGGTACCCAAGAAGCTTTGTAAAGATTGGTTCATAAATATGGCCTCTAGTCTGAGCCGCATAGAAGTTGTGTACAAAAAACTGATTAGACCTAGTTTCGGTACAAAATGGCCACTGACAGCCATCTTGAATTTTAGACCACACCCAGAAACACTCATTCTCGTCCCAAGGTGATAACAAAGGTACCCAAGACATTTCGTGAAGATCAGTTCATAAACACAGACTCTAGCCCGAGCCGTATTGACATGTGTACTTACCGTGTGTAAGTTGCACTGAAAAAATCAAAGTTCATCTAATTTGCATAATTTCTGCACGAGAAAAAAAACCCTATTATATGTGATGTATCCCATGGTATTAAAGATTCACACAAAAAATTATTCAAATCAGTGCTTTGATATGGAAGTTCTGTGCAAAAATCTGATGGCACCTAATTTTGTACAAAAGGGCTGCCATCGGCCATCTTGAATTTCGGACCGGACCCCAAAACACTCATTCTCGTCCCACGGTGATACCTAACATACCCAAGAAGTTTCGTAAAGATCGGTTCATAAATACGGCCTCTAGCCCGAGCCATATTGGCATTTGCACTTACAGTGCTGAAAGTAACACCAAAAAACATCAAAATTAGTATAATTTGCATAATTTAAGCAAAAGAAAAAAAAACGTATTATATATGTCCCATGGTACTAAACATTCATACAAAAAATTATTCAAATCAGAGCTTTCATATGGAAGTTCTGTACAAAAAACAGATTTCTGCATCGTCAGTACAAAATGGCGACTGGCAGCCATCTTGAATTTCGCACCACACCCCAAAACACTCGTTCTCATCCCACGGTCATAACAAAGGTACCCAAGAAGTTTCGTAAAGATCGGTTCATAAATACGGCCTCTAGCCCGAGCCGTATCCAATTGTTGACGTACAGACAGACGGACAGACGCCCGGCCAGACAGACAGATGGACAGACGGCCAGATGGAGAGACGGACGACGGGCCATGACAAAAGCTCAAATTTGGCTTGGCCAAAGTTTAGCTAAAAATGAAAAAAACAAGGGTTATGCATCAATGATGTGACGTAAAGGGTTTTTTTCACATCTGTATGGCTTGTAATTATAAGAAAATGTTTTGCAAGTAGTGGAAGACCAATTTGAAATTGTCACACCAGGCTGGTGTTTTATCTCAATATAGACATAGATGGAAAAATGTCATGCAGGTTTAACCTTAACAATATTGTTTGCAAATGACTGGGTCATTTTGGTACCAAATACAACAGAAACCGTACAATTATGCACAGGCTGGCATGTTTATGGGTTCATAAGCATCACCTTTTTAGGAACAGCGGACATTTAGATCTTGATTCTAAATAGAGGAACACCGGATACAGAAAGTACTGATTCATGATCATGCTATGTTAACCTGAACCAGTCACCCATAGAATTGAATCCATGGAGAGACTACCACAAGTTGTTCTAAAATCAGTGAGTACACTAACTGAACCTTACCCCCAACATCCACCTGTGTGTAACAATATGGTAAATCAAGGGAGGTCCTAAACATGGGGAAGTGGTCAGTGTAGCAGTAAACTGGACTGCATATAATATTCCATGAAGGTTAAGATAATGTGCATCATATTTTCATAATGTCTGATTGATGTTAAAAATTGAAACACCAACATCCAAGCATCTCAGAGATACAGGTGGCAACGTATAAAAATATGAAAATATGAAAAAAATTATAACAAACATGGCCACCGGTCAGCCATCTTTAATTTTCTTTCTACAAAATTCAACGTGCAACATATTTTCATAATGTTTGATTAATGTTAAAAATTTGAAACACCAACATCCAACCATCTCTGAGAAACATGTGGTAACAGAACAGGACAGGTCAGACTGACAGACAGACAGGCCGATGGATGGAGAGCAATCCATAAGTCTCCATGGGGGACTAAAAAGGCACCAGGTTATTTAAAAACAGACACTTAAAATGGAGCTTCTGAATTTATTTGCAACTATTTTCCTCTGGGATTTCCCCATTCAACCCAGTATGCCTGAATTTTTTGCATAAAAGCAACCATTTTAAGAGCAATATATAGTTAAGGAGGATCAAAAGAATTAACTCCTATAGTCCCATTGGGCTGGGGTATTAAATTATTTCAAAACTTGTCAACAAATGTATAGTGTACTGACCCAATCTCTGTAAACAGTATTTCAACTGAAGATCACATTCAGCTCATTCACAAACATTACCAGCGATGTTTGATTAGTTCCTTGAGATATTTTTTTTTCCAATATCCAAAGAGATATACACCACCCACCTCTCACCACCAACTTAGCCCCTTGAGCTAGAGGCAAAGGCACAATGTCCCTTTGGCAATGGGATTCTCGGACCTCTGCCCAGAATGATACAGAATATATATTATCCGACACAATATTATCCACAGCAGATTGGGTGAATTAGTTTTGTAGTTTCAGTAATAATTTATTCTACAGAACAAATGAGCTTCAGGGTTAAATTATTTCCAAATCTCCTTACTACCAGTTATTTGCCTGCCTAATCATGGTATGAGACATTTTCCTAAAAAAATTATTTTCTGTTCCCTACAAGTTACAGTACAATTATTCCAAAACTAGTCACCCTACCAAGTTACAATGAAATCCCTTCATAAATATAACTTGTAGACGTTGCTAAAGGAATCTAGGTCACAAGAGGGACTGGCGGTAATGGCTGACCGATCATGACCAAAAGAAGACAGTCTCATCTAAACATCATACCGAGTTATCCTTCCATGTTACAATGAAATTGCTTCATAACTATGATCTGTAGACTGTGCTAAACAAATTTAGGTCACGTGCCTGTGCAGCCATCACCACTGACCGATCATGGCCAAAATAGGGCGTTCTCATCTGGACATTATACTGAGTCATCCCACATATATGCAACAAAATCCCTTCATAAATGTAAGCTGTAGACTGTGCTGAAGGAATCTAGATAACATGCTCCTGTGGCCATCATGGCTGACTTAACCCGATCAAAAGAGGACTTTCTCATCTAGACACTATACAGTCATCCTACGAAGTTAAATACGACCTGTAGACTATGCTAAAGGTTTTCAGGTTTCAGGCCTGCATAGCATTCTTGATAGGCCGATCGCAACCAAAAGGGGACGTTCTCATATAGACCTTACACAGGGTCATCCTACCATGTTACAATGAAATCCCTTCATAAATACAGCATGTAGACTGTGCTTAAGGTTTTCGGGTTTCAGGCTCGCGTACCCATCACAGTTGACCAATCACGACCAAAAGGGGGTCCTCATCCAGACATTATACAGAGTCATTCTACAAAGTTACAATGAAATCCCTTCATAAATACGACTTTTAGACTGTGCTAAAGATTTTTGAGTTTCGGGCTTGTGTAGCCATCATGGATGACCGATCACGACCAAAAGGGGATGTTATCATCTAGACATGACCACGAACGTGCATATCAAATTTTGTGATGATCAGACAAGACCAACAGGGTGTAGCCTGTGCTAAAGAAAATGTGAACAGACTGATAAACAGATAGACTCACAGACTGCCGCATGCGTGATGGCAATAGCTTATCTTGACTTTGTCAAGTAAACCTAACTAGAGGCTCTAAAGAGCCTGTAATCGCGCACCTAGAACTACATATAAAAATGTGATTTCCCATAGGCTTTCCAAGGTAACTATGAGCTGCAATTGTGACCATGTTTGCAACATTACATCAACATTACATGAGGATCATTGGTAGAAGGTGTCCCAGTCCTCAATCACGTGAAGTTTCAAAACATTTGAATCCATCAAACAGAATCATAGAATGTCTCTGATGGCCATACTTTCCAACCAACGGGAACAAAAAGAGGATCGTTTGTGGAGGGCCTCCTATAGACCATTCCTGCCAAGTTTTGGTTCACGTCAACTCAGTAATTTCAGAGAGAAGATGAAAATGGGATTTCCCATAGGGTTTTTCTATATTAACTATAAACCGCAATTGTGGCCATGTTTACAACACGATCAACATTAAAAGAGGAATGTTGGTAGAGTTTTTAAAATTGACCAATCAGAATCAAAGGATACTTCTGGCGGCCACGTTTTTCATCCAACAGGAATAAAATGAGTAACAGTTGTAGAGAACCTCTCATAGACCATGCCTGCCAAGTCTGGTTCACATTGGCTCAGTACTTTCAGAGAAGATGATGAAAATGGGATTTCCTATAGGGTTTCTATAGTAACTATAAACCACAATTGCAACCCTAATTGCAACCCGATGAAGATTAAATGAGGATCATATTGGTAGAGGGGGTTACAGTAATCAGTCACATTAAGTTTCAAAACATTTGGACTTGTAGTTTCAAAGAAGATTTCTTGAAAATGCAAACATTTATGAATTCTGTTTCAACAAAAAAATCAGTAAAAGAAGGTTAAATATTTTGAAAATTACAATTTTTCAGACAGTATTCTCTTTCAAATAGCTTGGGATAGGTAAATGGTCACAGGAAACACATTTTACTCCAGTTTTGTCATATCTTAAATAATTTAATTTACTGGACAGCTACTGGGCAAAGAAAATAAACAAAACTTCCATGCTTTCCAAACACCTGTCATCAATCAGAATTTCAGATAAGTAACTTGAGAGTAATACATGTATTAACAAAATTACAGCTGTACTTGTTTACAGTAGTAGTCAAAATAAGTTGTAGGATAATCCTATAAACTATGTATCTTGCTCTTCCTACACTGATAAGACCAGAAGCTGACATGATTTTCTGGAAAGCTCTCACTGATAGCTTTCCAGAAAATGTCAGATTCTGATCTTGTCAGGGCAGGAGCAGTAGTTTACTTAGTTTATTGCAAGTATGCCTACAACTTATTTTTACTTGTACTGTATACACAATATTTTGGGGGTTTTCCCAGTTCTCAGTGGAGAAAACTGGAACCAACCCTTACCAGATTCTCAAAAAACAAATATTTTGCTAACAGTACTGATCTTCATGCAGACAGGAGATGCACTGGGTTAAGCATTAGAATGTAGCCTCTGGCAGCCACATATTTTCATCCTCTAATAGACAAGTCCTGCAAAGTTTGGTTCACATCGGTTCAGTAGTTCCAGAGAAGAAGATGAAAATGTGATTTCCCATAGGGTTTCTATAGTAACTATAAGCCGCAATTGCAGCCATGTTTGCAACCCGATCAACATTAAATGCGTATCGTTGGTAGAGGGTGTCACAGTCATCAACCATGCAAAGTTTCAAAACATTTGGCCCTGTGGTTTCAGAGGAGAACATTTTTCAAAATCCGCCAATCAGAATCAAAAAATGCTTCTGGCAGCCATGTTTTTCGATGCACAGTAACCAAAATGAGGAGCCTTTGTAGAAGACCTCCCATAGACTATCCCTGCCAGGTTTGGTTCACGTCGACTCAGTAGTTCCAGAGAAGAAGATGAAAATGTGATTTCCCATAGGGTTTCTATAGTAACTATAAGCCGCAATTACGGCCATGTTCACAACCTGATCAACATTAAATGAGGATCGTTGGTAGAGGGGGTCCCAGTCATCAACCATGCAAAGTTTCAAAACATTTGGCCCTGTGGTTTCAGAGGAAAAGATTTTTCAAAATCCACCAATCAGAATCAAAGAATTCCTCTGGCGGCCATGTTTTCAAACCTAAGGGATCAAAATGAGGATTGTTTGTAGAGGACCTCCCATAGACTATCCCTGCCAGGTTTTGTTCATGTCAGCTCAGTAGTTCCAGAGAAGATGATGAAAATGTGATTTCTCATAGGGTTTCTACAGTAACTATAAGCCGCAATTGTGGCCATGTTTGTGACCCACTCAACATTAAATGAGGATCGTAGGTAGAGGGGGTCCCAGTCATCATTTTTGTGAAGTTTCAAAACATTTGGTATGGCAGTTTCAGAGGAGAAGATTTTTGAAAATCCACCAACCAGAATCAAAGAATGCCTCTGGAAGCCATGTTTTTCATCCGATGGGAACAAAATGAGGATCGTTTGTAGAGGACCTTCCATAGACCATTCCTGCCAAGTTTGGTTCACACCGGCTCAGCGGTTAGAGAGAAGAAGATGAAAATGCGAAAAGTTTATGGATGCCGGACAACAACGGACTCCAAGTGATGAGAAAAACTCACATGGCCTTTTGGGCCAGGTGAGCTAAAAATGAAACAAACTGCATGTCCATAAAGGGCAAGAACTTTGACAAAGCCAATGTTAATAACACCTGTATTGGCCGTGGGGCTAGACATCAATAAGATACACTTTCTTACCAAATATGATGACATTTCACCAAGTATATTTAAAAGTTACTGAGTTTAAAAAAAAACTTGTTGGTCACAGTCTGACCTGACAGACAGATTTGCTAACACTGTCACATATAGAGTTACTTGTGGTAGCTAACAAAAATGTGCATACTAGGCTGGAGGGATTATTTCGAGTGAATGGATAATGCACTGAAGAACAAAAAGGTTTCAGAACTTTTGGCCCTTTAACTAACATAGCTAGTGCTAAAACACTTACAATACCTTTACTTTCTAGAACAAGAGAAACTTAAAGGTTCGTGGATGACTGTGTAGAATACCATGTGGTCCATGAACTGTTGATTTACATTTTGGGTTCATAAGTTTCTACAGGTGTAGCAATGAAGAATATAAGTATATGCCCACCAAATGAGTGGCAGAGTATCCAATCAGCCTGAGTAAACTGAATACTACCTGTCCTTAACCCTTTACCTAACATAACGGGAAAAACGGGCCAGCGCTATTCACAAAAATCGCCAATTAATTTTCATTATTTTTTTCATTTTTTGTCTCAAAAACATAGGTTATGACCCCTCTTTGGAACGAGCTCGATGAGCTCATTCCAAAGATGGGTCATAACCTATGTTTTTGAGACAAAAAATGAAAAGAATTAGTTATTCAAGAATTTTGCTTGTAAGTGTTGTCTGCTTTTCATGTTAGGTAAAGGGTTAAATGGTAGTTTGGCTATATAAAAAATTCCATATAAAATAACAACAGAAACTCCTGTCACCAATCCTCTGTATGCCCTCTCCCAGAAAGTGTTGGACATGTCGGTGGTTGATGATTTTGTACAGAACTCCAACATAAATACTGTTTCTTCTGCCTCTCAAGAGCCCATTAACCCTTTACCTAACAAATGGAATTGTCAGAACAGCCCAGAGCTGTTCAGAAATATCGTAATTCAAATTTTACTATTTTTTGTCTCAAGAATATAGTTTATGCCCCCCTCACTGAAACAAGCTTGCTTGCTGAGCTCCTTCCAAGGAGGTTTGATAAATTAGGTTTCTCAGACAAAAAGAAAATGAAAAATTTAACATACTGGGTATTCAAGAATATTGTTTTTGCAAGTGCTGTCTGCTAGTGATGGGTAAAGTGTTACACAACCCAACTTATCCATAGCTTTCCAGGTCCTAGAAAATGGAATTTCTGTTTTCTATAAACATTCCAGGTATTAGTATTACTATAGTAGTGTGAATCAAGCCAGAAAATAAGCAGTCTGTCATGTGCAGAATGAGGTCCCAAGAGGGTGAATTTGCTGATGCTATCTCATACAGTGGGCCAATGTATCCTTTGGGTACCTCATTCTCTTCAGACCTGAGACCATGATTCAGATTGAGGTTCTCAGAGGGTAAATTTAGTGATGCTACCCTGCTGTGCAGGGTAGTATCACCAAATTCACCCTCTGGGGACCTCATTCTGCAGATGACAGTATGCTTATTTTCAGGCTTAGTGTGAATCTGTTATTTCTATAGGGGAGTTTATCCCAGGTGGAAATACGTTTTACATGCTTGCATGAATTTAGAGCAACTTTATTTCAAAATCTGAAGTTAAAAAAATCAAATATAGAGATTTTTCATCAAATCACAAAATGGTGAATCTGACCTGATATTTTGAACAAAGCTCACAACCTTGTAGTAATCTGATCAGAATTCTCTGTCCATTTCTGGAATGAATGTACTGAAGATCAAGAATAAAGCAAGGGAGAAGAATTAACTCTTAACCCGCTGAGCATTTTCAAGATATTTTACATCGAATCTAGTCATGGCTGCTTCACAGCAGCCATGGCTAGATTTGATGAAAAATTTGCCTAAATTTAACCGAAGAAATCATTGGTGAAAAATCCCATTCAGGTTACATGAATAAAATTTCATTAAATGTGCCAAAATCCGATTTATTGCAGTGGCAAGAGAAATCCTATCCTGAGCAGGAATATCCGCTAGCAGCATGCATGGAGTTAAACTGAAACTTGGTAAATAGAAGTCCAATGCATTCGCCTAACATTGCCCAAATTACGATTTATGTATACTTACTAGTAATACTGCCACTATCTTTCTTTGGTCCACTGGAAAATACAAATGATTTAGTGATAACTGTAACTGATGTACACGATTATATTAATGAAATTCAAAAGGAAACCAATCCTCAACAGGTGGAATTTAATTTTTTACTTCATCATAAATCTTATTTTACTCACTGACAAGCCACAAGTGAAAAATGTCTATTCCAAATGATATTGTTACAGAAAAACAGTTTTCCTTTGAAACATAAAGCTGAGAAGTAAAGCAGAACCCTCTAATTGAATAGCCACTTTACCAATGAAAATTATTAAATTAACAGGAGTATTCAATTAACAAGGATTGTGTCACTTTCCTGTATTCTAGAGATAAACTTGGCATTTATTCTATTATATCTTGTTTGACAGAGCTCGATGTCGAACAAGATATAATAGATTAAATGCCTGTATTGGATGTATTGCCAAGTAGGTCTATACACAAAGGAAAACTGAGGAGAGACAGAGTAATTTCTCGACAGATTGCAAGATGTTTTATTCAATTAACAGGAGTTTACTCTATAACCTATATGCAATTAAAAGGTCAAATTTGTACTGGAGGTATAGTAAAGGATTTTGTGTTGGGAAATTATATTTAATTAACAGGGTTATTCAGTTAAGAGATATCCAATTAAATGGGCTCCACTGAATTGCAATTCCAGTTGCATTTTGGTATCGTTATTTTAAGTATTATATACTTCGGTATCACAGTACGGTATTCAGTGTTAACAATACAATGACACCAATACTAATATCGAATGGTATTCTTAGTGTACTGTCCAGAGCCCAGTACTATGAAACCTTTACAATTGTATTTTCTAGAATTGTATTCCCTAGTTATAACTTTAAATGGGTTGAAATGAATCAATACCATTTTCAAAGATATCTTTTAAAATTCTAATGATTCATTGTAGTCATTTATATTTAGAAGAAGAAAATACAATTCTAGAAAATACAATTGAAAAAGTTTTATAGTATTGGTCCCTGGTCACCATTTATAGTAGTCAGAGACTCAAAGTGCTCATATTCAACTATAAAGACTTGTGAGGATGATAAAACAGGTCATATAAGGAATAATCACTGTAGTATTTTTCAAAATGTTGGAAATAACATAGGCACTCATTCATTTGATGCAATAAAATAGCGGAGAGAAAATACCCCTGGGTATTTCCTCTAAGCTTTCTTGTTACATCAAACAACTGGTGGTGGGAACCTGTGAAAATATTAACAATTTTTAGTAAATTTTGTTTCCTAACATACCTACCACGATTGTTTACAATTGGCTGTAACATAAGTGCAAGCCCTACTTCAGAACTAACTCAAGCTAATAAACTTTTCCAAACGAGTTGGAAAAGTGGAAAAGCACGGAAAAAGATCGAAAAGGGGTCGAGCGAAACCGGCGCTCGACATTTCAGGTACTCTCTCTGCACACCTCTTGTATTTACCGAGTGCAAGCGCAACAACCGTCAATTCCGAATTTCTGCCAACGAGAAGTTTGTGATTTAGCGGGGAGGCTACAATATCAAAGATATCCCCAAGGAGGGTGGGCCTCCGGTAAACAATTGTGTGGGTATGTTAAGAAACAAAATTTACTAAAAAATTTTAATTTCTTCTCAACCTACTCACAATTGTTTACAATTGGCTGAATAAACAATAGGAGGAAGTGAATCACATAACCAATACCAACAAGCACAGCAGAAAGAAATGCAAGGAGGGCAGAGAATGACAGCGAAACCTGTAAAAGAAAAAAGAATGAACAAGGCTAAGCGATGCACAAACCTGAAAATACATATTTAACGAGGGTGCAGAACAGCCTGAGCAGCAACGAGAGGGCCTAAAGAAATGAAAGTGTCAATGACATTGTAGCTTGTCTGTGGGATGGGTTTGATGAAAAAGATAATGTTCAATGTTTATGAAAGGATTAAGAAATAAGACAAGAATTGTGATAATTGGGAATATGTTAATTTCTGTTCCCTGTATGCTATGTTTTTAATAAAAATAATATGAGATGTACACTGTACTAAAGAGCTGAGGGGTGGGTTAATATGACCTCACACTTAATGTATGTGGCCCTCCAGTTAACGTATGTCAATAAAAGTTACCAAGTTACAGTGAAATTATTCCAAAATGAGTCATCCTATCAAGTTACATTGAAATCCCTTTATAAATATGGCCTGTAGACTGTGCTAAAGGTTTTTGGGCTTCAGGCCTGTGCAGCCATGACGATAGACCTATTGCAACTAAAAGGGGATGTCCTCATCGCGACATTACACTGACTCAGTCATTCTACTAAGTTACAATGAAATCCCTTCACAATACGACCTGTACTCTGTACTAAAGTTTTTTGGGTTTTGGGCTCGGGAAGCCATCATGGTTGAATGATCGTGACCAAAAGGGGTCGTCATCTGGGCATAATCTGGAGTGATCCTACGAAGTTACAATGAAATCCCTTCATATACAGTTAAAACTAGAAGTCCTATCACGAATAGTGCGCTTATCTAGGCTTAATTGCGAGTTGGAATTGCGCGCAATTGCCATATCGATTGGCATCCAAAACACGGTAGGTTCTCCTGGTTACTCATAGCAAACACATGCAATGTTTCTGCCAATGGACCTCCGGGTTATCTGGAGGTCCATTGGCTGAAACATTGCTTGTGCACAGGCCATATGTACAAAATTTGATAGCTCTACTTGGGCCATAATGCATACATTAACGTGCATATCAACGTGCTATTTGTGTGCATTTCATGACAGGACTTCTAGTTTTAACTGTATATGACCTGTAGACTGTGTGCAAGGTTTTTGGGCTTCGGGCCCTGAAGCCATCACAGTTGACCAAACACAACCAAAAGGGGATGTCATCATCTAGGCATTACATGGAGTCAACCTAACAAGTTACAATGAAATCCTTCCATAAATATGACCTATAGGTTATGCTAAAGGTTTTGGGCTTGGGCAGCCATCAAGGCTGAATGATCGCGACCAAAAGGGGACGTTCTCATCTAGACATTATTTGGAGACATCCTACCAAGTTACATTGAAATCCCTTCATAAATATGACCTCTAGACCGTGCTAAAGGTTTTAGGGCTTCAGGCCCCTGTAGCCATCACAGTTGCCCAATTGCGTCCAAAAGCAGACGTTCTCATCTAGACATTATTTGAAGTCAAACTACCAGGTTACAATGAAATCCCTTCATAAATATGACCTGTAGACTGTGCTAAAGGTTTTTGGGCTTTGGGCTCGGGCAGCCATCATGGTTGAATGATCGCAACTAAAAGGGGACATTCTCATCTGGGAATCATCTGGAGTGATCCTATGAAGTTACAATAAAATCCCTTCATAAATATGACCTGTAGACTGTGCTCAAGGTTTTTGGGCTTCAGGGCCCTGTAGCAGTTAACCAATCTTGACCAAAAGGGGATGTCATCATCTAGGCATTATATGGAGTCAACCTAACAAGTTACAATGAAATTCTTCCATAAATATGACCTATAGACTATGCTAAAGGTTTTTGGGCTCGGGCAGCCATCAAGGCTGAATGATAGCAACCAAAAGGGGACGTTCTCATCTAGACATTATTTGGAGTCATCCTACCAAGGGACAATGAAATCCCCTCAGAAATATGACCTGTAGACTGTGCTGAAGGTTTTCGGGCTTCGGGACCCTGTAGCCGTCACAGCTGCCCAATCACGACCAAAAGGGGACGTTCTCATCTAGACAGTATATGAAGTCAAACTACCAGGTTACAATGAAATCCCTTCATAAATATGACCTGTAGACTGTGCTAAAGGTTTTCGAGCTTCGGGCTCGGGCAGCCATTATGGTTGAATGATCGCAATCAAAAGGGGACATTCTCATCTGGGCATCATCTGGAGTGATCCTACAAAGTTACAATGAAATCCCTTCATAAATATGACCTGTAGACTGTGCTCAAGGTTTTCGGGCTTTGGGCCCCTGTAGCCGTCACAACTGACCAATCACGACCAAAACGGGAAGTCATCATCTAGGCATTATATCGAGTCAACCTAACAAGTTACAATGAAGTTCTTCCATAAATATGACCTATAGACTATGCTAAAGGTTTTTGGGCTCGGGCAGCCATCAAGGATGAATGATCACGACCAAAAGGGGACGTTCTCATCTAGACATTATTTGGAGTCATCCTACCAAGCTACAATGAAATCCCTTCATAATTATGACCTGTAGACTGTGCTAAAGGTTTTTGGGCTTCGGGCCCCTGCAGCCATCACAGTTGCCCAATCGTGTCCAAAAGGGGACGTTCTCATCTAGACATTATATGAAGTCAACCTACCAAGTTACAATGAAATCCCTTCATAAATATGACCTGTAGACTGTGCTAAAGGTTTTTGGGCTTCAGGCTCGGGCAGCCATTATGGATGAATGATCGCAACCAAAAGGGGAGTTCTCATCTGGGCATCATCTGGAGTGATCCTATGAAGTTCCAATGAAATCCCTTCATAAACATGACCTGTATACTGTGCTCAAGGTTTTCGGGCACCTGTAGCCGTCACAGTTGACCAATCATGACTAAAAGGGGATGTCATCATCTAGGCATTATATAGAGTCAACCTAACAAGTTACAATGAAATTCTTCCATAAATATGACCTATAGACTATGCTAAAGCTCGGGCATCCATCAAGGCTGAATGATCGCGACCAAAAGGGGACGGTCTCATCTAGACATTATTTGGAGTCATCCTACCACGTTACAATAAAATCCCTTCATAAATATGACCTGTAGACTGTGTTAAAGGTTTTCAGGCTTCGGGCCCCTCTAGCCGTCACAGTTGCCCAATCACGTCCAAAAGGGACTTTCTCATCTAGACATTATATGAAGTCAACCTACCAAGTTACAATGAAATCCCTCCATAAATATGACCTGTAGACTGTGCTAAAGGTTTTTGGGTTTTGGGCTCGGGCAGTCATCACAGTTGACAGATCACACCCAAATGGGGAAATTCTCCTCTAGACATCATACGGAGTCATCCTACCAAGTTACAATGAAATCCCTCCATATTAAACATGACCTGCAGACTGTGCTAAAAGGTTTTGGGTTTCGGGCTTGGGCAGCCATCACTGTTGCCAGATCATGACCAAAAGGGTACATTCTCATCTAGGCATTATACAAAGGCATCCTACCAAGTTACAATGAAATCCCTTCATAAATACAACCAGTAGACTGCGCTAATGGTGGTTTTCAGGTTTTGGGCTCGGGCAGCCATACCGGTTGACTGATCATGAACAAAAGGGGACATTCTCATCTAGGCATGACCCCAAACCTGCATATGAAATTTCATGACAATCAGACAAGAACTACGGGGTGTAGCCTGTGCTAAAGGAAAATGTGAACAGACTCACAGAGCAACAGACTTCCGCACGCATGATGTCAATAGCTTATCTTGACTTTGTCAAGTTAAGCTAAAAAGGTCCTCAGATTGCTGCTGCAGGTGGCGGAGATAAGAGGAGGAGAAAGTAGAAGCATTCCTCCAGTAAGCCATATTCATAACATCCTTGAGCGAAATAGAATCGAAGAACGCCCAGAAAGGAGAAATGGTACGAACCTCATGAGCATTAAATTGGTTCGAAACAAGATCCGAAACAGACAAAACTTGAATAAGCTAGCTTGATTGCGAGACATATCCACCTGGAAATAGAATGGGATGAGATAGACTGCCTCCCAGGAATGAGGGACAGAAAGAATCTCTTCCGACCCCTCTGAATGAACTGCGTGCGATTAATATAAGTCTTGATCGCACAAACAGGACAAAGGAGAGGCCTCCGGCCATCGACAGCAGGGAGAGCCTGAATGCAGATGGGAGGAGGTACCGAATCAGGAAGTTGATTCTTGGCCAGAAAAGAGCAATCAGTAGTGAAGGTTACACTGTTAGCCTCATTTCTGAAGAAAGCTGAATCAACAGAAAGCGCATGAAGCTCACTGACACGTCCGGCCGAAGCAAACGATAGAAGGAAAGCAGTCTTACATGTGAGAAAACGCATATCGGTCTCAGATAAAGGCTCGAACGGTGCTCCCTCCAAACAATGTAACACCCATGCCAAGTTCCATTTGGGTGTAAGACGCAAAACTCGAGGCCTTTTCAGAGAAAAGTGCTGAATGAGTTTGGAGAGAAAAAGATTACGACCAATGCACCGCTTTCCCACATAAGAGAAAGTATCTGACAGCACAGCCCTTAATAGTAACACGCTGGAGGCCCTTGGAGTCAAAAAGGTATACCAGAAAATCCGCAATTTGAGCGATTGACAGATTACGGTAATCCATATGTTGAGCTGTACACCAGCGGTAGAAAACTTTCCACTTAGCAGCATAAGTCATGCCAGTGGAATGTCACCGTGATGCAGAAATGCACTCCACTGTTCGTCTCAAAAAACTTCTATGTCGGAGACAGGACCTGATAAAAGACAGGCGTGAAGGGACAGGCTCGCCAGGTTGTTGTGATACTTCCTGGACTGACTGTGGGAAAGAAGATCGCGGCGTAGAGGTAGACGAATTGGCCGATCTGCCAACAGGGGCCGCAACAGATTGATCCACACCCTCTGTGGAGATAGAGGTGCGATCAGAATGATCCTGCAACTGCAAGCGCGAATCTTTGCCAACACCTGAGGAAGAATCGGTGCAGGAGGGAAGGCATAGCTGATCCAACCTATCCAGTCCAGAGACAGAGCGTCTACCGCAAAAGTTAGTGAATCTGGACAAGGGGAGACAAAGGTCTCTACCTGAAGACTCCAGTGAGTGGTGAAAAGGTCGACAAGACAACCCCACAGCTCGCAAATCGTCGGAAACACTGACCAATGCAGCATCCATTCAGTGGGGAGGACACTGTCCCATCGGGTCAGGGAGTCTGCTAGGACACTGAGACGTCCGGGAATGTGCCAAATGGCCACCCGAGCGTTTACATCACGCGCTAACAGCAGAAGATCCAGAGATAGCCGATACATGGGAATCAAATGTGTGCCACCTTGATTCCGTATGTAGGCCACCACTGTCGAATTGTCCGAAAGAAGCAGGACTGTATGATTCGACAGGTGAGAGATCCATTGCTGAAAACTTAACAGAAGAGCAAGGAGCTCCTCCTGGTTGATATGAAGGGCCACCTGCTCGCTGTCCCACTCGCCGTGAGTAGACAGACTGAGAGGATCCAATGTCGCCCCGATCATTGGAACCCGCAGTAAAGATGCGATCAGCCGAAGGAAAATCCAAAGGGACATCTTGTGTCAACCAGGGAACATCAGCCCAAGGGTCGAGGTGAAAAAGCAAGGACCGAGGAATAGGAAGCTCCAGGTCCAGAGGATCCATATTCAGACGCCAATGATCCAACAGGAAGTGTTGGAGACGTCAGACAAACAAGCGACCCAGCGGAATGAGATCTGTCACAGAACCGCAAAGGCCCAGCATCCGAAGGAAAGTCCTGGCCGAGACCGAGGAGGATCGAAGCAGGTTCCGAGTCAAGGCAGAAAGGATCACTACTCTAGCATTGGGAACCGGCACCACATTGTGATAAGTGTCGAAATCCATTCCCAAATGATGAAATTGCTGAGAAGGAAGGAGATCTGACTTCTCACAATTGACTCTGAAATCCAGCGACGCCAGCAGGCCAAGCAACCATCGGACATCGAACTCCAGGACTGCAGCATTGTGGTGCCGTTGGAGGATGTCGTCCAGGTAGGCCAACGAAGTCACAGCCAACTGAGTACAGTGAAAAGCGAGCACATGTGACATCAGCCGGATGAAGGCCCAAGGAGTCAGGTTCAAACCGAACGGGAAAGCTTTGAATTGAAAGACACGATCCCGAAACGAGAACCGAAGGTATTTCCGTGATGGCAGGTGAATGGGTACATGGAAATAGGCATCCTTCAGTTCGATACTGGCTGCAAAATCGCCCTGATAAATCGACCGTCGAACCGACCTGAAAGTCTCCATGCTGAAACGAGGTGCTATGATGGACTCGTTCAGGATACTCAGATCGATGACAGGACGAAACTGGACGTTTTTCTGTGGCACCAAGAAAAGTCTTGAATAGAACCCTGGTGAAAGGGTGTTCCTGACCACCTCGATCGCCCCTTTGGAGAGAAGATTGTCGATCTCCTGTACCAGAAGGTCCCGATGCTGAGGATCGGAAGGGACCTGAGTTGGGAGGGGCACCCGAGATAAACAGGGGTGCTGATGGAAGGACAGTCGCAACCTGATTGGACGACGTCGAGGACCCAAGGGTCCGACGTTATCTCTGTCCAACGGTCGAAACACAGCGAGAGCCTTCCCCCGACTAGAGGCGAATCGTGATGAGGACCTTCATTTGCGGCCTTGATGAGGCCCCCAAGAGGAGAAACCACCCTCTCGGGAAGCAACAGAGTCCTGAGACTTTCCTCCCTGAGGGTGCCAGTGAGCTTGGCCACGTCGGTGTTTCTTCTGAGCAGAAGGAACGGATGGAGCCGTTGGCAGGCCTGGAACGACCACCACCCGCAGCAGCAGGTTGGTCCAGCTGCCGTAACAAAAGCTGGTCCTTCGAATGACGAAGAACCTCACCACGGACAGCTCCCATAGAACCATGGAACAGCTGAGGTCCAACCAAAGAGGCAGACCTCAGAACAGCATGCTGTTCAGAAGGAAGGGATGGAGAAGTGTTCAACACTGCATCCCGGAGTGCAAGCTCCAAATTAGCTGTGTTGCAGGCGTGAGCGTGTGTCAGGTTCATAAGAGCCTGCAACAAAACACGCAAAGGCGCCTGAGCATCATCAAACTCCCCTGGTGGAAAACAGGCAGCCAGGGCAGCGACGTCGTGGTCCACGAGAGACAACATGCCCAGCATCTCTCGGGACAGGCCTACCATAGATTCAACTACCGACATCGGGAGAACTGCTGACTTAGGCTTAGTCAACCCGATCGTGAAAAGAAAGAACCCTTCAGGGCTTTGGAACACATTTTGGCATCCAGGCCCTGTAAGGACTCAACAACCTGAGCCGATTGCAGAGGGTGCAAAACCCCAGAGCTAAAAGGCTGGACAGGGTTGCGGCGCTCCACAGAGGACCACAGCCGGACGGTCACTGATGGCTGGTCTGTAGGCTGAATGTCTGGCAATAAGACAAAGACAAAATCTAAAGGCTGCCCCAAAACTAACGATGGGGGCCCGTCGCCTTCAAGCAAATCGTCATCCTCTGTGGCAGAAGAGACATAACCCAACTCGGGCTGACCAGCGTTAACCTCCTGTGAATGCTGAACAGCATCCAAAGGGCCAAGCGAGGAATCTCTGTGACCGACCAAAGGAGGTTGTGCCTCAGGAGGCACAGGGAAGCCAACTTGAGGGTTGCTAGAGAACAACCAGGTGAGCACCAGAATTAGTGTTGAAACGATTAGCCGACTAATCGATGTCGACGTGATTATTAAATTAGTCGATCCCTAAATCTGCTAGTCGATTAGTCGGAACATCTGCCTCAACCATACACCATCCCCTTAAATTCACCCAACATTGTTGCGAACGTCACAAGTAAACTCCCGAAATCAAAAAACCCACGGAAATAATGCGTTTGATGTTTCCGACTGCATGAATAACAACCCTAGTTGGCCAACTGACCAGAGATTGAATAAGACCAGGGGTGCGTGAAGTAAACAGGGAAAAATATATGGGTGAGCTTATTCTCGATGGAGCAGCCTGCAGGAAAATTAGGACCCAAAGTTGACATGAAATTAGGCCACCTACGGACATCAATTTGTTCACCAGGTACTGGTAAGTTCGAAATGTCTTACAGAAACATCAAAGAGAAATTATGGAAGAACACATACCAGTTCGTATTTGGAACAATTTGTTATCACTAAAGAACCAATTACAAAATCCATGTGCTTTTTATTTTCATTTTGTAAATACATGCGGACAAATTCCTGGAAATCTGCGAGTTTCCGGGAAATTGAAAGTGAAACTAGCTTTTCCTCGAACTGCAACTGAGTTAAGAGGAAACCCAATCAGGTCAGGTGATGATTTTCAAAGCAGACAATATGGAAATTAGTAGGCGTGTTCGATGTATGCATAATTATGGACAGATAAGAGGTTAAGTCATACTACGAGAAGTTGTGTGGGAGTGTTCGGTGTACAATTGTTGACAGGCTGATGACTGCTGTGGGCATTAACTGTGCTTAATTTTCGACAGGGGATGTACATCACGCATGCGTAAAGAGCACTTCCTTTTGTTAACATTCAGTGGGATGGAACGAATAACATAAAAAAAACCCTGAATAATGATTTATTTTATTAAAATATCAGTGACTATATTGAGAAAAAATGATTTTAAACAGAAGCTACCAACATTAATTCTCTCTCGAAACTGAAATAGGTTTTGAGGACTTTGAAAACTTCACTTGCCATTGTTTCATTGCAAGTATTACTGTTAGTTTTAACCAGAGAAGAACGGTGGTACACGTGTTTGATAACAATAACATGGGGGCTTCGACTAGTCGATTAGTAATCGATTACTGCTGGCGACTAGTCGATTCCTGAAAATCACTAATCGTTTCAACACTAACCAGAACGGCCTGCCTCAGCTCACACTGAGAATCAGTCGGAGCAGCCGCATCCGACGGAGTGTCTTCTCAATGCACCCTTCTAGAAGAAGAACCCAAATCCTCAGAAGGGACCGACGACAAACGTCGATCAGCAGAGTAGGGAGACAGTGAGAAGACACCGGAGGACAGTCCCAAGAGTGACGCCCAGGGGCATTCACTGACCTCTGCAAAACAGAAGGCCCTGTCTGCAAATCATCTAGAGAGACCAACGGCATATGTCAATCGGTAGGGACACGATGAGAAGACACCGGAGGATTGTCCCAAGAATGACAGGAACCTGCCATTGGCCTCTGCGCGACAGGAGGCTCCAACTGCCCATTCTCTGAGACCGACGACAAGCATCGATCGACAGCCAGACTTGGGACACAGTGAGAAATCACCTGAGGAAAGTCCCAAGAGTGACAGCTAACAGGAGCCGTCACTGGCCTCTGCTGAACAGAAGGCCCTGGTTGCCAATGTCCCAGCCCCATCCTGCTTGTCGAGGAACAAGGAATCGCTGCCAAAGCAACCAAGAGTCCCAACCGACCAGGAGCAAACCTAGCCAGATGAGACGGGGCAGCCAGCAAACCTGTACAGCTTCGCTGGGAAGACTGGGAGCCCTGTGATACACCACCAGATACAGCCTCAGGCCCCCAAGACTGTATACCATCCCCGGAAGAGATGGCAAAAGCACTATCATGCAAGATAGGAGCGGCATGAACGATTTCCTCAGCAACTGCCAATGATGCAGGTGGCAAATCGGAGAGAGTGACCAAGCTGACCTCGGATAAACTCTCAACGAAAACAGTCGCCTCAAAGGTAACCGCCTGAGCCAAAGGAAGAGAGACCGCAGTCTCCACTTCAGGTGTCCCTGCACCAGCACCACCAACAGTTGCAGAGGATTTTGCTACCGAAATAGGCTGCCCAACATTCTGCGTGACAGAGTCACCACGTGCACTCTCAGAAATATCCGAAGAGGCATAGCTACCTTTGCCCTGAGAACAAGGGGTTCTAGCTCTGGTTAGAACCACCTTGTTAACGGAAGCCCAGAACTTGGAAGACCAAACCCAACAAACATCACAGGGATGGACCTGAGAACAATTGTTGCAAGTGACACAAGTACTGTGAACATCATCTGCATGTTTCACCTGCACACAAGGACAAGGGAAAGTTTTAGGCATTGTCCAAAATGGTGACAGAAGAATTTCTGGTGGGAAAAATCCCCCCAAAAATCCAAAGAATCAAGCTTCCCATGCGACAGAAAACCGATCAACTCTGGTCGCGTTTTCGCACATGGAAAAAGCAAGATACGTAAAGAGAACACAAGCAAAAATGAACGCATAAATATAAATAAAACACAATCAATTTTGAGCTTGAGTAAAGGATACAATCCTCTTTGTACAAATAACAATAATCGTAGCAAAATAATCAAGTTGTTCTTGAAGAAAACAAGCTGGGCAGCACGAGTCACAAAAATTCCGACCATGCACGATGGCAGAAAAGAAGGGAATTGACGTCATGGTTGTTGTGCATGCGCTCAGAAAATGCAAGAGGTGTGCAGAGAGAGTACCTGTAATGTCAAGCGCCGGTCTCGCTCAACCCCTTTTCGATCTTTTTTTTTGTGGTTTTGCACTCGTTTGGAAAAGTGTATTAGCTTGAGTTAGTTCCAAAGTAGGGCTTGCACTTACGTTACAGCCAATTGTAAACAATTATGAGTAGGTTGAGAAGAAACATAGTCCAGGCGCTCTTCTTGTCAGACATTTTGGATGATGTTCTGTTGTCTGATCTCTTATTTTTTAGCTAATGCTGGCAATGGTTTTCAATTTTGAAATTCCCTCAGTATGATAAATCGTATTTGCAGTATGCCACCCATCTATTTTGAAACAGCAATCATGATCACATAATAGAATGTGTTTCATGAGTTAATCGCAGACATTTACAAACTACAGTTCCGAAAAAATAATAACCTAAGGAGAAAATGAAGAACCACACAAAGAATTTGTATGGTGGACCTAACAATCTATTCAATGAGGGGACATAAACTGAAAATATTGATTACCTACCCCAAATCATGAACTTCATACCATTAAACTAACATAGAAAAATAAGTAAATATCACTTAACAGTTAAGATGAAAGGGTTAACCCTTTGATTAGGGCTGTCACGATTAATCAATTAATCGACTGTTGATCGGTCACGGCGAAATCGATTAGTATTTTTCGTTGTCGAATAATCGGTAAATTGTATCCCGTTTTAGACGTTTAATAATTAAAAGAAATTTGATGAAAAAACTATTGTTTCTAAAGGTAAAGAGTTAAGAACATCGATGTTAAACCCCCAAGAAGCTGTTGGAAGCAACTGTCTTTCAGGTACATTCATCAAGGCTTTGATGTTCTGAACTTTTGAACCATCAGTGTAATAATCAAGACCGGTCGGCAGTTGCGAAGTTTGCAACTGCCGACCGGTCTTGATTGTTACACTGACGGTTCAAAAGTTCAGAACATCAAAGCTTTGAATGTACCTAAAATAGGATCGTCTTCGTTGTTTCCTTGAGGTAGGTCAACTGACTTGAACTTCATTTTTATCGACTTCAAAGAGAGGGGGGGGGGCATTTAGGTACGATTAATCGATTATCATCGATTATTTGCGACGATTAATCGATTCCTAAATTTAAAAATCGTGACAGCCCTACCTTTGATCCCTGTTGGTATTTTCCATTTCAGTTCAACTGCTGCAATGGGAAAGAGTCCATATTCATTATTTCGGTGGTAGACCAATTAATATATTCAACGTGCTGCCTTGGGGCTGCATGTTGAAAATATTGATTGTCTTACCTACACATTCATTTAGCAGCCATCCAACTTAATGACATTATGACATGTTATGTTCGTGGGCCTTTAACCCATACAGACCTGGAGAGTTTTATACATATTCACTATACTTTGAAAGGCGACTTCCAGTGGCTTTGCAGTTAATTGTTTCTAGTTAAGTCTTGGCAGCCTAAAGAGGCAGCCAAGACTTGCCTAGAAACAACTGACAAGGTACTTCGAAATCAAGTTTTGAGTTTACCCAAACAATGCATGTTGGGGCACCTGTTCCTTTGCATTAAAAGGTTAACAGAGTCAGAATGAGGCCCTTAAGGGTTAAAACGGCCTCTCAGGTTAAAGGGGTTAATGAAAGAATTTGGGGGTGGGGGGGAGGGTGGGGGGGGGGGGTGGAAGATAATATTCTAGGTCAATCAGTTAGGTTTTGAACTAGAACAGTTAAGTTATGTAATGTATATTGTTTATTTCTGACGATTACCAGCAAGTTAGAGAAGGAAACTTTATCTAATAACAATATGGTCTAATCTTTCTGGCACAACAGATATACAAGTAGATACACCATACCAAGTTCTTCAGTTTCTCCTTAGTATTGTTGGGACAGATTTTTTTCCCAGCACAAAAGTGAAATTGAAAGGAATAATGACAATTACAATTTATTGAGAGTGCCTATTGCCATCTCCAATAAATTGTAACAAAATCATATTTTACTAGATGATCATTTTTTTCTTCTGTTGACCAAACAACAAGCTAATGTATATAGGATAAAACTATTAAGTAGCTTTTCAATGCATTTCAGCAGAGCAATGATAGTGGCTTGTAGGACTCAACCAATCAGAGCAGTGAGGAGCTTCATCTACTATCCAGGATTTGTACACCCCTAAAAGTAAACAAAAATCCAGGATTCTGAAGGACTTTTCTAGGGAATTTCAAGCACTTTCCAGGACATTTGTGTCAAATTATTTTAAAGTTCTGAACACTTGATGTCAAAATATGCAAATTTCAAACAACATTTTTCTCATTAGGCAACTATAGTATGGACGCCATGGAGTGGTCACTTTTCACAGGTGACCAATATTTCCACGGACACAATAATATTAGATACCAAACACTAATTATAGGAATAATCATCAAAAATTTAATTAATGATGCACCAGGTACAACCAGGTGCTTCATTAATTATAATTTTGCTGATGATGATTTTTATTTCCTGGTAAATGCATGCGTGGACATCAGTGCCCACACATGGATTACAACCAATCCACAGCGATTGTATTATAGGAATTTAGCCAATTTAATCTTGTTTAACTATAAACCCAGTGCAGACAATATCAAAATTTATTATTTGAAATATTATTTTTTTACATTTAAAAAACTTTCAACAAAACCGCATCATGTGAACCCTTACTGGAACATTATTTATTTATCAAGGTTTAATGACACTTTAACAGCCAAAGTCATATCGTGTCGATAACAGTATTATGAGTGGAGGAAGCCGAAGTACCCAGAGAGAACCACCAAGTAACGATGAGCAGCTGTCGGCTCTCCAACATCATAACTCCACACTACAGCACAGGCAAGGTTAGATTGGTTGAAGACACGCACACCATCGATGTGCAGTGCACCTTAGTACACAGCGTCATCGCGGCCCCCATATGGACAATCAGGGTTAAGTGCCCAAGGACACAACACAGGAGTCCGAAACAATCGCTCAGATGGTCACCTATCCAAGGACTAACTGGGCTCAACATTGCTTAACTTTGGTGATCTGACACGAACCAGCTACCGCAATGCCACAGCATCCTCCTCCCCCTCCCCACAAAAGGAACAAGCTCAATGAGCTCATTCCAATGATAGGGGGTCACATATGGTTTTGTTGAAATTGTTTGAAAAATAAAAATTGTTTTCTACTGCTGAATTTACATATCGCATTGGAGTATGCGGCTTATTCGTTTAGTAAAGGGTTTACCTTTTACCTGATATGAAAGGCAGACAACAGCTGCAAACAAAATTGTTGAATAAAATATTTTCATTTTTTGTTAAGGTATGTTTTTGAGACAAAAAATGAAAAAAATAACAAAAACTGAATGGTGATTTTTATAAGTAGTACTTTTCGGTTTTAGACATTATGTTGTGTAAAGGGTTAACAAGATGTGAATGACCTCTGGCCTCAAACAAGATTGAATTGGTTAACTTGCCATGCAGTTGCATTATGGGACAATTTGATGTTTGAAATTTTGAAATATTGACATATATATTCATTGAGAGAATTATCTCTGATGTCTATAAATATACCAGTTAACAATTCTTATACATGTATTCAAAAACAGTAATGAGTGCACCTAGCACTTCCCAAGTTTCAGTATTAGGTGCAAGCATCATTTCCGTGAATAAAAACACAATTTATGTAATAACAAGAACGATGTTACATCCCAGATGCTCACCTACATTCATGCAGTTGATTCAGTTCTTTGAAGTTGCATTTTTAGTATTGATATCACCACGAATAAAGAATACATTTAATTATTAATGGAAACTAGTGTAATATATTGTAAGTTTGAGAAAAACATGAAAATATTGACTGAAAATAAAACCACAGGCACAAGTGAGCCTAAAACACTCACCTGGCTCAAGTTGTCAAAAAAGATGAGTGTGCTAGTAAGTGACTGGTAGCAGGAGCAATTTTTTGATTTGCTATGACACAACCAAAGGCAAGTATTTTGGCCATTCATTTCTGCTGGTCCAAGGAAAGCTTCGAAGGCAAAAACAAAACTCTATTCTGCAAAGTCTCAAAAAATTGTACAAATAAAATTTTGTTTTGTTTCAACTCCTGTGGTTCTCTCTACCTCCCCCACACCCTCCCCCACCCCTACCCCCATAAAAACTCGGCATAAATGAAGTACTTATATACTCTATGACAAATTTGGTTCAAATTTCCCCATTGGTTTTGGAAATAGAAATTTTGAGTGGAGCCCAATTTTGGGAGCCCAAATGTAGACTAACTGCATTCCTTTGGAAAAAAGTGAATCTGCATCACTAAAGTAAGTTCAATACCAGAAATGTAAGCATTATTGCAAGTGGAATATGAGAACAGGATGTTTAGAGCATTTAGGGCTTATGGCGCATTTACCCCACCCCAAGGAGTATAGCAACTTTGGGGGAAAAAAATCAGAAGAGGAAAACTCCACCAGCCCAAAAATGGCAGCAGCTTCATTTGAACAAAGTAGAATGGGTATACTCCAAAGATGGTCTGTGCCATAAATGAATGAATTTGGCCCAGTGGTTTTGAAGAAGAAAAGTTTCAAATTAGTTGATGGAGTACAAGATGATGACTCAGCATTTTCCCATTGCCAACAGTGTTAAAATGGGCATCTCATGCGACACCCCATGACAAAATCGACCTAAAGAAGCTGCATACCAAACAAGAGGCCCCAAAGGGCCTTAATCACTCACCTGACAAAGTGGTTCAAAGAAGTATTTGGGATCACATTCAGTTAGACATGGTTCATCAACACTACATAGGAATGAAGTCATGAAAGGCAAATTCTATGGAAAAACACTAAGGATTGTATTTGAACAAACTTGAATCTAACCTGCTCCCCTCCACCTACTCCCCTTGCTCCAATAGAGAGCAAAAATTTTAACCAAGGGACCCAATTTGAAAACAAGAGGCCCCAGGGGGCCTGAGGGCGCTCACCTGACATGGTAGTCTAAATATCAAACCAGGGACTTGACTTGAATAAGCTGCATACGCCCCTCCTAAGAAAAGCATATACCAACTAGAGAAACAGAATTTACTGCACCAGTAAATTCAAGTCTGTGTGAAAAAGGTTAAAGTATCAGGAATAAAATATAGAGAAAGAGAATTTAGGAAGGATTTTTTTCAGGAGTAAAATATTTTTTAAACAAATCAGAAATGGATTTTCGTTAATAGTATTTACAGATATTCATACTGGAATCAGAATTTTTTTTATAAGAAACCAGAAAAGGCATATATGTGACCAGCATTCAAAGAGTTTGATACACGAATCAGAAATGGACATTTTTGGCTCTGCCCACTAATTTGAGTGATGAAATACGTTCATAAACTTTAGAAATACATTAAGGTGTAATAAAATGCATTTCCCAGTCTTTCTGAATAAAATGCACTTGATGACTTTGGTGACCTCTTTCAGGTGGACCCCTAGGTGACCTCCATGTCCTTGACCCATATTTTGAATCTCCATCAAGTGTCGACTCATTTGGTGTTAGTCCCAGGTCCATTCATCATACCATGCTTGAGATATGAGAGTGACTCACTTTCAAAAATGTTGGCCATGCCCACTTTTTTAACATAAAAATGCATGTGTGTTCATCAGGAATGCTTCAGGGGGTCACAAAATGTGATTCCAGCAATTATGAAAAATGCACTCAATGACCCCTAGGTGACCTCTGTGACCTTGACCCATATTTTGAATCTCCATCAAGTGTCAATTCATTTGGTGTTAGTTCCAGGTCCATTCATCATACCATGCTTGAGATATGAGCATGACCCAATTTCAAAAAATTTGGCAACACCCACTTTTTTAACGTAAAAAGCATGTATGAACCTTAGGAATGCTTTGGGGGGTTCAACAAATGTGATTTCCAGCAATTATGAAAACTGCACTCAATGACTCCTAGGTGACCTCTGTGACCTTGACCCATATTTTGAATCTCCAGCAAGTGTCGACTCATTTGGTGTTAGTCCCAGGTCCATTCATCATACCATGCCTGAGATATGAGAGTGACCCACTTCTAGAAATTTTGGCCACGCCCACTTTTTTAATGTAAAAATGCATGTGTGTTTGTCAGGAATACTTTGGGGGTGTCAAAAAATGTGATTTCCAGCAATTATGAAAAATGCACTCAATGACCCCTAGGTGACCTCCATGACCTTGACCCATATTTTGAATCTCCATCAAGTGGCGACTCATTTGGTGTTGGTCCCAGGTCCATACACCATACCACACCTGAGATATGGGCGTGACCCACTTTCAAAACTTTTGGCCACGCCCATTTTATTTTACATCAAAATGCATGTGTGTACATCAGGAATACTTTAGGGGGTCAAAAAATGTGATTTCCAGCAATTATGAAAAATGCACTTAATGACCCCTAGGTGACCTCTGTGACCTTGACCTATATTTTGAATCTCCATCGAGTGTCGACTCATTTGGTGTTGGTCCCAGGTCCATATGTCATACCACGCCTGAGATATGGGCATGACCCACTTTCAAAACACCCCCATGGTGGCCCCTAATGCCCCCGGAATCTGAAAAATATTAGGTGCTGAGAACTTGTGACTCTCAGTGAGTAGGCCAAAAAATCAATGAGATCAGGCAATTCGTTTTCGAGTTACCTTGCGGACAAAAAAGTGGTTAGAAGACAGAAGACAGGAGAATAAGAAGAAGATTAAAAAAAAAAGAAAAAAAAAGAAAAAGAAACCGTACAAAAACAATAGTCTGTGCACACAATACACAGGATTTTCCTTCTATTTTCAGTTCATGCTCTTTTACGTCCCAAAATTGAGATAAACGCATAAAAAACAAATTTTTTTCCCAAACAAAATATTTTCAGCCTAATTTTTTTTTTCTTCTTAAAACGCATAAAAAACCAAAAACTAATTTCCGGATTTTGGTCCAAAATTTTCAAAGTCCCACCCTGACCCAAAATTTTCAGTGTAAAAAGAAAAAATTTTTTGGGTCTTAAAATTGCTTGAAACACATAAAAAAACCAAAAAAAAATTTCAGGATTTTGGTCCAAAATTTTTGAAGTCCCACCCGGACCCCAAATTTTCCGTGAGAAAAAAAAAAAAAATTTTCTGTCTTAAAATTGACCAAAAGGTATAAAAAACAAAAAAAAAAATTTTCAGGATTTTGGTCCAAAATTTCCCACCCGGACCCCAATTTTTCAGTGTAAAAAAAATAATTTGTTTTTGTCTTAAAATTGACCAAAACGCATAAAAAACAAAAAAAAAAGAATTTCCGGATTTTGGTCTTAAATTTTCAAAGTCCCACCAGGACCCCAAATTTTCAGAGAGAATATTTTTTTTTTTTTCTTAAAACTGACCGAACCGAAACACATAAAAAACAAAAAACTAATTTCCGGATTTTGGTCCAAAATTTTTGAAGTCCCACCCAGACCCCAAATTTTCAGTGAGAAAAAAAAATAACTTTTTTTTGTCTTAAAATTGACCGAAACGCATAAAAAAAAAAAAAAAAAAAAATCCGGATTTTGGTCCAAAATTTTCAAAGTCCCACCCCGGACCCCAAATTTTCAGTGTAAAAAAAAAATTTTGTTTTGTCTTAAAATTCACCGAAACGCATAAAAAAATTTCTGGATTTTGGTCCAAAATTTCAAAGTCTCACCCGTACCCCAAATTTTCAGTGTAAAAAAAATAATTTGTTTTTGTCTTAAAATTGACCGAAAAGCATAAAAAACAAAAAAATTTCCGGATTTTGGTCTTAAATTTTCAAAGAGCCACCAGGACCCAACATTTTCAGTGAAAAATTTTTTTTTTTTTGGTCTTAAAATTGACCGAAACAAATAAAAAATAAAAAACTAATTTCCGGATTTTGGTCCAAAATTTTTGAAGATCCACCCGGACCCCAAATTATCAGTGTAAAAAAAATTTTTTTTTTTGTCTTAAAATTGACTGAAACGCATAAAAAACAAAAAACTAATTTCCGGATTTTGGTCCAAAATTTTTGAAGATCCACCCGGACCCCAAATTATCAGTGTAAAAAAAATTTTTTTTTTTGTCTTAAAATTGACTGAAACGCATAAAAAACAAAAAACTAATTTCCGGATTTTGGTCCAAAATTTTTTGAAGTCCCACCTGGACCCCAAATTTTCAGGGGGGAAAAAAAAACAAGAGGCCCCAAGGGGCCTGAGGGCGCTCACCTGACATGGTAGCCTAAATATCAACCCAGAGAATTGATTTCAACAAGTTGCATCTGCTCCTCCTAAGAAAAGCTTATACCAAATATCCAAAGATTCTGACCAGTGGAGCTGAAAAAAAAGAAGATTTTTAAAGAATATTCCTCATATTGGACTAAGTTATAATTCGGGCTCCCACAGGGACTTGGCTTTAACAAACTTGAACCTCACCCCCCTAAGGATGCTGCACACCAAATATCAAAACATTCCGACTGCTGGATCTGAAGAAGAAGATTTTTAAAGAAAATTCCTCATTTTGAACTAAGTTATAATTCAAGCTCCTACAGTGAGTCCAAATATGGACCTAGAGACTTGGCTTGAACAAACTTGAATCTCACCCCCCCTAAGCATGGTGCATACCCAATGTCAAAAGATTCTGCCTGCTGGATCTTGAGAAGAAGATTTTCAAAGAAATTTGCCTGAAATGCACTAAGTTCGAATTCAAGCTTCTATAGTGAGCCCAAATATGAACCTAGGGAGCCGATTTGAACAAACTTGAATCAGATCCCCTCCACAATGTTGCACACCAAATATCAAAAGATTCTGCCTGCTGAATCTGGAGAAGAAGATTTTTTAAGAAATTTGCCTGAAATGCACTAAGTCCGAATTCGAGCTTCAATAGTGAGCCCAAATATGAATCCAGGGGGCCATTTTGAACAAACTTGAATCAGATCCACCCCTCAATGTTGCATACCAAATATCAAAAGATTTTGCCTGCTGGATCTGGAGAAGAAGATTTTTTAAGAAATTTGCCTGAAATGCACTATGTTCGAATTCGGGCTTCTATAGTGAGCCAAATATGAATCCAGGGGGCCGATTTGAACAAATTTGAATCAGATCCACCCCACAATGTTGCAAACCAAATATCAAAAGATTCTGCCTGCTGGATCTGGAGAAGAAGATTTTTGAAGAAATTTGCCTGAAATGCACTAAGTTCGAATTCGAGCTTCTATACTGAGCCCAAATATAAACCCAGGGGGCCGATTTGAACAAACTTGAATCAGATCCACCCCACAATGTTGCATACCAAATATCAAAAGATTTTGCCTGCTGGATCTGGAGAAGAAGATTTTTGAAGAAATTTGCCTGAAATGCACTAAGTTCGAATTCGAGCTTCTATACTGAGCCCAAATATAAACCCAGGGGGCCGATTTGAACAAACTTGAATCAGATCCAGCCCACAATGTTGCATACCAAATATCAAAAGATTCTGCCTGCTGGATCTGGAGAAGATTTTTTAAGAAATTTGCCTGAAATGCACGAAGTTCGAAATCGGGCTCCTATACTAAGCCCAAATATGAACCCAGGGGGCCGATTTGAACAAACTTAAATCAGATCCACCTTACAATGTTGCATACCAAATATCAAAAGATTCTGCCTGCTGGATCTGTAGAACAAGATTTTTTAATCTTTTTCCCATTGCCTACAGTGTTAAAAAGTGCTGACTCAGCACTTTTTCAAAGTCCTGAAAAAAGTACCTCGTGATCAAACCGATAGGTATTTTTTTTAACCATTCTATTCCACTGGATAAAAGTAAGCTTTATACAAAATAAGAATTCTCTGTGCCGTGTAGTTTTGGAGATATGGCAGTTTTAAGGTTTTTCCTATTTTTAGCTCCCGAGGTTCCCAAGGGACAATGAGAAATTTTTATTTTGTATCAATCAACTACTTATGACCCATTATCATCTCATGTCAAATTTGGTTCAAATCGACCTGAAGGTTCGGAAAATAGAAATTTTAGGCGTGGCCAAAATTTTTTGCCCCTCCCATAACGAAGGCAAATAATGCCCGACAACTTCTCTTGAACAAACTTGAGTCTACACCTCAAAAGGAAGCTGCATACCAAATATGCTGGTTCTTGAGAAGAAGATTTTTTAAGAATTGGAGCATTTTTGCCCCATCCCTCTGCTCAATATGAGCTGAAACCTAATTTGCCAAAAAATCAAAATGCTCTTATATAACCCCTACTCACATGAAATTTCATTAATATGCGGCCAGTGGTTTGGGAGAAAAAGGCCCAAACACCACCTTCACGACGGACGCCGGACGACGGACGCCGGACGACGGACGAAAAGTGATCAGAATAGCTCACCCTGACTTTCAGTCAGGTGAGGTAATAACTTTTTTTTGTCTTAAAATTGACCGAAACGCATAAAAAACAAAAAAAAAATTCCGGATTTTGGTCCAAAATGTTCAAAGTCCCACCCCGGACCCCAAATTTTCAGTGTAAAAAAAAATTTTGTTTTGTCTTAAAATTAACCGAAACGCATAAAAAAATTTCTGGATTTTGGTCCAAAATTTCAAAGTCCCACCCGGACCCCAAATTTTCAGAGTAAAAAAAATTTTTTTGGTCTTAAAATTGACCGAAACGCATAAAAAACAAAAAAAACAAAAATTTCTGGATTTTGGTCTTAAATTTTCAAAGTCCCACCAGGACCCAAAATTTTCAGTGAGAAAATTTTTTTTTTTTTTGTCTTAAAATTGACCGAAACGCATAAAAAACAAAAAAAACATTTCTGGATTTTGGTCAAAAATTTTCTAAGTCCCAACTGGACCCCAAATTTTCAGTGAGAAATTTTTTTTTTTTTTTTTGTCTTAAAATTGACCGAAACGCATTTAAAAAAAAACACAAAAAAAATATTCGGGATTTTGGTCCTACCCGGACCCCAAATTTTCAGTGTAAAAAAAAATTTTGTTTTTGTCTGAAAATTGACCTAAACACATAAAAAAACAAAAAGAAATTCTGGATTTTGGTCCAAAATTTTCAAAGTTCCACCCGGACCCCAAATTTTCAGTGTAAAAAAAAAAATTTTTTTTTGTCTTAAAATTGACTGAAACGCATAAAAAACACTAGTCTTTATGATTCTGGAGAATCTGGGCTTTTCCCGATGAGATTCCTGGATTTTTCATGACCCCACGGTGTCTGATGAATTGTTTTTAACTGTCTCACTTAAGTTCCTTAATTGATGTTATGAGAAAAGTGAGTATAGTTCTCCTCAAATGACACAGTTTGATAAAAAATTGTTTAGGTAAAAACCATCATTAACGGTGGAGTGGGTTAATGTCAATATCATCGTCCGACAAGTTAATGACCGACAAAAGGAGTGTTTGTTTGACACATACCCACTGAGTGCTGTGTCAATTTAACAATGGTCCATTTTATCTCAAATGTATCCAAAATATTGATGTCTGGCAGTTTGTAGAGGGTTAACAAGTGCTAACAGGAGTATTTATTCATGTAGCTTGTAATGTCACACCAAGAACTGTGAATGGCCATTTTTTCTTTAAAATCTACAAGATGTTTTCAGAAAAATCCAGGGATAACTTGAATTTTAAGCTTTTGATGGGTATCATTGTTTGTCCAGCCCAAAACGGGTTAAGTGTTGTTTTTTGAATACTCTTATTACTTCCAAAAATAATTCTCAGTGAATTCTACTTCCACTTATTTTGATCTCTCCTCCCAACTTTGGGTGCTGTGGGTACACAAACACAGCCCATTTTATCAACATTTTGATGTTTGAGAACCTGCCTAGGGTAAACAAATGTTTACATGAATATTTCGTACATGGAACTTGTAATGTCACACTAAGATCTGAGAATGGCCATTTTGTCTTGAAAATCTACGAGATGTTTTTACAGAAATCCTCTGATAACACGAAGTTTTAACCTTGTGAGGGGTATCGCTCTGTAACCAGCCCTAAACGGGTTAATGCTTGGTTTTGTGAATAACTTCATTACTCACAAAAATGATTGACGGTGAATTCCACTTCCAATGAAGGAGGTTATGTTTATCTCGCAGGTACACATTTAGTGTTATGGTTGCCCAAGAACAGCCAATTTTCTCCAAATGTCTATGCTTGGCAGCCTCTGGAGGGTTAACAAATGCTTACCAAAATATTTTGTTCACGCAACTTGTAAAGTCACTCGAAGACCTGCGAATGGTCAATTGCTCTTGAAAATTGTTTTTTGAGAAATCCACAGAAAACTGGAATTTTAAGCTTTTAAGGGGCATATCTCCTTAACTAGTCAAAAATGGGTTAAGACCTCGATTTTTTAATACACTTACTACTTACAAAAATGTTTCCCTGTCAGTTTTGCATCCGGTAAAAGAAATTACGTTTCTCTGTTGCATTCCCATTTGATGTTGTTGGTGTTCAAAAACAGACTATTTTTTTCAAAATTTTGACATTTAGCAGCCCATGGAGGGTTAACAAATGCTTACCGGAATAATTTATCCAATCAACTGGTAATGTGACACCATGACCTATCAATGGCCATTTTCTCTTGAAAACCTTACCAGATGTTTGTAAAGAAATCCAGGGAAAACATACATTTTTAAGCCTTTGATGGGTATCACTATTAACAACCACAAAATGGGTTAACGCTTGGTTTTGTGAATACCCTTATTACTTACAAAAATGGTCTTCGGTGAATTCCACTTCCAACAAAGGAGATTATGTTTATTTCTCAGGTACATGTTGGGTGATGTGGGTGCCTGAAAACAGCCCATTTCAACAAAATTACGATGCTTGGCAGCCTCTAGAGGGTTAATAAACGCTCACCGGAATATTTTGTCCATGCAACTTGTAATATCACACAAAGACCTGCGAGTAGTCAATTTTTCTTGAAAACCTACAAGATGTTTTTAGAGAAATCCACAGAAAATGGGAATTTTTAAGATTTTAAGGGGTCTCTCTCTTCAGCTTGGCCAAAATGGGTTAAGACTTCGACTTTTGAATACCCTTACTACTTACAAAAATGTTTCCGTATAGATTGTACACTCCATAAAGGAAGGCATTTTTCTTTGTGGCGTACCTGTTGGGTGCTGTTGGCATCCAAAAACAGCCCATTTTACCACAATTTGGAGTTTTAGCAGCCCGTGGAGGGTTAACAAATGCTCACCGCAGTATTTTGTCCATGCAACTTCTATTGTCACATCAAGGCCTGGGAATGACAATTTTTTCTAGAAAATCTACAAGACTCGTTTAGAGAAAATCACGGAAAACTCAATTTTTTTAGCTTTATGGGGGTATTGCTGTTTAACCAGCCCAAAACGGGTTAACGCTTGGTTTTTTTAACACCCTTATTACTTACAAAAATTATCTCAGGTGAATTCCACGTCCAATAAATGAAGTTATGTTTATCTCTCATGTATCGTTTGGGTGCTCTGGGGCCCTGAAACCGGCCCATTTCATCAAAATTTCGATGTTTGGCAGCCTGTGGAGGGTTACCATATGCATCGCCTGATATGTCGTGTGTATCAAAGGTCATGTCACAGACAGGTCTAGCAATGATGAATGTTTAAAAAAAATCTACAAGACGTGTTTCGAGAAAGTGCCGATAAACCCCAATTTTGACAGTTTTTTGCCAATTGTGACGAAATAAGGGTTAAATCGAAAATTCCGCTTTGGTACATTTTTAGATTTTGTGCCCTTCTATGCATGTGCAAAATTTTGTGAAAATCGGTCTTAAAATGGCTTCGGAATCGTGCGGACAAAATGTGTGAAAAAAAAAATTTTCTAAGTCCCACCCGGACCCCAAATTTTCAGTGTAAAAAAAATATTTTTTTTGTCTTAAAATTGACCTAAACACATAAAAAACCAAAAAGAAATTCCGGATTTTGGTCCAAAATTTTCAAAGTCCCACCCGGACCCCAAATTTTCAGTGTAAAAAAAATTTTGTTTTGTCTTAAAATTTACCAAAACGCATAAAAAAACAAAAAACAAATTTCCGGATTTTGGTCCAAAATTTTCTAAGTCCCATCCAGACCCCAAATTTTCAGTGAGAAAAAAAAATTTTTTTTTGTCTTAAAATTGACCGAAACGTATAAAAAACCCAAAAAAAAAATTCCGGATTTTGGTCCAAAATTTCTGAGGCCAGAACGGGGACCCAAATTTTCAGCCTAAATATGAACCCAGGGACATGGCTTGAACAAACTTGAATCTCCCCCCTCCCACCCCACAAGGATGCTGCATACCAAATATCAAAACATTCTTGTTGGTAGATCTGAAGAAGAAGATTTTTAAACAATATTCCTCATACTGCACTAATTTAAACATTTGAGCTCCCATGGAGAGCCCAGATATGGACACACGGAATTGCTTTCAACAAACATGTGAAACAATCTTCCAAAGATGTTATATGTGAAATTTTAAAGCTTTTGGAGCAGTGGTTTGGGAGAAAAGTAGTCTTACATGTTTTTCCCATTACCCACAGTGTTAAAAAATGCTGACTCAGCACTTTTTCAAAGTTTCCAAAAAGTACCCCATGATAAAACCGATAGCAATGTTTTTGGACCATTCCATTCTGTTGGTCCTAAGGAAGCTTCACACCAAATAAGAATTCTCAGTGCTGTGTAGTTTTGGAGATATGGGTGTTTTAATTTTTTTCAACAGACTGGGTCATATCCTGTTAGTCAATTTTACGGATGGAGAAACCCAGAGTAACTGGAGAGAACCACTGAGTAATGGCAAGCAACTGTCAGACTTTCCAACTTACTACCTCTGCACAAGACAAGTTGGCAGCGGTTGAAGGCAAGTACACCATCGGCATGCAGAACACCTTTGGACACTGTCATTATGACCATACAAGGACAATGGGGATTAACCCTTTACCCAACAAATCGGCCACATCTGCCTGTGTAATATACAAATACAGCTGCTGAAAAAAAATATATTTTTCAAAAAATTTCAACAAAACCATATCATGTGACCCCCTCTTTGGAACGAGCTCGTTCCAATGAGGGGTCACATGATATAGTTTTGTTGAAATCTTTTGAAAAATTTAAAAAAATGATATTTAAAATAATAAAATTTGATATCGTCTGCATTGGGTAAAGGGTTAAGTGTCTTGCCCAAGGGCACAATGCAGTTACCGCTGGTCAGGACTGAACAATCGCCCTTTCTGTTTAAGGTACAATGTTCTAACCACTGCACTCCCTGCAAAAGAAAATTATTCAATTAAGAGGCATATTCAATTAACAGGGAATTGGTCACTTTCTGTATTCTCAAGATCAACTGAGCATTTATTCTATATCACAGAGCTCTGTCAAACAGGATATATGTAGTTTATTACCACCATGCGGGTTTCCGAGATGGTGTACTGAAGCCATGACCTTATCTCTGGGCATATATTGACGAGTCCGTTATGACCCAGAGGTGAGGTCGTGACTTCAATACACCATCTCAGAAACCTACTTGGTGGTAATAACCAATTTATCTTACAGTATTCCTCCATTTCTTGACTTGTTCGCATATATTTTGAAAATCGTTCCACGTCTATGAGTTTATTTTTTATGGATGAAAATCATGATGTCATGGCATTGCGTTCTTGCATTATGCATGACATAATCCCCATTCATTAATCTACTTGTACAATAGACGCTGAAGTTTATAGCAGTATTTCAGCTGCAAGTTTCTTTGTTTCATTTTTCAGGTTTAACGCATGGTAGCCCTATATTAAAATAGGACTGCCACGATTAATCGATTAATCGATTGTTGATCGATCATGGCGAAATCGATTAGTATTTTTCGTTGTCGAATAATCGGTAAATTGTATCCCGCTTTAGACGTTTAATAATTAAAAGAAAATTGGATGAAAAAACTATTGTTTCTAAAGGTAAAGAGTTAAGAACATCGATGTTAAACCCCCAAGAAGCTGTTGGAAGCAACTGTCTTTCAGGTACATTTATCAAAGCTTTGATGTTCTGAACTTTTGAACCATCAGTGTAATAATCAAGACCAGTCGTTCGCAACTGCCGACCGGTCTTGATTGTTACACTGATAGTTCAAAAAAAAATTCAGAACATCAAAGCTTTGAATGTACCTAAAAAAGGATCATCTTCATTGTTTCCTTGAGGTAGGTCAACTGACTTGAACTTAATTTTTTATCGACTTCAGAGAGAGGGAGAGGGGGTCATCTAGGTACGATTAATCGATTATTATCGATTATTTGCGACGATTCATCGATTCCTAAATTTAAAAATCGTGACAGCCCTGTATTAAAATATTATTATTTCATTGAGTTGGCTATTTATCATTTAATTACTGTTACCAAAAACAATGACCTTGACACAACAATCAATTTTTCAGGAGTGCAGGTAAAAAAACGTTCTCTTTCTAAATCGAATGTACAGTTACTACTCTCAATTGAAATTTGTATTTTGTCAAGGTCCTTACTTGTATCGAGAGAAATACGTTCATGTGAGATAAAATAGATTAAATGCCTGTATTGGATGCATTGGAGTCAAATAGATCTATAAACAAGGAAAATTTGGTGATTGTCAGGGTACTTTCTCAACATAGTACACAATTTTTTATTCAATTAACAAGAGTTTACTCTATAACCTATATGCAATTAACAGTCAAATTTGTACTAAAGGTATGGTAAATGGTTTGGTGTTTGAAGTTATATTCAATTAACAAGGTTATTAGGTTAAGAAATACCCAATTAAGTGGGTTCCACTGTATTTATAATTGCAAGAGAAAACACTATGAAACAAGCAAATTCAGTGAATTCATGTCTCCCGCTGGGCAGCAGTTTCAAGGGGAATTAATCCATCCAGTGGAATATAGTTGA